>CAVMJV010000037.1:1800000-2190749 GCA_963681835.1 Meloidogyne enterolobii
AATTTTATTTTTGGCTCTACTGCCAGGATAAGAGTCCCATTGATACGGGGGTTCTATTAAGCCTCAAGGCTCCAACAGCGGATAAGCCATATGAACCCCGGGATAAGAGTTCCATTAACCTTCCATTAATTTAGTTTTATAAACCTTGGCTTAGTTATACGAACTGAAAATCAAGGAATATTCCACTTGCCTATCCGTAAGACTCATAAACTGAAATAGAGCCTAATTTCATAATTTTTTTTTAAAATTTTTTAAATAAAAAAGATGAGCAAAAACAACGACCTCCCTCAGCCTACACAAGCCTAACTTCACTCGGAGAAAAAAAATTTGAACGTCAACCAAGTGAAAGTGAAACAAACACTGGATATATACTTACAAATTTATTAAAAAATTTAAAACAATTTTTAAGCCTTAACAAGCCTTCAGTTTATAATGAGGAAAAGCCGAATGATAAGAAAAGACGCCATAAAATAGAGAAAGAATTGGGGAAACCAACATCGGAAGAAAATTGATAAAAAAATTATTTTGTTGTTTTTTATTGTAACAAAATTTGCGGAAAAAAATTTTTGCGGAAAAAAAATTTTTGCGGACAAAAAATATTTGCGGACTAAAATTGCGGACTAAAATTTGCGGACTTTTTCTTTTTTTTTAAATTTTATTTATATATTAATTTTTTGTTCGTTTTCTTGTTATGTAAAAAGACATTTTGAAGCTTATTATATTATAAATCTTGGAACTGAAAAATCACATCTTATTGAGGGGATATGGATTAGAGGAGGTGCAGTCTAGACAGCACCTCCCTACAAGAGGTATCCCGAATGTTTTTAAAAGATGAGCGGTGAGTCTTAGGGTCTAATTTTGGTCCTGGGTTCGTTTCTCGTGTCTTGGAAAATTTCCTTAAACATCTCAGGAAGATCTTCTCTCAAACATCTTAGAGACTGGGATATCCCTGCTACCCCTACTCAGTGTGACCAAATAATTTTTAAAATTTGAATATTAAAGGAAGCCGTTGTGTTAATATGTATAACGTAATTTGAGTGGTTTTTCAACGCAAAACTTAAAAAACTTTTTGTAATTTATTTAAATTTTATTTCAAAAATTATTTCAAAATTTTATTTTAAAAATTTAATGCATTAAATAAGATAGATAAAAAATCAATTTAAAAAAATTTTTTTCTTCCCAAAAATCAATTTTTCCACCCCCAATAAAATTTTTTTTATAAAAATCCCCCTCCACAAGCCCTTTCAATTTAACCCACTTCCGTTAAAATTTTTCTCCACCTTCGTCAATTTTTCGATTTTTTCAAAAATAAAAAATCCCCCCTCCCCCTTCACTCTCTTTGTTTGAATTTATCAAAAAATATTTTTTGTTAAAAAAATTTTTTAAATAGAAAAACTCCGCCTATTAAAATTATATATTTTTTATTCATTTTTAAATTTAATTTAATAATTTTTATAAAATCAAAAAAATTTGCGGACAGAAACTTGCGGATAAATAATAAATGCTTAATAATTAAGAATAAATAATAATTAATTTCTTTGAACCTCCCAGGAATGACAACGGGGGATAAGGTGGATTTAGAGTGATATCGAGAACTTAGAGCTGAGATGGCTTAGAGTTGTCTATGTTTATGGACCGTTAGATTGAAATTTTTATTAGACCTAAAAGCTGAAAAACCCCTTATGCCCTAGTGACTGAAAAAATATTTCTTATAATGAGCGTAGATTAAATAGGGGGTGTCGTTTGGCAACTCCTTCAAGGGATATAGGGGATTTCTGAGAGATATCCGAGGCATAGAGAGACATTTGGAGGGATATCTGGGGCAGGAGGGAGGGATATCTAGGAGAGAGGATATCTGGAGGGAGGGATATCTAGGAGAAAGGGATATCTATTTGAAGGGATAAAGGGATATCTATTTGGAGGGACTCCTTCAAGGGATATAGGGGGATTTTGGAAGGATATCTGGGGCATAGGGAGACATTTGGAGAGATATCTAGGGCAGGAGGAAGGGCTATCTAGGAGAGAGGGATATCTAGGAGGGAGAGATATCTAGGAGAGAGGGATATCTATTTGGAGGGATATCTCGGGCAAAGAGAGACATAGAGTGGTTTAGAGCCTTGAGAGGCTTATCTGGGGCATACAAGCTTATCTGGGGCTTAGAGCTTTTCGCAAATATTTGTCCGCAAATATTACAATTAATTAAATTTTTAATTAATTATAGAAGAATTTATTAAAAATTTTTTAAAAAAAACATTTCAAAATCCAATCAAAAAACTATGTCAATTCCAAAAACTTTAAATATTCTAGTTTTTGTTATCATCGTCTTAAAATGTGTTAATTGCATGGACGAAAGTTTGTTGTTATTTTAGAAATATTAAAAAAAATTTTTATTTAAAGTTGAAGAGGTGCCTGAAGAAGCACCTTTACCGGGCAAGCCTTCTTCGAAAAAATCTCCTAAATTAGGAGGTCCAAGTAAAGCCAGTCAACATCATTCAGGCCTTAGAGTTGAAGTGCCTGAAGAAGTACAAGTACCACTTTTGATGAACAAACCTTCGAAAAATTTTCTGAGAAAAACTCAGTCAAGTGTAGTGGAAGGCAATCAACAAATGTCAAGCCCTAAAAGTGATCATCATCTTTTACGAACACAATCGGAACCAAAACCTCACGACTACATGTCCTTAAACTCTCCCCACTCTCCATTAAACAAATCTCCTTTAAAGAGACAAGCAAGCCAAAGTTCAACAAAAATTGGTTATTTAGCTGCTCAATGTGGGAATTGTTTGAATGATGTTGTAACTTGCTATGAAACCTGTGTAGGGAAAGGAAAACCGGAAGGTTATACAAGTGAGGGAGAAGTAGAGAAGAAACTTGAAGAAAAAAGGAATGTTTATTATATCCCCTAAAAATTTTTTTAAGAAATTTTGAGGAAGGAGGGATAGTTGAAACTGAGAAGAGAGGATGAGAGAAAACACACAACCTTTATCTGTCTTTTTTAAATTTTTTTTTTAAATTTTTTTTCTTGGGGTTTTAAAGATTTTTTATTGAAGATTCAGAGATTCAGTATACGATATATTATCGTTAGTTTTTTATTATTATGTGATTACCGTAGATTTGAAGAGGTACAGGCGAATCACGATATAACCACCTCAAAGTGACCGAATTAAAAGGTCTATTATTTCGAGGGGTCCGTTAAATAGAGGGGTCATTATATGACACATATGAAAGATGTCAGTTAAATTAAAGGGTCTTTGAAATCGAGGGGTTCCTTATTTCAAAGGAGTCTTCAAATCCAGGAGTTTGTTAAACAGAAGAGTCGTTATATCGAGGTTCGCCCCTGTATATAGAGATATATTGAACGTTGTAATTCTTTTTTTGGAGTAAAAAATTTAAAAATTTTTTTTTTAAATTTTGTCGGGTGCAGAACATTAATTAACATTTCAATTTGTAATTAGAGCCCAGTTACAGCCTCAAAAATTTCTGGAATTGTGGAAGGTTAATTGCAAGATTCTTATAAAATTGTTGGAAGGCCCAAATAAATTTCTTCAAAAATAATGACCATTATTAGGGGTGTAAACCAGCGGGAGAGGCCAAAAATGCCGAAGAGGAACGCGGAAGCGGAAGAAAATGCATCCCTGGTATATAACGGGGTTCTAGAGTAACTAGCTTCTTCAAAAAATTTATTTATTTAAATTTTATTTTAATTTATTTAAATTTATTTAATTCATTAAATAAAATTGACAAAAAAAATTTTAAAAATCAATTTCCCTCTCCCAATCAATTTTAAAAAATCCCCCTCCATCACTCCCTTCTATCACTCCCTTCCATTTCCGCCCACTCTCACACTCACCCCCCACTCCCATCCCTCCACCCGCACTCCCATCCCTCCACTCCCACTCCATCCCTCCACCTGCTCACCCCCACCCCCACTCCCTCCACCCTCACACTCACTCCCATCCCTCCATCCATCCCTCCATCACTCCCTTCAATTTCCGCCCACTCTCACCCCCATCCCATCCCTCCCTCCACCCGCACTCCCATCCCTCCACCCGCACTCCCTTCCCTCCTTTCTCTCCTACAATTCCGTCCATTGTAACGCGTCCAAAATAAAAATTTACCTCCTCTCTCCCCCTCCACCTTCTCCCTTGTCATAAATTGGAAAAAAATTTTTTCTGCAAAAATATTTTTTAAATAGAAAAACTCCGCCTATTTCCTCCCTTGGAAATGAAGGGCGGGAATTTGAAATTCTTTTTCGAGCCCAGCATAAATAATGAAAGAATTTTATATAATTTTATTTATTTTATTTTAAATTTAAATTCTTAAATAATTATTAAATAAAAATTAAAAATTAATTTGCGGACAGACACTTACGGATAAATAATAAAAGCTTCATAATTATAGCTTCATCAAATAATTTATTAATAAACAAAATTAATTCTTAATTTCTTTCAGCCTCCCAGACATGATATCGAGGGTTATTAGTGGAGTTGGAGAGATTTCTGGGATTTAGAATTAGATGGCTTATTAGAGCTTATGTAGATGGCTCTAGGGATTAGAGCCTTGATGTTAGAGGTCCGATTGGATTGAAATTTTTATCAGCAACTCTCTTAGCCTTTAAAAAATAGAGAAATCTAACTGCGTGCTAGTGACCTGAGCCCAATCTTAGCAGTCGGACCTCATTACAAGATCCCCATTGGGACAGAAATTTGTATACTATAATGAGGTGTGTCTTAATTCCTTTCAACTTCACGGGCGTATCGAGGGGTTTTGAGGAGCTGACATGGCTTAGAGCGTGCCCGCTTAGAGATACTTAGAGCGTGTCCGCAAATACTTGTCCGCAAATTTCAGATAAATAAATTAAAAAATTAATTAATTATAGAGAAACTACCAAAAAATCTTTTAAAAAATTTTCAAAATCCAAACAAAAAATTATGTCAATTCCAAAAACTATTTTAAATATTTTAGTTTTTGTTGTCATAGTTTTAAATCTTGTTGATTGTATGAGGAACAAAGGAAGTATGTTTTTTGAAAATAATTAAAAAAAATTTTTTTAATTTGAAGAAACGCCTGAGGAAGTACCAAGTTTACCGAACAAGCCTTCTTCGAAAAAATTTCTGAATTTAGGAGGTCCAGGGAAAGACAAACAACAGTCAGGGCTTAAAATTGAAGTGCCTGAAGAAGTACAAGTACCACTTCTGCAGAATAAACCTTCGAAAAAATTTCTGAGAAAGACTCAGTCAAGTATAGCAGAAGGCAAACAACAAATGTTAAGCCCTAAAAGTCATCCTCTTTATCGAACAAAATCGGAACCACAGTCTTCCGGCTACACGTCCTTAAACTCTCCCGGCTCTCCTCTAAATAAATCTCCCTTAAAGAGACATGCCAGCGAAAGTTCAACACGTATTGGATATTTAACTACAACATGTGGTGATTGTATTGACGGTGTTGTAAATTGTATTGAAACTTGTAAAGGAACTGGAAAACCGGAAGGTTATACAAGTGAGGATCCGGAAGTAATAGATGCTAGGCTTCGTGAGATAAAAGAAAACGAGAACGTTCAGATCTTATTTTAAAAATTGTGAAGAATGTTTGAGGAGGGAGGGAGGGAAATGAGAGAGATGAGAGAGAGGGAGATGAAAGAGAGGGATGAGAGACACAACCTTTATCTGTCTTTTTTTTAAATTTTTCTTTAAAATTTTTTTTCTGGATTTTTAAAAGATTTTCTATTGAAGAATGTCATTATACGATATGTTATCGTTAGTTTTCTAAAGTAAAGATTTTTTAGTTTGAATATTGTTGGATCCAGAACAAAATTGTTTCACCCTCAATTAACTCTCCCTCAACTGCCCTGGAATTTTGAAACTTAAATAATTTCCCTTCACGGAAAAAAAATAATTTAATTACCCCCTGTAAAAATGTGTACAACGGCGTTTCAGTCCCGAGGGCTATTTTGGACCACCTGTATTTAGTCTAAATCATTCTGAATAATTCTTATACCATTCGAAGGCCCAAAGTTTGTGGATTATTTTCCCTAGGAAGATTTATTAAACAAAGTATCAGTTAAAAGTTATAGGCCGGTAAGTGCGCCCGATCGGGTTTCTGATCCTTATACAACTTGTAATATGGTCAGATCAGAAGAATTTAAAGCAGGAGAAATTATCTGATAAAAATTTTAATTCTTATCTAATATAGAGGGGTCAATCATCTGAGGGACACGCACCCAGTGTAACCCCGACCTTGGCCCCGAATCCCAGTATAAATCGCAATCACGTCCCAACATGTTGGCATGGAGTTAAACAATTAAACAATTATATTCATATGACTTACTTGTCAATATCGTCCATCGCATTTTTATTTATTAAATCCCCCCCCCTTCTCCCTCTCCTCCCCTGCCTCTCTCCCTCTCCCTTTCCTCCCCTGCCTCTCTCCCTCTCCCTTTCCTCCCCTGCCTCTCTCCCTCTCCCTCTCCTCCCCTGCCTCTCCCCCCCCCTTCTCCCCCCCCCCTTTCCTCCCCTGCCTCTCTCCCTCTCCTCCCCTACATCCATCTCCTCCTCTCTACATCCATATCCTCTGCCTCCACTAAATATGTATTTTAATGCCCCTTTTAAGTATTTTAACTGCTTTGATTTTTTTAATTTTTAAAAAAATATACTATTTTTTGGTTTTGAAAGAGGAAAGAGGGGGGGAGAAATTCTTAAAAAAATTTTTTTAGATTCTTTAAATTCGCCGCCAATCAAAAATTATTTTAAAGTGCAAAATTAAGGGCTTTATTAATTTTTCTCTATGAAAAATATTTTTATAAATATTTTTATTTAATTAACTCTTCTCTATGTTTAATTTTAAATTATTTCAAGAAAATCCAAGAAAATTTTTTTACAAAATGCCTCCGAAAACTATAAAATTTTTAATTTTGATGTTTGTCCTTGCTGAAATTGTTTTTAATGTTGATGCCATGTTTAAAGGGAAAAGTAGCAAAAATAGCGGAAAAGAAGGTATTTGTAACAAAAAAAAGTTTAAATAGAGATACCACCTCAATAGAGATACCTCCTCAATGAAGATACCTCCTCAATGGAGATACCTCCAATACAAGACACTCCTCATTTAAGTCATCTGGATACACTACATACATAATAACTAAAGATACAGCTAATTGGAGTAGCTTTTAAGAGACTATAAGAGACTATAACATATTATAAAAGACTATAACTATAAGCTATCCCCTATACTGGAGGTACACCTCTATTTAAGATACCATTGCCCGGGTTAGCTGTTTAAGAGATACTCTTCATTTATGACACCTCATTTTTAATTTCAAAAATTTTTTTTGCTATTTCTAGATGCTCAAGCATCTTCCAAACCAAAAACGAAACCCAAAAAAGACTTGAGAGCTACTCGTTCAAATTTAGAAACTTCAACTCATCAGAGCAGTCCTCGAAAAGGAAAAAAGGTTGAGAGAAGTCACTCAGAGCATATACAACCTGTTGAATATCAACATACATACCAGTCCTTACCTCCACAAGAAGACTTCCCATTACTTGGTCGAAGTCCAAGTCGTTATGATAATGAGGCAACCTATGCAGCTTGCAATTGTCTTCAACAGTTTGGACAACTTTGTGCCCGTTGTTTTGGAAATCACGGAAATTATCAAACGGAAGAAGAGATAGATGAAGCTCTTAAACATATTCGTTTGAGCAATGAAGATTATGAGAGAAGTAAAGGAAATGTGGGAGGAGGAGGGAGCAGAATTGAACAAGGCGTTCGGGGAGAAGAAGATAATGTTGGAGGGGAAGGAGGAGACTATCATTATGGACAGAAAAATGTTGAAGGGGAGGGAGAAGACTATCATTATGGGCAGCAACATGTTGGAGGGGAAGGAGGAGACTATCATTATGGGCAGCAACATGTTGGAGGGGAAGGAGGAGACTATTATTATGGGCAGCAAAATGTTGGAGGAGGAGGAGGAGACTATTATGGACATCAAGGAGAGGATTATGAAGAAGAATCTGATTAGAAAAAAAATTTTTTTGAGAGAAAAATGTAGATTTTTGAAGAGAAAAGAGAGAAAAACTTCAAGTTCTTTGAGAACGTAGCCTCGATTCTGAGGCCGTAGAAAATTCCTTTCCTGTCTTGAACCTTTTCTTTTAAGTTAATTATTTAAAAATTTTCCTTTCCTTCATTTTAGTATAAATTTTAGAATTTTTAAAATTATTTTTAAGGAGAAAAAAGGTAATAATTAAGGGAAGCCTTTCTTGCGGACTTTTTTTGCGGACTTTTTTTTGCGGACATTTTTTGCGGAGAGAAAAAAAATAAAAATTAAATTTATTTCTAAAAATTAAAATTTTATAAAATTAAATCACCGGGAATAATCTATATTTAACTAAAAATTTTTTTGGCACATTTAATAGCAATTTTAGTTTAATTTTTCTGATTTATTGAATACAACAATTCACCCCATTACGGCCTTGTTGAGTTTCGTATCTTAAATGGGAATAATTAAACTTGAAATCAGAATTCTAAAAATCAGAATTTAATTAAAACTAGGAGATCAGAATTTTAATTTTGGAATTTTTAATTTAATTCTGATTTTATTTATTTTATTTCTGATTTTATGTTTTAATTTAATTCTGATATAAGGTTTACTATATGAATCAGAATTATTAATAACATAAAATCAGAATTAAAAAAAATCAGAATTAATTTAATAAAATCAGAATTAATTTTTAGAACCCAGAATTTTAAGAGATTAAAATCAGAATTAATTTCTGAAGATCAGAATTATAATTTTAAAAATCAGAATTGATTTCTGAAAATCAGAATTGATTTTTAAAAAATCAGAATTAATTTTTTTAAAATCAGAATTAATTTCTGAAAATCAGAATTTAATTTTTAAAAAACCAGAATTTATTTTTAAAAATTCAGAATTAATTTCTGAAAATCATAATTTATTTTCAGAAATCAGAATTAATCTCTTCACCTCTTCATAAACTGTTTCAACGCCTGTTCATCTATCCCCAATTCGCTAGCAGTCCTTCTCGACGGCATTGACTGTCTTCTTCTGGTTAACAAAGCTATTTTACCATTATTTGAAGGTAAAAATCCTGTAGTTGGCCCACTTCCATTTCTTTTTCTTCCTTTAATTATTCCATTGTTATTTTCTGTTGTTATAATGGTTGGGCGTTGTTTTCCGTCAATTTGGGTCGAGGAAAAAATATTTTCTGAACGCCTTACTAATTCTTCTATTAACCAAGAAAATGCGCCTTTTACCTTTTTAAAAATTAGAATTAATTTTTAAATTAAAAATTTTTTTGAATATTTGCGGACGTCCGCAAATTTTTTGCGGATAATTTTTCTATTTGCGGACAAAAATTTTTAAACAATTTTTTTTTGAAATTTTTTACTTGTTCCAAATTTTTTGCAGAGATCCTCATTCTTCTAACAGAAGAAACCAGCAATTGTTCATCCTTTTCTTCATCCTTCAATAATGCTGGGGAGGGAGGAGTATCCCCTCCATTACTTCTAGGCACCAAATCACTTTTATTTTGAAGCAATAAAATTGGGGCCTAAAAATAAATTTAGAAAATAATTTAAAAATAAGAAAATAAATTTTTTAAAAATACATTTTTAGTATTTTGTTCTCCAATTTCTTTTAGCATAGTTAAAGCTTCTGCATAGCTTTGAGGGTCATCTGCTGCATAGACAACCTTAAGGAATTTTTTTAATTTTTAAAATAGTTAATTCTTCATTGTTTTGATTAATTCTTAAAGCTATTTTTATTAATTTTAAATTATTTTTAAAAATTGTATTAATAAAAAGGTTAAAATTTCCACTGAACTACCCGACCATAACTCTTTTAAAATTCATAACTCAACAAATTTTAAATCTAAAAATTTAATCTTTGGCTATTTTATAGCCCAAATCAATCTCTATCAAACACCTTTTAAATTTTAATTAAAGCTTTGTTTAGAAAAAAGTTGTAGTCCGAGGATTAAGTGTCAATTGAACTACCCGACCATGACTCTTTTAAAATTTATAACTCAACAAATTTTAAATCTAAAAATTCAATCTTTAGCTATCTTATAGCCCAAATCATCCTTTATTAAACCCCTTTTAAATTTCAATTAAAGCTTCATTTAGAAAAAAGTTACAGCTAGAAAACTAAGTCACATACATTTGCGGATGTTATTTGCGGACAAAATTTTTATTTTAATTTTTAAAAATTTTTTCTTAGAATTTGCCTTTTTAAAATATTTTTAAATATTTTTCTAAGATCATTTCCAACCAATTCACTCACCATAAAAGCATCAGCAATTCTATAATACAAATGTCTCATAGCCAGAAAATCCCTACTTCCACTACTATCAATTAATTGTAACATAAAATTGGGTCCAGACAATTTTTGTTCGACACATCCATACTCTACCCAATTAAATTCTTCAACAGTAGGGCGATAATCAGACAAAAAACATTCCCAAAGAAATTGGCTAACCAGCGCGGATTTGCCTGTTTTGGGGCCTCCCATTAATACGATGGTTAATTGGGGGATATTATTTGGGGAGGAATTATTTGTTTGTTGTTGGCCGGCATTCTTATTTTCTGTAATTAATTGGTCTGCTGATGAACGGTGACCTCCACAATGGGAACGCCTTTAAAAAATATTTTTTATGGAAATTAAAAAAAATTTGCGGACGTTTTTTGCGGTCAAAAATTTTACGGACGATTTTTGCGGACAATGTCTTCCTAAAAAATTTGTCCGCATATCTCAGTCCGCAAATATTTAAGTAAATTAAAAAGTACCTAGAATTAGAACGACCATTTCCACTCAACCATGGAGATAAAACACCAGCAGGGGAACGAGCTAGTTGACTTTGACTTCGTTCTACTGTGTGTCTGAAAAAAAATTTTTTTATCAAAGAATTTTTATTGAAAAATATTAATAAGCTCCAGGGGTTGTCTTGTTAAGCTTCCTCCCATATGAAAGATAGAAGGGATATGAGGAAGAGATCCATCGGAGCTTTCTCAAGTTGATTGTACACTGGGTGGGGGGGGGGGAACGATGAGACCTAAGCGATACCTCCAGGACCCAGTTCTACGTACACCCGATTCTCATCCCCAAGGGTATACCTGACCATATTAAAATTTTCTCCCTTACTTTAAACAAACACCATTCTCATTATCCTTATTAATCCTCGCAGACAATCCCCCTTCCAATTTTTGACTTTTATGTCTTTTAATAGCCTCGGCCACAACTTCAGGCAACTGCTTTAATTTTTTATTTATTTTTAATTTTTCTTCTTTCTGTTCTTCTAAATTGCTAGAGGTTGTCGAGGTTGAAGTTAATGATAGGGCAGGTGAAATATTTTTGTGTTTATTTTGGTTGGAGGTTGAGTGACGACAATTGGTGTTATTTATGTTTTTGGGTTTTTCTGATGCCCAGGACTTTAAAAAAATCAAAAAAAAATTTTTGAAAATTTTTTGAAATTTTCTAAGGCTTTGAAAATTTTTTTCCTCAAGAAGACAGCTTATAGGCATAGTAGACTTATACTAAATCCCTCATAAAACAAAAAATATGAAACCCTGAAATTGTGAAATTTTGCAAATACCTCCGTAAGAGTGTCCTCTATCTCCTCAAAAAATTTCAGAATTTTTGATTATGTATTTCCGAAATTATTTTTAAAAATTCCCAAGTGTCTTAGAAATATCAACCTTATGAGATATTTTAGTCTATAACTTTGTTTATAGAAAACAAAAAATTTTGAAATTTTCAGGCATGATGGCTAAGACCTTTAGCTTTAACTATACAAAATTTCAAGTTTATACGATTTTTTAACATTGATTTATAAAATTCCGCGCAAGCGTAATCAAATCATTTTTCGCCAAGTTTATTTAAAATTAAAAATAAACTTACAGTATACCCCAAACGAGTATTTGTTGTTATTGCTGAACTGTCCAACATAATTTTAATAAATTTAAAATATTTTTCAAAATTTTTTAAAAAATTCTGTAGCTTTAAAATAAATTTTTTTAAATCCTTAAAAAAATTTTTTTAATTTTACAAAATTTAAAAAATAAAATTTCTTCCAAAAATGCCATTTTCCCCTCTTTTTTAGACATTTTTTATATATTTTTTAATTAATATATTATTGTCTAAAATTATTTTAAATTTTATTTTTAGTCTTCCCATTTAAAAAAAAATTAAAAAAAATTTTTTTTGTTAATTTTGAATTGATTTAAAATAATAAATACAAGAAACCCTTAATTACGCTTAAAATAAAAGCCTTAAAAAATAAAATAATAATAAGGTGTTCTAGGTATTTTATTGAATAAATATATAATTATAATTTTCAAAAAATTTATTTTTAAAAATTTAAATGCCAATTCAGACCTTCACGGAGAATTTCGTTTTGCTTCGAAGGCTTTATCAGCTTCGCCTAGAAAATAGTAGTTTCGTAAAGGTTTGGAGCCAACAGACCCTCGTTTACTAAGACAACTAGGTAGCAGGGGTTAAATAGGATTGGGGTTCCGGCCCGGTCCGAAAGGTCGAGTCGGGCATCGATTTTGGCCCGAAAAAGACTTGGACTTGTTTACTAAGACATCTAGGAGGGTGTTTAATAGTCTTGGGGGACCGGCCTGAAGGATCGAGTCGGGCATCGAATTTTGCTTGAAAAAGACTCGGTCGAGCCGGCCCGGTAAAAAGGCAGCCCGAAAAAAATGACTCGAACGTCGGCCTACTCGAAAACCCCAACCCTAGTATTTTAATGGAGAAAAGTAGAAGGATATCCCAAAGAATTTTTGAAAAATCTTTTCAAAATTAATTTTTATAAATTAATAAAATTAAATAAAATATTAATTTTATCGTAAATAAAGGATCTTTTTTAAAATTAATTTATTAAAATAAATTTTCTTATCTTTTAATAAATTAAAATAAATAAATATTAATGTTACCAAAAATAAATTTTAAAAAATAGATAAAAAATAATATATATAATAATAAAATATAAATAAATTTATTTAATCGAAAATTTAAAAGAAAGAGGATTTTGGTGGATAAAAAGGATTTTTAAACAAGGAAATAAATTATTAAAATTTAACTAATTAAATAAATTTTCCTTGAAAAAAAATTTTTAGGGAAGTAAAAATATTAAAAAAAAATTTTTTTTTAATTTCCTAGGAAAGGAAAAAAATATTATTTTTTTTTGAAATATTAATTTAATAAATTGGCCAAATTTAGTTTATTAAAAAATAATGTTAGTAAATGTTGCCACATTTTAATACGCTTCACATACAATTTAAAAACCTATCCATCTATTTTTGGGGACTTTAATAAATTAAATTTTTATTATTAAAAAATATTTATTAAAAAATATTTTTTTTAAATTCAAGAATATTGTCAAAAGTAAAAAAATAACCAGACGGAGCAGTTCAGTCAAGTCCCGGCCCTATAACTCCTGAACGGGTGGATGCTTTTTAATTATTTTGGTACTGCTGAATAGAGAATTGAACACCCTACAAGATTGCAAAAAATCAAAATTTTCGACTGATCGAAAGTAAAGTTACGGCGCCTAAAAAATAACTTGACGGAGCAGTTCACTCAAGTCCCGGCCCTATAACTTTTGAAAGGGTGTATGTTTTTTAATTATTTTGGTAACGTTTAATAGAGAATTAAGTGCTCTACAAGATCTGAAAAAATCAAAATTCTCGACTGATCGGAAGTAAAGTTATGGAGTTTAAAAGATAACTAGACGGAGCAGTTCACTCAAGTCCTGGCCCTATAACTCATGAAGGGATAGATGCTTTTTAATGTTTTTGGTACCGTTGGATAGAGAATTAAATGAACTATAAGACAGCAAAAAATCAAAATTATCGACTGATCGAAAATAAAGTTATGGCGCTTAAAGCGGAGTGTGCCTCACCCTTAGGATTTTTAAAAATACCCAATTAAAAGTTAAAAATAAATGTACTATTAAAAATAAAAGAATTAAAAAATACTTTTTTATTTTTTAATTGCGTGACTTAACTAAATAAATAATAGGTTAGCTTAAATCTTGAAAAAAAATAAAATTTAAGAGAAAATAAAAATTAAAAAAGGAAGTTAAGCGTGCCTATATTTTGTTTAAAAACAAAAAAATTCGAAAAAAAAATTAAAAATCTTTTTTAATAATTGAATCCACTACCCTTCGATAAAAAATTACTAGGGTTGCCGCGGGTACAAAAAATCTTCGGGTACGGGTTTCGGGTACAAAAAAAGGCCGGGTTTCGGGTTTCGGGCGGCAACCCTGGGCTGAACAGAACTGTTTTGGAATTTCTACATTAAATTTTGGAAGATTATTAAGCCTCGAAAAATTTCGATTAGCAAAAAACGAAATTTTCAGAGATATCGAGATATTTAGAGCTCGATTTTCCGAACGACCCCTCCCAGTCAGGTATTTAATGTTCCCAAACTTGGGGGTATCTCTTAATTAAATGAGAGTTTTCGCCTTTAATGTTGGCTTAAATAAGTGTCTATGTAAAAATAAATGTCTATGTAAAAATAAAAATATTTCAAAAAAAATTTAAAATTATCTAAAAATATTTGAGAAAAAAAAATTTTTTTTATTTTGTTTCTATTGGGAATTTAAACCAAAAAAATAAAATTTTTTAAATTGTAACTAAACTTTCTCGGCTAACATTTAATTTAAAATTGAATTAAATATTGTTTGGAGTCAAAAAATTATAGGAAAACTTTTTTTTGGCTTTTTCCATTTTTTTTTAATAAAAATAGTTCTTTTTTGGTGTTAGAAATATTCCCTTTTTTGAAGAAAAAATTTTTTAGGAAAAAAAAAATCATTTTCCTTGTGTGTTCCCGGTGCCCCCACCCCCCCTCAAATTCTCTCGATATCCCCCTAATTTCCTCCTCACTTTCAATTTTCTTTAGTAATACATATTCAAACACACTTTTTTATGTGTTCATTTGCACGTTCCGGTTTTTTATTCCATTTTTGGATTTTTTTAAAATTAATTTGGAATAAAGCAAAAGTCAAAAAATTATAACTAGACAGACATTTTAATTAAAAAATTTTTTTAAAAATTAATCTAGAAAAATTTTTAAAATTTTTTCTAATAGAGAATTAAATTTCCTACAAAATAAAATAAAAATAAGAAATTTTTTATATAAAAAATAAATTTGTATCCATAAAAATCAACGTTTTTCATGAAAAAAGCCCTCTTTTTGACAGTTTTTCGACTACAACTTTTTTATTTTTTAACCAAAAATTTTGAAATAAATTTTATTTTGTAGCCTATTCAATTCTCTATCGAACCTTGTCAAAAGTATTTTTAAAGCTTTATTGGTTCAATAGCTATGAGGCGGAATTAAATCCACAAATCGACGTTTTCATGAAAAATGCCCATTTTTTGACAGTTTTTCGACCACAACTTTTTTATTTTTTAACTCAAAATTTTAAAATAAATTTTTTCTTATAGCCTATTCAATTCTCTATTGATCAGTATCAAAAGTATTTTTAAAGCTTTATTGGTTCAAAAGTTATAAAAGAAAAACCAGACTAAGGTCAAGCAGTATAACCTTAAAAGGTCGGTTCAGCGCCAAATTAAAAATAAATAAAAATACAAAAATAAACTTAAAAAAGACTTTTTACGCGTTATAAAATTCTAATTATTAGGCTAATATTCACTCTATAAAAAAATAAATAAAAACAAAAAATATTCGTGCAATATGACGTCTGTTGGAGCAATACATAAAAATAAATGTGTATTATGTTAGCGCAATGAGGGATAAAAAACAAAAAAAATAAAAAATAAGATAATATTTTGGTAATTTGGAGGAGAAAATAAATTAATAAAATTTATTTAAAAAAATATTTTACAAAAATATTAAGGAGTATTTACTACAGAAAAAATTAAATTAAGGCACTTAAAAGAAGGAAATACCCTGATGCTATAAAATGATTTGGCTCTTGTCCAGTTTATGCGTCCCATGAAAGTATATGCGTCCCATCAACAAAAAATTGGATATTTCTTGGTGTTGCAAAGTAGGGGTATGGTTCCAAAGCATTTCTTCATGTTCGGGATCTACGTCCACTGGGTCTGGGACCGTTCCTTACACTATACCTCGAAATTTCTGAAAGTTAAAATCGTTTTTCTGAAATTTTTAAAAATTGGCTATAACTTTCAGAAATTTCGAGGTATAGTGTAAGGAACGGTCCCAGACCCAGTGGACGTAGATCCCGAACATGAAGAAATGCTTTGGAACCATACCCCTACTTTGCAACACCAAGAAATATCCAATTTTTTGTTGATGGGACGCATATACTTTCATGGGACGCATAAACTGGACAAGAGCCAATGATTTTTCTAAAATCTGGACCGACCTTTTCCCCTCGATATTTAATCCAAACCTGTGGATTCTCAAGTTTCGAAATCAGTATCCTCGAAGAGAGCAAGAAAAAAAATAAAAATAATAAGAGGGGAGGGGGGGGGGGCGAGGAAGATGGGGGGGGGGGGGGGGGGGGGTGGGGGGATAAAGGGAGGGGCCGATTTTTAAAAATTTCAAGTTTACATTTTTAATTGTTAAAATTTCGAATTTTTAAAATTAAAAAATAATTATGCTAAAAATATATACTTCAAAATATTTTAATCTTTATAATACGCAAAAATGCAAGAAAACTAGGATATCTGCTAAAAAAATTCAAAGTTCTCACATTAAAGTAAATTAATAATTAATAAAAATATTTTTTAGCTTGGGAAAGAAAAAGCTTTTAAATATTTCATTAATATATGTACATATTAGTATATCCAGTTGTTTATGCGCAGCTTTATAAAAAACAAATAAAATATAAATATTGGCAATATAAAACTGCTCGGTTGGCTCTTTAAATAAGCCCAATTAATGTCTAATTAAATTTTTTTGAAAATTTTTTCTTTTGTCTAAAAATTAATAACATCAAAAACCATAGAATATTGGAAGAAAATACATAAAATAAAATAAGGAGGATGTCCAGGAAACGGAAATGAAGGGACGAGAGGGAACGCGCAATGAAAGGATTTTATATAAAATAAAAATCAAAAAATTTTTTTTAATAAAATAGAGTGAAAAAATTAGAGATTAGTTTAGTAAGGATTAAAAAATTTTTTAGAAAAATTAAAATAATTACTAAGGGGATGGGGGTTGATTTTTGAAAAAAGGAAGGTTGAGGGTTTGATTTTAAAGGAGAGGGGAGGGGAGATAGGGAGGTAGGGGGGAGGCTTAAAGGAAGGGGAGGTTATCTTAAAGGAATCAGGGGGGGGGAGGGGGAGGGAGAAAGGGAGGCTTGAAGAGAGAGATGGGGGGGGGTTTTAAATTTTTCTTCAAATTTTCAAATAAATATTAAAAAAATTTTTTTCTTGAAAAATTCGCTGAAGGAAGAAAAATTTTTTCGTAGTTAATTAGCAAAAAACACGTAAAAACAAAAAGCTTTTTTAACTTTTTAGAGAGCCTAAAATGACTCAAATCTTTTCTATTTATGTCGCTGCAAATGTTAAAAGTTTTTTAAGTGCAAAAAAGCATTTAAGCTTATTTTTAAAAATTTTTTGGAAAGACAACCCTCTCTATAATACCCCCAGTATTAAATATACTCTATTTAAGATATGTTTACAAAATAGGGTTGTCCGTAGTAATGGTGAGAGCTGTCTGAGCGATATCATGTATATAAGTTAGACCTTGGAAGATAGTCAGGCCTCTCTATAAGAGACCATCCAATACTAAATACACCTCAAGTTAGGTTACATTCTTTAAACTTGGTTAGCCACTAAATGGAGATACCCTCTATTTAACAGACCCTCATTATAAGAGACAAAAATTTTTTTCAGTCCAAGGGGAGTATCCTATAATGAAGTCCTACAGAGTCTTCACTATATTTTTATTTTTGAAGGAAAAGGGATTAAGTAAATCTGTCCATTAGAGGGGTGAGTCGCCTACTAGATAAGTATTAAAAAATAATTTTAAAGCTTAATTTAAATAAAAATAAATTATTTTTATTTTGGAGAGTAAAGGAAAATTTTACAAATAAAAATAAATTAATCTTTATTTTAAAAGCAAAAATATTTTTAAAAAATTAAATACACTTTTACAAAATAAAAATAAAAAAAATAGTAAGTATTTGAAGCATTTAGTCGTGGGAATTTTTAAAGAAAAAAAAATTTTTTAAGTTAAAATAAAGGGAAATATTTAAAAGTATATAAAATTTAGATAGTTAAATTATCTAAAGCCTTAAAAATTGGAAAAAAATTTTTCAGAAAAAAATTTAGAGAAAAAAATTTTTGCAGGAAAAGAGAAACCCCCTCCAATTAAAGAAGCACCTCAAAATTATTTATCTTCCTAAAAAAATTTTTTTCTTCAAAAAAAATAGGAAAATAAATTTTGGGAGAGCTTCTTGAATATTTTATTAAAATAAATTTAAAAATAATTATATTTTTAAAAATTAATTCACTACCCAAAAATACCTCCTATAAAATTAGAGAAGCACCTCAAATTTATTTATTTTCCTGAAAATAATTTTTTTCCACAAAAAAAAATTTTGCAAGCTTCTTGAATATTCTATTAAATAATTTTAAAATAATTTTATTTTTATAAATTAATTCACTACCAAAAAATAAAAAAAAAATATTTTTTAAAGATTAAAGAAGCCCTAAAAAATACATAATATTTTATTTTTAATTATTATTTTATTTTAGTGAAAAAAATTTTTTTTTATTAAAAAAAATAATTATTATAAGCATAATTTGTGTGTCAGTTTGTTCCAATTTTGGTCAAACATTAATTGGAAAGGAAAAAAATTTTTTTTGATGAAGCTAATAAGTAATGGCAAAAGCCATCATTATTTTTTTATTTTATTTCCCTTGACAATTTTTTAGGGGGAATAAATAATTTATTTAAATATGCTAAATAATAGCATTAATAAATTTAATAAAATATAGGGGAGCCTGGGGCATAATTAAATAGAAAAATTTTTTTGAAACGTGGGAAATATTTTTGAAAAACGAGGAAATTTAGAATATATAAGGGTTCAAAAATTAGATTTTAAATGGTTTTGATTTTACGAAAATTTGGCATTCGAAGATTGGACGTTTTGAGAAATTGAAATTTATAAATTTTCAAGTTCGAATGTTTAATTTCGTATTCGGAATATTGAATTTCGACTTTTAAAGGCTAGACTTCATGAAAATTTAGCTTTTCAAAACTTCAATTACCCCAAAGTTATAATCTCTTGAAGAAAAACCCCTAAATTAATTATATTTATTTTTAAATATAATTTTGTTCCCCGTTATTTTCCCGTATTTTGTTCCCCGTCCAACTTTACCACCACCTAAAAATATCAGTTAACTTCTGGAAGTAAAGGATGTAAAGTTGAATTGAATTAAGTTTGTCAAATTGTACCAATTTTAATATTTTGTTGAAAGTAAAATATTATTTGTTTATTTTTTCTTTTTGTTCATCATTAAATTCTTTCATTTTAATCGATGTTTTTTTTATTTTTCGGTAAAATCTGTCAATAAATTTTTCTCATTTTTAAATTTTTTCTTTTATTTTCCTTTCATTTTTACAAAAATAGAGAAAGAATCTATTTATTTTCAACTAAAAAATGAATTTTTATCGTTATTCCGTCACCGGTTTTGACGACCTCCAATTAATGTTACGTCAATTAGATTCTCGTTTAAAACAAAGTTCGCATCCAGACAGACCTTTACCTTCCCATATTATTTTTGTTTATTTTACTGATTCGAAATTATCTGACGGCTCTAATTGGTGTGAGGACTCTGCTAAAGCAGACCCTGTAGTTTGGCTAGCTTTGGATAAATTGGAGGAAAAATTAAAAAATGAAGAGTTAAATAGTTCTAGTCCAATTAATAATGTGCCTATACATTGGGTTAATTGTCAAGTTGGTGCTCGTGATTAGTAAGTCTTAAAAAAATTTTAAAATTATTTAGTAAAGAATTATTAAATTTTGTGGGTGCTGACCAAAATCACTTTAAAATTCAGAACTCTATTCAATTTTAACCTAAAAATCTATTTTATAATCCATTTGATAGCCCAGACTTTTCTCTATTTTTTGACATCTGATTCAAATTTCTAGCTTAACTTCACTTCAAATTATGGGTCTTTAAGTTGGACAACTATAGCTTAAAACCGCTTAACTCTCCCCATTCAAAAATTCATAACTTTCAGAATTTTCTTTCAAAAATTTTGATTTTATGGTTTTTTATAGTTCAGAATCTCCTCTATTTAATTCCATAAAAATTAGAACTTTCCCGATAACAGAAACTTAATAATTAAATTTTAAACTTCCCTCACTTATAAATATTACTATAATTCTCCCCAAAAATTCTCTCCTCTTTTTCTTCAGCTGGTATAATCCAAATAATCCATTTCGACGTGATCCTCAACTTCGTCTACACCAAATTCCAGCATTATTAGCCATGTTTAAAAAGGGTGGAGAATGGGCAGATTGGGGGAATACTGAAGATGTTAGTCAAATTTATGAAAAAGAAGAATATTTTGGTGATTTAAAAGCTATACAAGTTGTGATTGATGATTTTTTACATTTGGCTAGTAGATTTGCTAATTGATTAATTTTAAAAAATCGAAAAATAAATTTTAAAAATGTTTTAGGCTTCATTTTAAGTCATTTCCACTCACTCGGTATCGAACCCGTACCCCTTCCAATAGCAAGTCAGCGCCGTTAGCCATTACACCACGGCCAACTTAACAGCATGATCGGGTACTGAGTCCCGACTAAACTGAGTTTCGGACCCTATAACTTTTGAAGGGATGTTCACTTTTTTATGCTCTTGGTACTGTTGGATAGAGCTTTAAATTCGCTACAATAAACCAAAAAATCAAAATTATTGATCAACTGCCAAAAAAGTTATGACCGATAAAATGCAGAAAATCACATTTTTTTGAAGTTAGTTTTTAGATCTTAACTTTTTTACCAATCAATCGTAAATTTCGATTTTTTGTTATCTTATAGTCCATTAAATGCTCTATCTAATCGTACCAAGATCTTTAGAAAAGTATCCACCGCTTCTAGAGTTATATGGCCGTGATTCAGTTGAACTGCTCCGAGCATACCCAGCTTTTCCTTTATTCCTTCCTATTAAACTTTATTAAAATGAGCCTTAAGCTAATACCTTTATTTAAGCATAATATAAGCGAGGATTTTCTTTTAAAAATTCCTTTCCTTTGTTAAAAACCAGAAAATTTTATTTTTATTTTCACCAAAAATCCGATTAAAGTTTCATTTATTTATTTGGAATAAAATATAAATAAAACTTGTTTTTTAATAATTTTTTTATTATTTTTTAAGCATTTAGAAGGGATTTCAAGCATAATTTCACCCCAAAATTCTCCCTCAAAATTAAAAAAATTTAGAATTTTTAATTTCCCCTAAAAATGAATTTTAAATTAATTTTCTTCCTCTCCCTAATTTCCCTATTTTTTAAATTTTCATTTACCACTCCCCCACCCAATCCGTTTTTTAATATTAAACAACAACAATTAGTTGAACACTTTGGGGAGGATAAATTTAACAAGAGTTTGTTTTTAATTGATTTTGAAAATTTTTAAAAATTCCCAGATGAACGTAGTATGCTTCCAGGCATGCAAATGTTGACAGGAACGGCTGCTTTGGTTCATCCTTTTCTTCGGCGAGTATGTTACCCCCTATACCCTCTACCTACCTCTCTTTCCCTTTTCCCCCTCTACTAAGGAAGCCCTTTTAATGCCCTTTCAAATGAGGTATCTCTCGACCCGATCGGATCATTTTCCAAGGAGGAGATAGGGAAATGTCGACCCCACCTAATATCCGTCAAAATGACACAAGTGCTGAGTTGGAGGCTGGTTAGGAGATTTAGGAGGAGATTGCGGAGCCCTTAATATAAGATACACCTCAGTATAAGATAATCCTTTCAACCCCTTGGATGTAGCTTATAGCCAGGTCCACTATATATCATTAACAGACAGACCCAACAACCTCCACCAACTTTATCGGATCAACAGACACTCCAATGGATCTAGAGACTTGGTCAAAGATCCAAGCAATCAAAACAAATCAAGAAAACGCCGTAATTTCTCAATTAGCCCAGATGGCCCCACAAAAAAGGAATTTATTAATTAAAGAATTAAATAATGGAAATTCTACAGCTACAACAGAATTAATTAAAAGAATTATTAAAGATTTAACTGAAAGTCGAGACGGGCAAGTTGTTTTTCCTCAACTTGGTCTAGCTTCTTTAGACAGACAAGTTGAGGCTACTTTGAATGCTGTGGATCAGAATTTGCCTCCTCCAAATCCTTTTACTAGCGGCAGTTTTTTTGGAGGTTGAAAATTTTTTAATAATTTTAAAATGTCCAAAATGCCAAGGACTCAAAATGTCCAGATTTAAAAATCTTACAATTGTTAAGTGTAAAAGATTTGGTTGTGGGCGGACGGTTAACCGAACCGGGCCCGTTAACCGGGTTTTTGGCGAATTAGCCAGATTCAGCTTAATAACCGGTCGCCATCAACCCTAATAAAATGTAAAAATTTCAAAATGTCCAAATTTTAAAATCCCAAAAAAAAAAATCCCCCAAATTTTCAGTCTCTCCAACCACCCCACAGCCTAATCCTTTTAATCAATTAATGTTTGCAAATAATAACGAATTTTCTAATATTCCAACCCCCTTACAATTTAATCCAATAAATTCTCAACATCGTCGGCAACAACAATTTGCCTCTCCAACAACATTTCCTTTAAAATATTTAAATAGAAATTATCAAAATTATTCGTCTTATTTTATTCCTTATTTGAATGGAGAAACTAAAGGTAAAATTACTGTATTTCAAAATGTTAACCAACGAAAAATATGCCAATATGTCAACTAGGGAAAAATATATCAAAATGTCAACTAGGGAAAAAATTTCAAAATGTCAACTACCCAAAAATATGCCAAAATGTCACATAGGGGAAAAAATTTCAAAATGTCAACTACCCAAAAATATGCCAAAATGTCACATAGGGGAAAAAATTTCAAAATGTCAACTACCCAAAAATATGCCAAAATGTCACATAGGGGAAAAAATTTCAAAATGTCAACTATTAAAAATTATCATTTTTAACAGGCTTTATTCCTCGCAGCGAATATTCTTCACCATTCTATACATTTTCTTCACCTGCAGCAACCCCAACTCCGCTTTCAACAACCTTGGAGTTGAACAAAAATAATGGGCAACAGCCAAATTTAAATTTATCTAGGCCTTTAATTAATAATTTTAAAAATAAAAATAATTCAATAATTACTCCATTTTCCTCATTTCAAAATAAAAATAATGGAAATTTTACAGACAATAACTAAATTATTTTAATTTTGCGATAAAATATTTATTTTTTAAATTTAATTTTTTTAGTTGAAGGATAAGAGATTAATAAGAGATTATTTTGACGTATTAATTTAATTAACGTATAGAGAATGAACGTCGCAGGAGGCTAGTAGACCTCACTTTAGTAGGAGAACCTCACTTCCTTGAAACTGAAATATCACCTCTTATAATGACATTTCTTAAATAGAGGATATTTTGTGGCCAGCTCCCCACATCTAGTGGCCAACCAATTTTTTTAAAAAAGCGTATCTACTTGATAAATCTACTTGAGGCTCTACCTAATAATTTTATTATTCCATAAAAAAATTTAATTATTCAACAAAAAAAAAACTAAAAAGAATATAGGGTCACCCTGTTATTCCACCCTTCCTCCCTCTGCTTTTTATTTTTTAAATGTTAAAAAAATCTTTTTATAAATGTCATCATTTTTTGTTTATCCATCGCTTCTACATCAACCAAGCAACCGATCATCGGCCATTAAAAAAATTTATTTATTTGGCTTCGCTTCTCTCCCCCTTTTAGTGCCCTTTATTCTTCCCTATTACCAGACGCTTACAACATTTTTTGTCTTCTTGTGCCAATCATTTGTTTAAAAATAAATTTACATAAAAATCTATTTAAAATATAGTTGTGATTGTAAAAATATCTTGATTCTACTTACACCCTTTGCATCTTCTTGTTATTCCCCTCCCTCACCCCCCCCCCCTGCCTCCTGTTTTTGTGACTTTGATATTAAAATGGGGGGATATTTAATAAAAATATTTCCAACAAAAGTTTTGTTTATCAGGATTGGTATGCATGGGTAACTTTGTCTTCTTTAAAAATATTTTTTAAAGTTACCATGTGAACCCATTCTGATTTTATAATGCTTTTAATTAATTCAAAAAAATTTAAAAAAATATTTTTTTAATTCAGCAAATAAAAGGTAAACTTTTAAGGCTTTAAATAATTTATATAAATTCAAAGATATGAAACAGAAAATTTTTAAAATTGTAATCAATTTAAATACAGACAGGCCTCACCATAAGAAACACCCTTGTGGTTAAAAAATAATATCTTTTAATGCAGGGGTATATCAAATCGAGGGGTATACACCCAATGGCTAATCGAAATTCTAGAGGGCGTCTCTTAAATTGAGGTGTATACAGTATTAGGGATCTTAAATTGAAGGGTATCGCTCAGATAACTTCCCCACCCCAATCGCTAATTAACCAATAAAGCGTCTCTTAGATAGAGGGGTCTCCAGTATCGGGAGCATCTTATAATGAGGTCCATAAATAGAAAATTAAATTTAAAAAAATTTAAAGCTAATAAAAACTTTTTCAAAAATCTTCAATTAAAATTTCCATTCAATTTTTGCTTCAACAACGTATTACTAAACGATTTTGGCCTTTCTTTTCTACACATTTCTTCATTCTCTTCCCTATTATTATTATTTAATTCTCCATTAACACAACTACTTAAACGTCTATTATTTTTAGGTGTCATTTGTTGTTGTTGTACCAACAATAAATGTGTTTGGGGTAATAAACGTGAACGAATTGAGGAATTCTTCGGATTATTTGAACTTAATTCTCTTCCAATTTTTGTTGTATTATTTAAAATTAAGGCGTTATTTGACCCATTCCAGCCTGGACACAAAATTCTTTTCCAAGCTATTAAAACTGTTCGTCGAAAATTTGCTGAAGAAAATGCGTAGACTATTACATCACAGGAAAAATTGACATAATATAAATAATGGGCAAAATTGTATAGGGAGGCTAGCAAGGGATTTGATGCCAAACTTCCACTGCTTCCTTGAAAGGCGTCAGAATTGAATAAATTTAGAGCAATCTAAAATGAAGGAAAAATTATTTTAATAAAAAAATCTTCATTTTATTAAAGTCAGACGCCTCTATAAGACACTCCCAATATAAGCCACCTCCTATTATATATCTCCCAATATGAGGTACACCTCTATTTAAGGTACGTCTAATTGGATATTAGGTGGATAAACCTGATTGAGCAATACCCTCCATATAAGCTACCTCCTAATAGATACCTCCCAATATTAGATAACCCACTATTTAAGGCCCAACTCTGTTTAAGGTACGTTAGGCTAGTCATTGGGAGGGGAAAGAGCTGCCTAAGCGATATATCTTTATAGCGAGATCCGACAATATTAATAATTTACCGTGTCAATAAGTCGAATTAAATAGAAAGGAGTATTTAATAATATATAAACAACAGGAACTACAAGAAGTATACGAGTGCCTGCAGAAGATGCTGAAGAGGCTAGTGATCCACCTTTAAAAATTAAAATTTGCAAGGTTTTTAACAGTTTTTTGGTCATAATTTTTGACTGATTCAAGTTAAAAATTTAATTAAAATAAATTTTTATAGTTAAGAATCTCCTCTATCTAATGACATAAAAATCAAATTTTTATCTCCAATTAACCCAGAGATATAATAATTTAAAGACTTGAGGCTCACACGTAGGGAATTAACGAATAACGCTTAAATAAAAATCAGAACTTGACCAGAATTTTGAAAAAAATTATTTTTCTGGTTTTTATAAATCAGAATCATCCCTCTAATTTTTAAAGGGAGAAAATTTTTTTCAGAAAAATTTAAAAAAAAATTTTATATATTAAGTAAAAATAATTATTTATTTTTTATTCACCTCCAGCAGTTCTCGTCGACGCCCCTAAAGGCATAGACAATTTCTGTGATGCCGAATTTTTTCTAGGTGTTGTTATTATTGTTGTTGATCCAACAGAACTTTTAGCCGAAGATGTTGTTAAACTTTTCTTTTTCTTTAATGAAGACAAACTTGCTGGGCGATTATTTGTAAATGTTCGACGTTTAATTGATGATTGTGGTGGAGGAGATGAATTATAAAATGAACGATCTGCTTTACGCACTTTTGAAGCAATAATTAAATTTAAAGCAACAACGATACAACAAGGAAGGCAATAACATAGAAGAACGTCCAAAAGTTCGGCAATCATCTTAAGAAAAAAAATATTTTAATTTAGGAAAGAGTCAGAGACCTCAATCCTAATTATACCCCTTGGCACTTAAAAATCGTAGCTTATAATGAGGTGTACTTTAAATAAAGGGCAACGCTTAGACAGTCTCTCTCACTCAGTAGCTACTTAATTTTTAAGAAACGTTCCTTAAATAGAGGTGGGTCAAATTTTTGAAGGATATCTAGACTTTGCAGTATCCCCTGTATACTAGAACCAGAGCTAAATAAAATTCTATAACTCTTGACCTAGTAAATTTTAAAAAATAAATTCAAAATCATTCGATAAAGAATTAAATTTTCTACAAAATAAGACCAAAACTAAAAATTTGGGAGAAAATATACAAAAAGTTATGACCGAAAATCCTTTGAAAAATGGATATTTTTCCCTCACTTTCTCTCTCTCACTCATTTTTAAAATTATTATATCCTTCTAATCTACCTGTAATTCCCCATTTTTAACTTCACATTTTCTAACAAGCCTTGTAGAATCGTCTGGAGGTGAAAGAGAAAAGAATTGAACCAAATTAAGTAGAAAGGGTAAAGGAAGCCAACAACACATTGTCTAAAACGAATATTTTTATTTTTGTCATAAGTTTTTTTGTTTCTATTTATGGTTTTATTTACGTCTATTTTAAGGCATATTTTAAGGCAGATTTTTAATTATTTAAGAATTTTTGGCATTCTGTATTTTCAATTTATTTTAAAATTTCCCCTCTCACCTTCCACCGACTAATATGTCCATATTGCACATGTTTTAAAGGGTGAGCAATAGCCAAATAACGTTCCAAAGTCAATGCAGCAATAGACCAACTACTTACATAAGAACTAGTCATTAATACATATTCAACTAAAACACAAGGCAAAAAGTCGGTATAGTCAACCTGAAAAATTTTTGGAAATTTTTTTAAAATCTCCTCCTCAAAAATTCACCTTAAATAAAACCATAATAATTCCAATTAAAAAAACAGAATCAGCAATAGTCAAAACAATTAAATATTGATTTGCTGGCATCTTAAAAAATTTTTAAAATTTTTTTAATTGAAAATTTTTCAATTTATTTTACTTTTCGAAGTCTTGAATGAAATATAGCTACAAGAGAGATTATATTGCCACATAGGCCAAAAAGGACAATAAATGGCAAAACAAATAAATATTCATGGCCACCAGATTCTTCTAAAAATTAATTTTTTTCATTTTAAAAAGGTACAGAAGTCAAAGAATTTTTTCAAAAATTTTTTTTATTTTTTTCAAAATTCCAGAAACAAAAAAATTTTTTTCAAAATGACCCAATTTCACAATTTAATTTTTAAAAATCACCTTCAGAATCATTATTAGAATTATTTTCCATTAAATTTGTAAAAGAATTATTAAGATGACTAGTAGTAGAATTAGTTGTTTGGATGAGCATTTTTATTTAATTTTTGGGATATTTTCTAAAATAAATTTGTTTAAAATTTTTAAAGTAAAAAAAATTAAAAAGTTTGCTTAATATATATTCTTTTAATATTTTAATTTTCGTAAAAAATTTTTTGAGAGTTAAAAAAGTCAAATATAAAAAAGGGGGTGTTTAAAAAACTTTTTTAATTGAAACGGTCAAATAATGGGGGTGGGGTGTTAAAATAATTAAGCTTTTTTAAGTAAATTACAGTCTCGCTTTATTCCAAAATAACCAAAAAATTAGTTATTTATTAAATTTAATTATTTTTTTAGTCTGTCTAGTTAAAATACCCAAAATTAAATTAATTTAAAAATTAAATAAAAAAATTTCTTTTTTAACAGCTTTTTAAAACCACCCTATTTTCGTAGCATTAACAAAGCTGTTACGTAAATTTTTGGTTAAATTTGGAATTTTTTATTAAAAAAAACTTTTTTTAATAAAAGATTATATTAATTCCGGTAATTAACTAATTGTTTTAAATAAAACAAAAAAATATTTATATAATTTAATAAACAATAAAATTAGAATGACACAAATCTCTTAAATATTAAGCTTAAAAATACAATAAAAAAGGCCGAACCCTTAATAAAAAAAATTATTTTTAACCAATTTATTTAAAAATAATTTAATAAATTATAGCTATAAATAGAAACAAAAATAGGTAAATTAATTTAGAATAAAGAAAAAAATTTTTTATACCAATAAAAAAACGCACCTTATAAACTATAAGGTACGCCCAACCTATAAAAAGTTAATACGCAAAGGATTTAAAAAAAAAAGTTAAATATCCTTTAGAAAAAATATCGTAAAAATAAAAATTTTAGATACAGTAATACAGTCGAACTCGTTATAATAGAACCCCGCTAATAAATACCCTAGTTTAGTGTACAAATTTTTAAATGATCCAGAGGATATTTAGCCATAGGTTGGAAGGTAGTGTTTCACCGGAACCGAAATTTTGAACGGAACCGGATCCAATATGAGTTCCGAATCCCAGAACTGGAACCTAAAAAAATTAAACATTCAAAAAAATATTTAAATGTACGATACAAGAATTGAAAAAAAAATTTTTTTTAATAAATTTAGAAAAATGTTTGAAAATATTTAATTATAAATTATAAAAGGTATCTAAAAAATTATTTTTAGTAAAAATTTATTTTTAGAAAAAAATTAATTATTAATTTAATTAAAAAAATTAAAGAATTAAAATATTTAATTAAATTAGAAAAAGTTGCACATTTTTTAATTTTAAGAAATTATTTTATAAATATCTCTCTGCTATAAATAATGCCTTAAATTTTAAAAATTCCAAAAAAATATCAAAAATTTATTTCAAACTAAATTTTAAATTAATTTTTATTCTTACATAAAAAATTAAAGAACAGAAATTTTTCTAAGAAAAAAATTTTTCAAAAAAATATTTTTGTTCCAAAAAAATTTTTCTTGGAACATAAAAATTATTTTCAACAATTAATTAATTAAATATTTAATTTTTAATTTAAAAAAAAAAATTTTTTTGATTTTTAAGTTTTACAAAAATTATAAAAATTAAAATAAAAATTATATAATATTTTTTAACTACTTTTCAAAAAAATTAAATAAAAATTTAAGAAATTCTAAGAAAATATTTTTTAAACAAAATTATTTAATTGTGGGAATAAAAGGAAGAAAAAGAGAAATATTAAAGTAGAAAAAAGTTTGCCGCGCGAGGTAAAGTCACGGAAAAAGGGCATTTTATTTAAAAAATTAATTTTAAAAAAAAGTTGAAGAAAAAAAAATTTAAAAGAAAAAAAGTAAAACAAAATAGCAAATTCATTTGTATTATTTAAAAATTAAAAAAAAATTTTTATGCTAGAAAAAAAAATTAAATTTAAGTTCCTCATCAATTTCCGCCTAATTTATGCTAGTAATGCGCGGATATCCAAATATACATATATCGTTTAAAAATTTTAATTTCGTTGAGAAAATTTATATTTAAACTAGAGACTGGATGGGTCGTTTATCGATTATCGATATCTGGAAAAAATTTTGATTCTCAATAACCAAAATTTTTGTTAGAAATTTGTTAGAGATTTTGACTCGGTTCGGGTTCTACTTTGAATGGTTAGAGCCAAGTAATTTTCAAAATAAAAATTTTTTATTTTCTTTTAATAAAAAATGGCAACGATTTCATACTTTTAATATACCGAAGAAAAAAATTTTTTCGAAAATTATTTTAAATTTTAAAGGGGCAGATTTTAAGAGCATATTCACTACCCCTTATTCCATTCACAATCCCTCTTACGTACAAAAAATAAATAAAGAATTATGATTAAAAATATCTTCTTTAAATAGAATTAGATGTACAAAAAAGAGGATAATAAACACGTAATAAATTTAAAAAAAAAAGAAAATAAAATTTAAAAAATAATTTTTACAGAAACAAGAAATAATTGAGAAAATAAAATTTTTATATTTTGTATTAACGTGTGCTTTTTGAAATAATACATATGACCGAAAAAGGGGAGGGTTATTAAACACATATTTTGCTTCAAAAGAAAATTGTTAGGTTTTTGAAGGATATAATTTTTTATGTAAAAGTTTTTGTTCCTTTGAGTATTTTACGTAAATAAATATTAAATTTTTTAATTAAAAATTAAATAAAAAAAACAAAAAAAAATGTTTGAGAAAAACATTGCAAAAGTTAAAATAACATGTAATTACACTTTTATTAAAAAAAAAGTAAATAAATAAAGTCTGTCATGAAAAAAATTTTAAATAAATTTTTAGGTTGATAAAAAATGAAAATTGATAAAGAAAAAATTGATACTTAATTAAAGTCCAACATTAAAAAATGAAAAAAATATCATGTAGAAAAAAATTTTTTTAATAGATTATAAGGTTAATAAAAATAAAAAAATAAAAAAATAATAAATATTTAGAAAAATTTTTTTTAGATAAATAAATTGTTTTTGTAAAAATACAAATTTATATGCCAACACATGACAACAACAACAAAAACTTCCAAAAATAATTTTTTTAAATAATCTATTAAATATTGTTTTGTTTATAAAATACTTATTTTTAGTATTATTTTCCCAATGCTTTTTCTTTGTTTATTAAAATATTCCTATTTTTGCGCAAAATTTGAAAAAAAAGAAAAACTATAGAAAATATGCAGAAAATTTTTTTAGTAAAATTTAAGGTAAATAAAAAATTCGGAAAAAAATTCAAAGCCATTTAAAATAATTTTTTTCCTCCAAAAGAAATGAAAAATTTAAATATTCACTGATAAAAAATGTCAGAATTTTAGATTTACGATTTATTTTCTTTTTTAATTTTTGCCCTTCTAAAAGAACTAAAATAAGAAGCTTTTTTTAGTAAAGGCTTCTTATTTTCGCGTCATTCAAAAAATTTAAAGAGAAATTAAAATTAACTTCCTCCTAAATAGCTTTGTTTAAAGATTTATTTTTAGGACTAAATAATATACTATCATTTATTTAAGTAAAAATTGCAACATTTAAAATCTTTAAAAATAAAATTTTCCAATTAAAGAATTAAAAAAAATTTTTTTAAAGGGAAAATTTAAAAAAATAAAAATCTAATTTTAAAAAATAGAATACTGGTTTAAAATGATTGTGTAAAAATGAATTTTAAGCGCTCAAAAAACAAGAAAACTAAAAAAAATATTCTGTTCAAAGTCCCCCATATACATACCAACAATCTCATACAACAATCGCATTAATACTGTCCTGAGGGTGTGTTTAAAATTAACTTCTTCTCCTTCACTTCCCTAAGTCAGCTAAATTAATTTGGCTTCAGATGGGTGATTTATTTAGAAGGGTGATGTATTTGGGAGGTGATATATTAAATTTTATATTTTTAAAAATTAAAAATAAAAAAATAAATATTTTTTCTGTATTATTTCTTTTCTCACCCATCTGTCAGCCATAAGGCCCTAACATTTTTAAAAAAGAAGCAAAGTGAGAATAATGATAAAAAATCGTTCTGACTAAAAATTTAAAAAATTTTATTGGAAAGAAAAAAAATATCTAAAAAAAGCAAAAAATAAAAAAAAATACTTCTCAAGTCAATTTAATTGAAAAAAATTTTTTAATTCAATAATAGAAAAATAAAAAAAATATTATTTAAATATTATTAAAAAATTAAATTAAAAACCCTAACTTAATAAAAACAAAATAACTTATTATTTTGTAAAAAAAATTTTTCTTTCCAAATTTTTAAATTAAATTTAAAGAAAAAAAACAAAAAAAAAACTTGTGTCTTAACTAATAAAACAAAAAAGCATTAGAAATAACTTTTACTTGAAGCATTTTTATTATGTTATAAAAAAAATAACTGCGCCATAAAAACCTCTCTATGTTTCTAGCACATATTCATTCAATTTTCTTTCAAAAAAATTTTTTCCCAATTTTTTCTCAGTTTTTTCCCTTGCTTTTTTGATTATTTTATATTATAATAAATCTAAAAAGCATTTCCCCGCATTTTCCAAACTAATAAAATATGTATTTTTTCAGTTATTTTTTTGATGGGTTTTATTTGAAGAGATGAAGAAGAGAAAAAATAAAAATAACAGAAAAAAGGAGAAGCATTTCCTGTTATTTTTTAAAAAATTAATTTTTACACCTACACCAAATTTAAAATAAATTATAGTACCCCAAACATTATTTCCAGCCCTTTTTTTGTTCTCAAAAATTTTTCCTTATTAAATTTTAAAATAAAAATAGGTACCATAATACTACAACAATTACACTAGCTAATTTTAATCAAATTAGCTTAGTAGCTTATATAAAATAAAAAATAAAATAAAATTTTGGAAAAAATATGTATTAAACAGAGGAAAAAATAAACTTAATAAAATGCAGAAAAACCGGAAATAACCAAAAAAACACAAAAAAACTCAAAAAAATTGTTCTTTATTTTTCAAAGAATAAATACCAAAAATGGCCTATAAAACAAATAAGGAAACTCTTAAAATAAGACGAAAAAAGCAGGTGGTACTAAAAAAGGGAAAAAACGAGGAATAGACAAGAATTATAAAAGATGAGTTTAATTAGCATTTTATTGTTGGAATAAAGGAATAATAATATAAAATTAATTAGGTATATATACTTAATTTTAGTTTTTTATGGTGATATAATAATATCAAAGATGAATTTGAATAATTCCCAAATGAATTAATTATAAAAGGGAAGAAGAATTATATATATATGTAAAAAATTTATAAATGTGACCGGAATTGCCCAAACTATATATTGAGATGATTAGAGTATACAGTCAAATCTCACTGAAGGATATACACAATATTAGATATCAAGGGAACGTGCCGACAAAGAAAATAAAGTCACGAATATAGAATAGATTCGTCAAAAAACGTCGTGACTTGCTGATTTTTGTGAATAAAAAATCATGTTTACTAATAGACACCATGGGTGTTCCGAGTTTACAAAATTTAAAGAAATATTTAAAAAAACATATAGATTTTTGGGTAGCTTCGAGCTATACCCTTGACCCTACCTATACGTGACTATAGTCTAATCACCGATTTTTGGGAATTTAATCATAACTAAAAAGTTTAACCATTATTATAACAAATATAATTAACCCAAATTAGCTTAAAAAGTGAAGGTGGTAGGTAAAAATGCAAGTTATTCATTTTCAAATTAAATATAAACTAAAACGCATTTTTAGCAAGTTTTTTTTTCAAGTTTTCTTAGAAGGAAAAAAATGCTAATTTTTTTATCCATATTTAAATATATTTGGAGGAAGCATTTAAAGAATATATAAATGGAAAAAAATAAAGAACAATTAAAAATAAAAGAATTTCTATATCAGGCTTATATTTTGCTAAAATTAAATGGCAAATTATACATATTTATAAGAAACATATCGTGAAAATAAAAAATATAAAGAAAAGTTGCAAAAAACTAAAATTATATTATACATATGTATTGACAGCCGATCCCATAATTTAATGAAATAAATGGACATTTGATCCCAAAAAGTTTTATGAACATGACTATAAATAATTTTGATCTATTTTCCCTTTCATAAAATAATTTTAAAGAATTTGGTTCCTTAAAAATAGTGTTGGTAGACATTTAATCCCACTATATACAAAAATATTTAATTAAATTCAAAACGGATTGAGTCATTTTTTAATATTATGTAATAAACTAATAATAAATTTTTTCCCCATATTTCTCCCCTTTAATTAAACCAAAAAATTATTTTTCCCTGTTTCCGTCATCAAACGCGTCAATTTTTTGCAACTTTGCATAAATTATTTAATTGCTTCTTTAAGGGGCTTCCAAAATTATTTTGTTATTACGCATGTTTAGATAACAACCAAAAATGATTTAAAAATTAGTTAAATTATTTAAAGAAATAAAAAATAAATTTTTTTTGAAAATATTAAAAATTAAATTATACGAGTAAAGAAGGAAAAATGATGATGTCAAAAATTTTAAAAATCAAAAATTTATTTATGGAAAAAAATAAAAAAGTTCCTCATTTAAAAATTGTTTGTTGCCTACATAGCAATTATCAAAAAATTAAAAAAATATAATTTTAAAAATTTCTGACAGAAGATTTAATTAATGACGAAAAATTATAAAATTCAAAAGATTATAAATAGTAAAATATAATTTCTAGGTTGCAAACCAAATTACGTGATTTTATATTTTTTAATATTATTTAAAATTGAAATATACTCCTTTTTTAGTTTTTTAAATGATAATTTAATAAATTAAAAAAAATTTAAAATCACGCAATTAAATTGAGAAAAGTAATCTTAATGGTTGTTAACCCCCTAAGAAGTTCATAAGCCATACGGAAATATAGTTCGTTTAATGAACAATTTTTAGAAATTTTTTAGATACATTGTAAATTTGAAAAATACAAAAAATGAAAAATTGTGTTTTTGCAAAAAAAATTGAAAATAAAAATTATGTTGTATTTAGGAAGAAAAAAGAAAGAAACGTTATTTTAAAAAATTTAAAAAAAAAATTGTAATTGAAATAGCCTTATGTTTAACAGAAAAAAACAATATTTTCCTGATATAAATTTTCAAAAAACTTAGGATTGGGCGTTTTTCGGGAAAATAAATGAAGCAGGAAAATATGTATATTTAAAAATAAATAAATGATTTTTATAAGGTTTCAATTTATTCTCAAGAGTATAATAAAACACTAGACTTAATGACAAATTTAAAAATATATATCCAAGAAAAATAGAATAAGTACACCCACATCCACGAATCCGTGCCTATTTATGTTATTATTAGAATTATAGTTCAAATGATGTGATAAAATAATATTAAGAATATATATAAGGTATATAAGGTATATAAGGTATTTAGTCAAATAATTACCCTTAGCAATTATTGCTTCAACCTCTCGCTTGAAGGAGTAATTAATAGAGAGGGGATAATTATTTGAGGTTATTTTAGAAAGGCTAATTAAAAGGCCTAAAGAAAAAAAAGCTAATTCTAAAAAAAAAGCTAATTCTAAGTTTTGTGTAAATACGATAAAAATAATAATAAACGACAAAAAATAATAAAATTTAAAGTTAAGCTTATTTTTCACATTTAAATTAATAATTAAATTAACAAGACAGAAAATTTCAATTAAAAACCTACAAATAATTAAATACAAACAAAATTAAATGTCTGAGAAAATAGTTTATTTTTTCAATTTTCTGTCATGTTTTAAATATTATTTAAAAAATAAATCCACCTGACGCAATTGTCCGTATTGAGTAAATGACACCAATATTGAGACACAAATTCTTGACCAAAAAAAAAATAAATTATGTTGATAAATCAGTTCAAATAGTGTTGTTAATATTAAATATAAAATTTAATTTTCCATAAACTAAAAATCTTTTAAAAATTAAAATTAAAAAATAAAAATTATTTTCAAGTAAATAACTGGCAATTTAACCAACAAAACACAAATTAATTATTTAAAATAAAAGTTTATTTAATAGTCGGTGCCCTTGGGAAAATGTGCGTGCATATTATTTTTTAAAAATAAAGGGTAAAAAAAGAGAAATTTTTTTTGATTAGAGCAAAATCTCTTTAATTTCCACTATCTTTAAAATTTAAAAAAATTGTAAATGTAACAAATAAGCAGGTGATATTCTATGGGAAAAGGTGAATGTTTGCGTGTTTTGTTAGACAAAGACGTTATTGACAAAGCACAGGTAGAAATGATACAATTAAATGAAAAATAAGGGCTTTAATATATAAAATATTTTCGGAAAACAAATATAGAAATTGTTCCGGTTCCTATAAAGCATAATTTCCGGAAAATAACTATAGAAAATTATTGCGGTTTTTATAGAAAATAGAATCCGGAAAAGATATACAAATTGTTCCGGTTTTTATAGAAAATAAATTCCGGAAAAAGAAAATATGTAGAAGTATTTTCCGGAAAACAGATATATTTTGACCTTTCCGGAAAATATTAATTAATACTTCATAAAACAATTTCTGAACTTTACGGAAAACATTTACAAGTGCTTTTATAGTAAAAGAAAAAGACTAGTTATAAACATAAACATGTTGTGAGATTGCATGTATTACGACTCCAATTATTTTTCATTTGTTTGTTTTAAAAGTGAATTACTAGCTTACTTAAAACATTAAAGTTCATTTTTTTAAACAAACAAAAAATGTTTCCAATGAATTTGAAATAAACAAAATTTAATTATTAAGTAAAAAGTGTCTAGAAAAAATATTGCAAATTCTCACAACAGGTGAATAATTCAATTAAAATTAAAAACTAATTTCCAAGTAATTTTTTAAAGCCTAAAATTCAGTTAAAAAATATTTTCAAAAAAATTAAAAGACTAGGGAAACAAGGAAAATTTGGAAAAAAAAATTTTAAAAATTTTTCACGTCAATTTTCAGTCTCATCCAGCCAGTAACAATTCAATAGAATGAAATACATGTAAAGTTGAGTGTTTTGGATTGGAATGTTTTTGACACTTTTGTTGTTCTTTATTTTTTGTTTTTTGAGTAGACTGAGATGTTGACTGGACAAAATCTTTAAAATTAAAAATTTTTAAAAAATATTTTTTAATTTTTTTATAATTTATCCCCCAGTCATTGTAAATTTTTTCTAATTTTTATTTCCTTCAACCGGCCAAGTGCCTTTTTGATTTATTACATAAAAATTCCCAGATTTCCCCGTGTTTCTAATTTTGTTATTTTTTATATTCCAAACACTTTAGAAAATACATATGGACATAAATAATGTTTTTAGTGGAAGAAAATTGAAAAAAAATATTGAAAAATGTTTTTTAAGGAAAAATGACATTTCCGTTTAAAAGGAGTCACTTTTTAATTAAAATTTTAAAAAATTTTTTAAACCTACTCGAAGTAGACACCTTGTCCAAAGCTTCATTATTGATACATTTCTCAACATTTTCAGGATTTTGATGTTCATTGTCATTTTCCTTGCGTATTTGCCGTTCAATTCTGTCCAGAAAACGTCTCTTCATGTTCAACGAACAGAGGGAACACCTTTAAAAAATTTTCACAAATTAAAAAAAAAATATTTTTAAAATCACATGCAGTCACGATTTGGACATTTTTGCTTATGCCCCTTCTTTGGCTGATTGTATTGACCACTAAAAAATTTTTGAAAAAAATTTAGACTTATAAAAACAAATAAAACTGACTGATTCGCGCAAAGTTGACACATATACAAGTCTTTTGGCATTTTTGGAAGAAATAAGAAGTCCAATTTTTAAGGTCAATTCATTTTATTTTATCCACCAAAAAGTGTTGTTTTTTCAGTGTCAATCTGTTGTTGTCTTTTTTGCCCATCTCCGCCCACTTTGTCAAATTTTTTGCGTCCAAAAGCAATTAAAAAATAAAAGATAACATTCTAAATTTAAAAAAATAATTTAAAACATTTAAACTTAAAATTGAATCAGAGTTCCTTCACAGAAAAGTGAGAGAAAAAAAGAAATTGGACCAAATGTCATTTAAATAAAAAAAAATAAACATTATGCCAAAGAAGAAAAAACTCAAAAAAATTTTTTTTCATTAAAATTCATTTCTTGTTTTGACAAATTATAAAGGAAATCTTTACACATTTTTAAAAATTTTCAGTTGTATAGTACAATGACTTCTTCTAAATTTATTTTTGTTACTCGCGATAACAACGAAATTCAAATTCCACCACAATTTTGCGATAAAATTGCTTTTATTAAAAATTTTGTTGATACTTATGAAAATGTTAAAAGTATGATTTAAATTAATTATTTTTAATCAATTTTTTCACATTTTTAGAAATTCAAATTCCATTAAATGCACCAAAAACGGGGAAAGAACAATTGGAAATAATTATCAAATTTTTGGAGGCTTTGGAAGCTAATAAGGCTTTTGATGAGGAATTTGATAAGAGCAATCAACCAGGAGATGAAACGGTTTATTTTTGATTTTTTGGGATTTTATTAGGGAAGGGGATTTTTAGAAATCAAGGGTGGAGTAATTTTCGATCCATTGATCCAAGCTGGTCTCCACTGACCCAATCAAGACCCTAGACAAATTCTAAGACACCTCTAAATGAAAGATTAAGATCAACTTTTAAAATAGAAACTTGAACAAAGCCTTTGATCCGGGCCGAAACTCCAGAATGTTCATTGCTGGGTTCAGGATGCAGGAGAAACCCAGCCCTTGTTTCAGACCAGCAATGGGCCCTTCCGTCTTCTTATTGTTAGAAGCGAAAGGCTGAAGAAAATAAGGAAGACGGAAACAGAGGAGGTTCCATCACTGGGTACAGACCAACCTGTTTTCTTAGACCCTTTTCCTAAGCTCAAACTAAACTCTTCCACTTTTTTAGAACACCCGAGCTCGATCAAATTCTCTGTCAAACAATTTATGGATAAAGAATTTCTTCGACAAATATCAACGTTCTCAGCTTTTTGAAGCAATCGAATCTGCAAATTTTTTGGGAGTTGTTGACTTTGTTGATCCTCTAGCTGAATATATTGCTCAAAAAATTACACAAATAAAAAGTACTAATGAAATGACCGAATTTTTGGGATATCCAATGGAAGAAGAAATGAAGGAATTATTTGAAAAATTTGAGAAGGAAAATGAAAAAGCTCATCAACAACAAAAAGAAAAGGAAGAGAAAGAAGCTTTGAAAATGAAAGAGGAAGAAGAGAAACGATTAAAAGCTGAAGAAGCTTGGTCTGAAGCTTTAAATGAGCCTGATGCTAAAAATGATGATGACGATGATATTGGTTTGCCTTAAAAATTGAGAAAAAAAGATTTGTTTTTTTGTTAAGGTTTGTGGAAAAATATATTTATTTAAAAAAAATCCCAGAGATTTAACTACATATAATAGTTGTTGTTATAGTAATTTATTGAAAAATTTTTGCTTTGAATTATTTTAAGAAAAATCAATTATGGTCCGAATCTCGGGGATGTTACTGGTTGAAAAAAAGACGGAATGGGTTTCCTCAAAAATTTTCTAAAGGTTTCGGGTCCAACAATATCTTTTTTGGTGTTCAAAAAATGAATTGGAGAACCAAAAGAAAAAAAACTTGACCCCTTTGGAGGACCACAATTGATTTTTTCTAACATCAATCACTTTATTTATCATTTTTGAAAAATATATCATTCTCGTTTTGATTTATTAAATATTAAAAAAAAATTTTTTTTAATTAATGCAAGTAGAGACCGGGCCGAGACAGGATCTCTAATGAAAATCTCGGTTATCGAAAGCAATACTTTCCGAAATCTCATTTCTTATACAACTAGAGATCGGCCTGGGCCTGGACCAAGGTCTAGGTTTTTCCTGGACTACACAGGCCCAGGTCAATAAATCAAACCCGGAACTAGGAACAGGCCCAGGCTTTTCTAAAATATCAATCTCTACAAACAACCCTTCCAATCCGGTCTCTATTTTTAAGACGACCAAGTTTGGAAATAGTGTAAATTTCAAAAAATTGTAAAATTTTGTCAACATATAGAAAATTTAGTAATACACATTAATTTCTTTGTAATCACAGGAAGGGGAGGGGGCATCTATAAATATAAACAAATTAAAAATTAAAACCCTCAATTGTCACATTATTCTTCTTCAATCTTTTTAAGATTAACCAAACAAAAGTTTTTTGGTACACTTTGTCCAATAGAACAATTTATTGAATCCACAATTGCGTCAAATGGTGCTCTAAAAAATATTTTTCCAATTTTTAAAATTAAAAAAAACCTAATTAAATATTCCATTTTCATAGCATTCAAGGCTACTAAACTTTGATTTTTTTCTACTTTATCCCCAACATTTACAAGCAATTTTTCAACAATTCCAGGCATTGGAGATTTTGGGTTTCCATCAATTTCTGATGTTCCTAAAAATTCTTCCGAGTCAAAAACCTCTTCATCCAAAGAAATAGAATTCCAAGTAGAATGTCCAGAACCAAAAACCTTTAAAAGAAATAATTTCAAAAATTCTTCAAAAAAATAATTAAATTCCTAAAAAATTCGAAAATTTCAAGTAAATTGACAAAAAAAATTTTAAATCAAAAATAAAAAAATTTTTTTAGTTCAAAAATTACTTGAGAAAAATTTCCAAAAAAAAATTAAAAGTAACCGCGATTTTTTCATTCATTTTAACAGCTTTACATTTCCATCTTTTACATCCTTTGGAGACTAATTCAATTTTAAATTCAATTCCATTTTTAAAGGTTTTTGAAGTTTTAAATTTATTTATTTCTGAAATTAATATTTCTTCTTCTATCTTTCCACTTTCTTCATTTTCCAAATTTCCTTCAATTTTATATTTATTATTTCCCAAAATTTCAACAGTTAATGTTTTGCTGCCTAAATTAATTGTTCTTTTTGCTTTTTGATTAAGGCGAAAATAGGGGAGTAAAAGAAAAGGATTTGAAGTTGTTGAAGAATTTGGTGTCTGAAAAATAAGAAAAATTATTTTATGGAAAATCAGAATTTTTCAGAAAATCAGAATAATTCTAACACGAAAATTCAGCATAAATTCTTATTTATTCTGATAAAAAAATCAGAATTTATTTTTCAGAAAAATCAGAATTTTGTAAAATCAGAAAATTCTGATTTTAAAAAGGCTTGAAATTCTGATTTGTTTCTGATTTTAATTTTTAAATTCTGTTTTTTAAATCTGAAAAATCAGAATATTCTGATTCAAAAAATTGGATTTTTTCGGAAAATCAGAATTTTTGATGAATTCTGATTTTTATGGAAATCAGAATTTATTTTATACAATGCTTTCCCCTAAAGGATTTTTCCTACCAAAAGACCAGAAATTAAAAATAAAAACCTTACATCCAACAACACAAAAGCAATAGCCGATTCCAAAAGAACATAAAAATCATTTTCCTTCTTCATCAATTCATTGATATGTTCAGGTATAAAATCAGTGTATAAATCACCAGACAAGAATTTTTCATGTTTTAAACAACTCCGAACAAATTCAACATTATTAAAAATTCCTCCAATTTGTGTTTGATTTAAAGCATTTTCCAATTTAAAAATTGCTTCTTCCCTCGTTTTTCCTTTTGCTATTATTTTTGCGATCATTGGGTCATAAAAGACAGTCACTTCATCTCCTTGTCTTATACCAGAGTCAACGCGAACGTTTTTAGGGAATTGTAGATATTCGAGAGTGCCTGCTGTTGGCATAAAATTTGCTTGACTGTCTTCTGCATAAATTCGGGCCTTTGAATTTTTTGTGAATTTAACAAAATAAAACTAAAAATTAACCTCAATGGCATGATCAATTAATTTAATTTCTTCTTGTTTCATTGGAAGTTGTTCACCAGCAGCTACTCTAAATTGCCATTCTACCAAATCTAGATTGGTGATCGCCTTAAAATAAAATTGAAATTAAAGATTGAAATTTTTAAATTATGAACATGATTTTTAGGACCTTCACCAGAAACTTGACCTTGAGTCAAGAAAAAAGCAAGGTAAAGGAAAAATCAGGAAAAACTGAAAAATGTCTTGATCTTGACTCTGAATCCAGGAAAAAGCAAAGTCGGGATCCAGATCATGATCCAGGCCAATCTCTAGTTGAAATATGTGTTCGGCAGTTTGGTATTCCCGAACCTGTACCGAACAGATTTTGGAAAATTTTGGTAGATTACGATACCGGTTTTCATCTGGACTGCAAATACGAGAACCGGAAAAGTCATTTGCCGAAGACTATTTATAATTATTATAAAAGAAAAACCTCAGTCACAGGATGCTCCACTTGAAGACGAGTATTCATTTCCATAAAATAAAATTGCTCGGATTCCGTGTCAAAAATAAATTCAACAGTCCCAGCACCAACATACTTTACTGCTGCCGCGGCATTTACAGCTGTACGACCAAGCCAATGACGCGTCTCAAAAGACAACCCAGGGGCAGGTGCTTCCTCAATAATTTTTTGATGTCTACGCTGTTAAAAAATTAAATAAATAAGATTAAAAAAATAACCTTTCATACTTGAATGCTGCAATCTCTTTCCCAAAGATAAACATAATTTCCGTGCATATCACCAAAAATTTGAACCTCCACCTAAAAAAATTTTTTCAGAAAAATTTTTTCAAAATTAAAATCTAACGTGTCTAGGCCTTGTAACAAACTTCTCCAAAATCATGTCTGTGTTGCCAAACGACTTTTGGGCTTCAGAACGGGCCGATTCCAACGATTCGAGAAAATCCTTCTCTGACCAGGCTATACGCATTCCTTTCCCTCCGCCCTGAAACTTTAGTTTAAAGAGACAATTTTTAGATTATCCTAACCCCACAAACAGCCTTCATCATAACAGGAAAGCCTGCAATCAAATAAAAACTATGAAAAGTAAATAATGGCACTGATGTCGTTTCCCTCACCACCGAATTTTTCTTAAATTGTAAATAAAGATCAGACTCTTTAACTTCCCCCTAGCATTATTCAACCAGTCTTCATCACTCCTGTAAGAAAACTGACAGAATGAATAAAGCTACAAGTAAATGAGCAAAACTGACAAAATTGAATAATGTACAGGGAAAGAAAATGAATTTATGGAAGGAAAAAATCCTGAGAATTTACGCTACGTACAGATACTTTTTTAAAATAAATGGGGGAAGAGAACCGACAAAAGCACAATTAATAAATAAAATTCAAACCTATTTGTTTTGCCTCTTCCAACAAATTTTCTTCTTCTTGATTCGAGCCATTATATCCTTGAATGACCGGAACTCCCGCCTAAATTTTTTGTTTTTCAAGCAAAATTAATTAAATACCTCAATCATTATTTGTTTTGCTTTGTTTTTCATTCCCATATCATATATTGCTGAAGGTGGTGGGCCAATAAAAATAATGTTGTTTGAGGTACAGAGTTGAGCAAATTGTGAATTTTCGCTTAGAAAGCCATAACCAGGGTGAATTGAATCGGCCTGGGCAAGTTTGGCAATTTCAATGATTTTGTCACTATTAAGGTAGCTTTGTGAGGGAGTTGCTGGGCCAATCCGATATGAGGAGTCCGCAAGAGAAGCATGCAAAGAATTTGCATCGACGTCGGAATAGACTGCGACAGTCTTGAATTTTTAAGAGTTTAAGAAGAAAAATAAAAAAGAAACCTCAATTCCCATCATTTTTGCCGTTCGCATGACCTGAAAAAACAAAAAATAAAAATTTTCTGTACAAAATTCTTACCCTGACAGCAATTTCGCCTCTATTGGCAATTAACACTTTTTTGAGCCGATTTGAATGTGACTGTCGTATGAAGCATAGATTTGAAGAATTATAGGAAATTAGACGAAAATTGAGAAGGGAAAGCATGGAATACATTGTAAATTCTGAAAATTCGAAAAAAATGAGAAAATTTTCAGCTGACTGCCTCGAAAAAATTAAAAATTTTTAAATTTTGGCGTTAATAACATAACGCCAAATTTATGTTCAAAAATATTTTTAAAAGTTTGGCTTCACTTTTTATCGATTTTTTGATTAGATTTGGGTTGTTTTGCTTTTGTGATTGTTTGTTATCTGTTTGTTTTTGTTTGGGGGTTTTTTTCGTTTTTCGTGTTTCTTTGTGTTTGTTTCGTGTTTCTTTTGTTTAATCTCTTTATCTTTTATCATTTATCACTTCTCTTCTATTTTTCTAAAGCGCGCGAGGCAAAAAATGCGAAAAAAACTTAAAAAAGCTAAAAAAAATTTTCAAAATTAGAAATTTTTTTCAACTTTTTTTCTTATAGGCTGGCAGCTGCTCAACATGGTGGTACGTCTTTGAGCGAAATTTTTTGACTGATTTTTCAAAATGTTTTTTTTTTCAAGATGATGTGCAACTGTGGCAGCATGAAATCTGGTTGGATTGGTCTGGTTGACTTTTTAAAAATTTTTTAATTTAAAATTTTTAAATTAAATATAAAATTTTATTTTTGAGATTTGGGGGCTTTCAGCTTTTGGATGGTGGAAGAACATGCTTTTGGAGGATGGAAGAATATGCCTTGGATGGATGGTGGAAGAATATAGTGTGGTGTGGTTTTTAAAAAAATTTTTATTTTTTAATTAAAAAATTTTAAATTAAATTTTTGATTTTTAAGTTGTGTGGCTTTCAGTTGCTGTGTGGTGGAATGGAAGAATATGCTACTGGGTGGTGGAAGGAATATGGGCTGGTGTGGTTCTTAAAATTTTTTTATATTTTTTTAAAAATTTTAATTAAAAAATTAAATTTTTTGATTTTTTAGAGATTTCGGGGCTTTCAGCTGTTGGGTGGTGGAAGAATATGCCGTTGAATGTTGGAAGAATATGCATTGGATGGTGGAAGAATATGCTTTTGGTGGTGGAGGAAGAGGCTCATTTTGGATGTAAGTTTGCTCTGATTTTGAAAAAAAAAACAAAAATTTGCGAGCTAAAAATTTTTGCGCAAATGCGATCTTTTCTCATCTCATTCTTCTCTTTCATTTCTCTTCTTTTTTTTCAAATTTAGCAGATCAACCCGTCTTCAATTGTGGTAGGCATGGATGGGATTTTCAACAACACCAGAATATGGACGGCAACTTTTTTGTTATCAAAATACGAAGAACGGGCCCCCTGATTTCCTGCGTCAAAAAAGTTTCAGTCCGTTTCGAAGCAGTGTTTTTAAAATAAAAATTTTTGGCATAATGTATTTTTTTCAAACATTTTTTCTCTCTCTTCTATTTCGATTTTTAGAGAAAAAAAGGAAAACGAGAGAAGAATTAAAAGTGGGACGAGAGAAAATCTTTTCGCTTCTCTTCTTCTTTCCTCCATTTGAGTCGATAATTTACCCATTTCAGTTTTAGTTGCTATTAAAATTTTTTTATTTTATTATGAGTGAGATTGCTGACCATCAATTTGAACCGGCTCCTGTGATTGATACAAATGACAGCGAGTTTAAAACGTTAGTTTTTAAAGCCTTGTTTGGGGGATTTCTTGTTAGACAATCTTTCGAGTTGTCAAACCGGAAATTTAGTCCTTGTTGAGTGACTCAAATTTGCGAAAAGCTTTGAGTACCTCAAAATTTTTTGGTTTCCATGTTGAGTACTTTGTTGAGTACCCACGTATTCGTACTAATTATGTTTCCTCGACAGACCGCCGATGGCTCCACTACAACAAGGATTGCAACAAGACATTACAACTCGACGAAACAGACCCAAGTATCTGTATGAAGGCGCTCTCTACGTTTACCATGGGATGAGCTCTAAAAAGGATGCAAAGTATTGGCGATGTGAATTTTTTAATGCAAGAGATATTAAATGCAGAGGTTTTTTCTTGTCTTAAATTTAAGTTTAACTGCTCTAGGACGTCTACACACTGATCTTAATGATGTTGTCATACGCCAAATTGGTGATCACGTTTGCAATCACAATGCTGCACGTGTTGAAGCACAACGAATCTTGTCTGGTATTAAGCGTCGTGCGATGGTCACAACAGAAAAACCTCTGCAAATTCGAAATCAGACGCTTCAGAATACTCCAATGGCTGTGGTTGCTGCGATGCCTAGCAAGGAGGCAACGAAAAGGGTTTATTTTTTAATGATGAAAGCCTCTGATAAACGTCATTTTAAAGATGATTAAACGTGCTCGTCGTGGAATTGATATGAACACATTATTGAATCCTCATGCTTGTCCTATATTTAAACAAGATAATGGAGATCATTATATGCCTGGGAATATGGTTTATACTGAAATTGATGGACAAAGGTTTGTTTTGCCGTTTTTCATTATGGGTATAGATAGGGTTTACTGTTCCCTAAGAAAATGAGTTAGAAGTTGGCGGTCTGATGAAGAAACATAATTAGAGAAAATCTGGATGTACTATACATGTGAGCCAAAAATTTTAAGTAAATCATCAAATTTGAGTTATTCAATAAGGACATTACCAGTTCGCACAGGCTCACTTTTTTTGAGATTTACCAGATAGCAACTTGATTGCCTTCTGGAGGATCTAAAAAATATTGAAAGTTCACACTTTTTCCTCATTTTTTTGGTGACCAGTAAACTACCTTTACTAAAATTTATTTTTAGGGTTGAAAGTTTTGAACACATCCCATCTGATTTTTCAAAGGGTGACGGAATTGAAGAAAAATGGCCACGAGTCGGAGGAACTTATGGAGGTGGTGGGACTCCACAAATGGGGTCTTCTACTAATTCGCATGGAGCAATTGGCGGCGTGGATGGGTACCCGAATAATCGCCAAGAAACTAAAACAGGTGCAGGTCGTCCACGTAAAAAGTTTTAAATTTATTTGATCATATTTTTATTCCTATTTTTTAAGAGTTAAGCAAGAATATCTTTTACCGCCACCACAACCGATAGCGATTTTGGACAGAACACTTCCACATGTTTTTGTCAATAGAAAAACAAATGAATTTAGTTTTAGTTGTAATATTGCTGGTTATACTCCGGAAGAGTTGCAAGTTGAACTTGTTGGTGCTGAGGTTTGAAATTTTTTATTTTAAAGGCAACTCGTCTCTAGGTTTTTAGTCCTCAAACAAGACTGCATTTTTTAGTCTGACTTTTTCTCAGTCCCAGATTGCAACTATGTATGTTTATTGATATTATGGTGTAATGCCAAAACGTTGAAATGACAAACGTCGTTTACACTTTATAGAATTTCGTAGGCTTTTGGGAGATGACATTTCATCGTTTTGGCCTTACTACTTTCAGTGAGACCCAGAGGGAGTTTATCAGTGGGTTAGCTATGTGAAGCATTTTTCCCCGTTAGGTTTTTGCATTTAGTAGGAGCGAACTTTTTGTAATTATTGCTGGCTAACTTTATTTATTTTTTAGTTAGTAATTAGCGGAGCTCATAAACAACAAACAATAAATCAATCATTTACTGCATCATTTTCACGACGTATATTACTTCCAGAGGGAGTTCATAAAGAAACAATTCAATGTAGTGTTGATGATAAAGGTTTATTAAATGTTATTGGGCAATTAATGCATGTTGGGAAACCAAAAACAATTCAACAAGAATTACAACAACAAATGCAACGACAGCAGATACAAGAACAACAACAATTACAAGAGCAGCAGCATTTACACGAAGAACAACAGTTAGAACAGCAACAACAGCCTTCTGCATCGTCTGCTGTGACTGGTGAAATTGATGTTGTTTGATGGATTTTTTGAAAGTTTTTTTTAATTTTGATAAGGATGAGAAGGAAGTGAAGACTAAAAATTTAATATTTTATTATTTTGAGCAAGAGTTTTGGTTGTATTCTGATTCTGAAAAATTTTTAAAATTTTTCTGATTTTTTTTATTTAAGTATATAAAAAGCTTTTTTTTGATTTGGCCTTAAAAATATCCCTTTTTTTAGTTTTCCGAAAACGGTATGAGGCTGTAATACCGAACGCCTATACAAATACCAAATCCTCCAAAAAATACGAAAAATACAAAAATGTGGATTGTTAACCACCTTCAACGTAATTTGAACACTCAAACGTTAATATATTTTATATACTTAAATATTTATTTTTTTCCTTCCTTCAAGTTATTCACACTTTTGACGTTTCAATACTTTTTTTTAAAGTTTTTACTATTTTTAAAAAATAAACTTTGTAAAATTATTTTGATGATTTTGTCATTGTTTTTTTTGTTTTGTTTTTGTCAATTAATTACTTTTTTTAAATTTTTTTTTAAATTTTTTTCCACTTATTTTCAGTATTTTTTTTTTACAAAAACACTTCATCAATCATTTCTTCAATTTCCTGCTTACTCAAATGACAGACAATTCTGAAGTCAAAAGTGAGAAAATGGTTCAGGTTTTTCTTTCTTTTCTCAAAAAATTAATTTTTTAAATTCTTAAGCCTGAGTACGTGATTGTTGCAAAAAGCCTGGATGAGGAGGCTGAAAGAATTGAATTACCTGCGGATCAGGATGGATCTTTGGGAATCCAAACGCTTGCTGGTGCTTTCCCTGGAGCACATGGATTGAAGTATAAGAACCCTGCAACTGGGGCTTTTCGGGCGCTTTTGTAGGAAATTTTTTGATTTTTATGTACGCATTTTTTTAATTTTTAAGGATTGATCCAGCTGGAACGAAATTCTTTCCACCAGCAGATGGATGGGAAAATAAAGGTTTTGTTTTGTATTTAATTTTCATTAATTTCCTTTAATTTTAGTGTTTATTGTCATATGTAAACAGCAAGATCCAGCACCAGAAAAAGTTCAGCCCAAGAAAGGTTACTTTTTAAAGTTTTTTTTGTGTGTTTCTGATTAATTGGGAGAATATTTGAGAAACAATTTTTTAATATCCAGCCTTGCATTTGTTTCCTATAATTCCCAAGAACTTCCTGTAAATGCGAGTTAGTTATGTTTAGGAGTTGTAAAAGATTTTTATTAATCTTTCAAAATTTTTCTATTTCCATTTGATTTTGGTATTTTTTATTTTAACTTTTGTGTCAATTAAAGACCAAATTAGAGAGTGTCGTACGTGATTAATCTTTTCGTTTTGGTCAGTGTCTGCGACATGACCTGAATGGTAATGATTTTGACTAACATTTCCCAAGAATGTATTCCTTGTCCTGTTTTTTGTTAAAATTTGTTATAGGTGATCAAAACGCAAAGCGTCGAAAATTAATGGTTGAAAGTGATGATGGTGATTCTCATGATAGTGATAGTGATCGTCCACCTGGTGAAAAATTGCGTAATAAAAGTAGTGGAGGAGGTGGTGAAACAGTTAAGCGTCAAATTGGTGTTTCTAAACAAAAACGAATGATGGGAAGTGTTGATAATGGTAGTGGTAGTGCAAATAGTGGTGGAGGATTAATAAATAAATATGATAATTATCCTGTTGAATATGTTGATGAAATGTGTGAAGAAGAACAAAATGTATTAAATTTTCCTAATAGAATGGTTGATTTACTTGTTCTTGGACTTCCGTTTGAATTGACTGATGAAGAATTAAAAAAACATTTTGAAACTTTTGGAAAAGTTGTTCATTGTGAGGTCTGGATTTTTAAAGTATTTTTTTTTTGCTTTTTTCTGTTTGTTTAAGTTTTTTTTGCTTTAAGCTTTAAATAAATGAGAAGTAAAAATTTTTTCTTTTCAAGGTAAAAATACAAAAAGGGTCAAACACGAATCGTGGTTTTGGTTTTGTTCAGATGAATGATTTGGAATCTCAACGAAAGGTTTTACAACAAAAGACACATTATATTGGTGGGCGTGCTTGTCAAGTCAAAGTTCCATTTACTAAAGTATATTAAAATTTATATTTCTTTTTTGGTTGGTTAGGGGTGTGATAGGATTTTGTATGTGTCGATGAGACGCGGAATGGAAATTCCAGATTTTAATTTATACTCAAAAGGTCCTGGTTAGGTTGGGACTAGTTCATCTAAATGAACTTGGCTGGCTCCTTATAGGAACGGGGACTCGGTAATTATGTGTTAGAACGGGGACTCCGCACAGATTAATGACGTTTGCAAGTGGACGTGTTGCCAGATTAAAAAAATTTTTTTAAAACATATTTAAGAATGCCCTATCTTCAATAGTATTCGTTGGACGAATTAAAGAAGGAACTACAACAATGGATTTACGTGAATTTTTTGCTGAAGAGGCACGAAAAATTGAACCAGATTCAACTATAACAGATGTTTATATTCCTCGTCCATTTCGTTCTTTTGCTTTTGTCAGTTTTTCATCACCAATTGTGGCAAAAGAATTGATAAAGTTGGTTTAAGGTGTTTTTAAATAGGATGGTCATCGGCCCTCGAAAGAGAACTATTTCGGCGATGTCGGGGATCTAGGTATGGAGACCTAAAAATAATTGTTGAACGTCGACGGCAAATTGGAGGTTTTAACTTTAAAAAAAAATTTATTTTTAAGGGTTGGCCAATTTACTATGGGCGAAAATCAAATTTATGTTTCGTCTGCTCATAGTACACGGCCACCAAACGCTTCCCAACAACAACAAATTGTTGACAATTCTTTGTCAAGTTATCAACATCCTTTTAAACCAAATGCACAGGTTTATTTTTTCTCTCAATTTCTTTAAAAAATTTTTTCTTTAGAATTTTTTCACTGATTGGTATGGTTCACATGCTGGAGCACATGGAGGAGATTTAACAGGAACTTCTTCTTTAGCAGGTCAAGTTGTTTCATCAACAACTTTACCACTTTATCCAAGCCATCCTTCAATGTTTACACAAGCATATCAACAACAACCTGTTTTTATTGGAGGTCAAAATGCTCCTCCACATTCTCATCCTCCACCTGGTGTTGCTCCAGGAAATCAAATGTTAAATCAATTGGAGACTTTAAATTTGAATAATATGGGAATTGGACATGAAGTTGTAAATGCTATAAAGGCTATATTTTCGGTTTGTTTTTTTTGTTGAATTTTTCTTTATTTTTTGGTGGTTAGGGATGGGCCCAGTAGCAGGGTTTAATTGAGGCTGATTTCAAATTGTCAGGCCCGGTATTCCCCAAGAAACCCCGAAAAACCGGATTCCATCAAAATATCCGGTTTCCAAGCTACCGGAAATTTCATGCCCAACTCGGTGGTCTATGTTTAAATTTTTTCATTCAGGTAGCTCAACAACAAAATTCACCAGTTTCTCAACATTCTCAATATGCTGGTCATCAACAACATAAATTAGCTGGTTCAATTTCACCACCACCAGTAAACCCAATTCAATCAAATAGTAGTGGACGTTATATTCCTCCGCGTGAACGTCCAACTCGAAGAGGAAATGAAAATAATGGTAGCGTTGGAAGTGGTGGTGGTGGAGGTGGGAGTATTGGAAGTGGTGGTGGTGGTAGTGGATGGCGATGAGATTGATGAATTTTTTTGGTGTTTGAAAAATTCTGTGGAATTTTTTGGTTATTGTTTTTGTGGTGGTGTTGGTCTTTTTTGTGTTTTTTTTATTTTTTAAGGTTTTCAAAAAAAATTTTTTGAGGTTTTCTGGTTTCTGTTGGGTGTGGGATTAAGACATTTTTTTCTAAATTAAATTTTCGCTCCTTCCTTTTCAAAATATTGTAAGCTAGCTATTTAATTTCTAAGGCTATGCGGAAGGGATGGGACCTCTTCCGTCTTTTTTAACCTTCGGCTTTCGTTTTCTGTTTTTTTTTATTTTCTTCCAGCTTACGATTTTTAAAATCCGGCTGTGTCAATCTTTGTTGTGTAAAAGGCGGCGTGGTGTGGCTTGGGGATCTTTAAGAGTGTCCAGTCAACTGAAAATGAGCTAAAGAAATAATAGCTAGCTAGGTTCAGTTTTTCTGTATTGTTCCTTGTCTATTTTCCTTAGGACTAGATGTTTTATTTAAAAATATATTAATATTTTTTCTAAAAAATGTTTTTTTCTTGCTTTTTATTAAAAACTTGGAAAAAAATTTTTATTTTTTGATAGATAGCGTTTCTAACGCTTTATTTATTTTGAAAATGTTTTTTAATAAAAAATTTTTTTTATTATTTAGATTAGGTACTTAATTATGTGCAAGAATAATGGATAGAATATATACTTCTACTACTAATTTTTAAAGAATCTCAATTAAAATAAAAAATTATTTTTAAATGATGTTGTCTTCTTTTGGTTTTAATCAACCATTTTTCTTAACTTTGATCATGTTTGTTTTTTTTAATTTATTTTTGGCTTTGGGGTTAAATTAAGGATTCTAATGATGGGGGTGATTTTTTATCTGGTGGTTGGTCGATTGACTTGGGTTGGTGGGGGCTTGGTGCCATGGGAAACGTAGTCAGAAATCTTTTCGTGAGGGATGGTGGGTCTACAAAATCTGAAAAGTGTCCTGGTCTAGAGGGTTAGTATCGGGAAAAATATCAAGCCCAGGGACGTAATTAGGAAAATTTTGAAGAGGGGAAGTGGATTTTCTGCAAAGCCCAAAAAGTGTTTTGGTCTGATTATGAGTGTTCGATTACTACCTGTTTCCTATAGACACTTTCCTACTTCCTAAAAAAATTTGAAAACTTCAAAAAAAAATTTTTTCAGTATATTTCTTGTACTTCTACTTACACTATTTCTAGTCAGTTATGATAAAATGGAGGATGAAGATTATTGTGAAGATGATTTGGTAGAATATCCACAAACTGTTTTGTATAATAATAGGGCAGGAAAAAGGCGTGTAAGTTTTTTTTAATTTTAGTCTAATTGTCTCTCAAATGATTTTTCTAAAAAATGATCTCACATTTTTTAATTAAAAAAATTTATTAAGGGCAATAAAATTTAGAAATATAAGACTATTTTAGAACCTTATAGTTAATCTACTAATCAAAGAGTCATTTCTTGAAAATATTTAATTTTGATCAACAAAAAAATTTTTTCCAAAAGAAAATATTTACCAAAAAATATCTAATAAAAACTTCCGATTCTAACAAAAAAATTTTTCAAGAAACATTTTTTTCCCTTTTCGCTTTTTGTTTTCCTTCTCCAATTTTTGGATGAACTATTTTTCCTTTAGCCAAACGGATTTCATTCTTTGAAAAAAGATTTTTGAAAAATTTTTATGAAAAAATTACAAACCTGAACTTCTCTCCAAACAACATGTTCATCAAAATAAACACCATGTAATTTAAGCATTTTTGTTAAATAATGAAACATTGGCAAATTTGGATAATATTCTGGGCTATAAACTTCTTGTTGCTCCTGAATCAAAAAAGAATTTTTTAAACTTTCTTGTGTAAAGATTTAACAGAAATGGACTTTAGGAAAAATAAGTATGGACTAATTTTTGAATCCATACTGACCTGACAATTGTATACGTCCAAGAAAACACAGGCCAAAGAAAACCCTAGGGAGCTAAAAATGCTTGTGTCTCTAGGTATAGGAAGGACTAGAAAATACATTAGCCTGGACGCAACCCGAACCCTTGCAGTGTGACTTAAAAAGTGGGCTTGTGCATTAATTAAGAATTTACTGACGACAGAAGCCTGAGTCTGTAGTCTAACAAAATCCTAGGCAGTGGAAAATCAGGGAAGCTAAAAAGTGCGCAAGGTGGTGGGTATAGGAAGATATTAGAGCCGTTGATCCGTATACGGAGCTCAATTTCTATCCGTACCTCTGAAGGAAACAGAACCTTGTCTTTAAAAAGTTTAAAAAGAAAAAATATACCCATGGTTCATTTTTCATAATTTCATTGGCAACTCGAATTGATTTTATGTCAGTTGGACGTGTAACCTTAAAAATAAATTAATTTAAAAACAAAATTTTAAAAATTAAAAAAAACCTCTCCAAAAATTTTATTTGAAAGTCTTTGCATTCTTTTCCCATATTTTGAATCAACATCCAAAATTCTTGAAGGTTTTGGTATTACCATTGTATCATAACTTTTAAAGCTTTTGTAAACAGATTTACGAATATGAACAGATAAGGGTCTTGACATTTTTTTGAGTGCTTAAAAAAAGATTTTTATTAAAGGTACAATTTTAGTTTTTTGGGGATCAACTTTGGGATCTAAAATGCAGAAATAGCTTATAAAATCGAGAGGGAAAGCCTAACGACAAAGAAAAGGCGAGATAGTGCGATAAAAGTGTTAGAGAAGCAAAGAATTTTTTTTACCTTTTTGACATTTCAAATTGGTAAAATTCCAATACCTCAAACATGTTTGGTCAAAGTTTAACTTTTATCCGCTTTTCTTTCCTTTTTAAGTTAGTCGGCAATAATTTTTTTAATTCCTTGTTAGATTTTAATATTTTTCGATCAAAAAGATATTCCAATGGCATCAAATTTTACACGAAAATTACTCAACTTCTATACCAAAATTACCCCTACTCGTGTGGAAACGTGTGCTAATTTGGTCTGCAGCTCTATTTATGGTGATGCTGTTCAAACTGCAATTTTGTCTGGCGATAAATTGAAAAGTGTTAAGGTATTGTTCTTTTTGTTTTTTATCACTCAAATTCTAATTTTGTTTTTTTCTATTTTAGGAGGAAGAGTCAATTAAAAAGCTTGAACGTCTTTCGTCACTAAAAATGACTTCAAAAGATGTTAAAAATTTGGAAGAGGATATTTTATTTTCTCAAAGGATTTTGGACGTTAACACTGAAGTAAAGTTTTCCTCCGTATAAAAAAATTTCTTCATCTTTTTTAGAATGTGGAGCCATTATATAATATCGTAGAAGATCATATTACGTGCCCTTTGCGTGATGATATTGTTTGTGAAAACGAATCGAGGGAAAAGGTTTTTTTCGTTTCTTTAATTTTTCGATTTTTTTAAAGGTTTTGATGAATACCAAGAATGTTTATGAAGGATTTTTTACTGCTCCAAGTGTTGGTATTGTTACAAAAAAGGAAAAGAATGTTGTAGAAATGTGAAGAAATCAATGTTTTTTTTGTTCTTTTTAAATTTATTTTTGGTGTAAAAAATATTTTTAGCTAGTTTCTTGTAATCATGTTGAAATTCATTTCTCATACCTATTTTTTTATTTTTGAATTTTTTTCATTTTATGATTAACAGAAGAGAATGTCTTCGAATCTTGAAAATCCACATGCAACGACAATATATTATTTAAATCGACCGCAAAGAATTATTCAACCAGAGAAACAAAATAATAATGTTTTTATTGTGCATCAACAACAACCGCAACAGCCACCGCAACAACAAAATGTACAACAGCAAAATCTTCATTTTAATCAAAATCTTCCACCATTTTCAAGTGCTTCAATGCCTTCAACAACAACAATTATAAGAAGTAGTCGATCATCTACACAATCTCCGCAAATTGTTTCTTCTTCAGCTTCACGTTCTTCAGCATCCCCAGCATTAATGTCTTCGTCAGTTGATGCAATTACTGCACCTACAGAACAGGTTTTTTTGGAAACTTTTTTTTGATTAAATTGGAATTTTAGTACATTATGAAATGTGCACACTTTTTTAAATCGTTGTTAAAAATGCGACCACATCAATCATTTAATTTGTTGGACATGAAAAATTTGCTTCGGGTAATATTTTGTTAGAAAATTTTCTGGGACTATTTCGTGGGATATTTTATGCGTGCAACCGGACGCCCTAGGATTTTTTATTGCTCTGGGACGTCCGTCAGTTAGAATGGCCTAAATACATGATTTAAACGAAATCGCTGTTCGTAGCCTTTTGGGCTAGTCTTTTAGGTTAGTCAGTCTTCGCATTTTACTTAAATGACAACAATAACATAATAAAATTTATTGTTTAACAGGATGTACTTCTTGGAGAGCAATCACCAGAAGAATTTACAGTTAAATTGAGGGAAGTAACAAAATCTCAAGATAAAGGAAATTTGCTTCCATTTCTTCGACGCTCACTTCCATCACTTCGACGTTCTATACAAAATGGACAACATTTAGATTTGAGACAAGCACTCGATATTGATGAATCTTGTTCTAGTAGCACACCGGTTTTTTAATAAATTTTTTTAAATTGGAAAAAAAATTTTTTTGAAGCAATTACCTCAACAATCTGATGAATTTACTTCTTTTTCTTCTCAACAACAATCTCAAAATAATCAACAAAATTTTCAAATTTATGGGAAATGTCCAAAAACAGAAAATTATTCTCCAGCAAATTTGGCACCAACAACAGCTCATTCAATGCCAAAAAGTGTAGAAAACATTCAACAAAATTCTTTAGATAATTACAAATTTGTTCGATCAAATGAAATGAAATATGAGGTTTTTTAAATTTATCATTTGAATTAGGTTTCGATCCAGGAGGCACTGGTATTTTGATAAAATACGGTTTTCAGCCCGGAAACCCCGGTCCATGTAGATTTGAACAAAAAAATCCTTGTGGGCCCGGCGGTCTGGAAATGTTGTACTTTGACTTAAAATCCAATTTTTAAAGGTTTCAACATTTAAAAAGGAAGAATCAAATACAATAGCTGAAAAAGGAAATGTTGGAATGGATCCTTCCGCTTCTTCACTATTTGATGATAATGCTGATAATTTAAATGTATGTCATGATTGAAAATTTTTTTATAAAAAATTTTTTCACAGAATTTACCCAAAATGCTCTTGAACCCACAAGCTTTGGCTGATAGAATTTTGTTGCGTATGCCAGATGCTGAAGGTGTTGATGGTGAAGTGCTTTCAGTTATTTCAAATGTTTGAAAAAAAAAATTTTATAAAATTTTTAATTTTTTTCTTTCAAGGCAGCAGAAGCTCGTCTTTGTACAATTCTTGCTCATTTATCTACTTTAGCTGAACATCGATTGGAACCTTTACGTGCTAATCCTCTTTATACTTCAATTGATGAACCTAGAAAACAAATCCGTTTTATGGAAGATATTGGTCCGAAATGAATATTTTTTGGTTAAAAATTGAAATTTTCTTTAGATAAACGTGCTCATAATCATAGACAAACAGCAGAAAAGGAAGCTCTTTTAAAAATTACTAAAAGTAAAGGAAAAGATAAGGATGCATTAGAAAAGGCAAAACAGGTTTTTTTTAGTTTAATTTGATTGAATTTATCTTGAAAATTTTTTAAAGATTCAAAAAGCTGATAGAGAAGCAATGGTTAATCGTGAGGCTAATGCTGCAGCTTTTGCAGCACTTGGTGGAAGTCGAATTGGAGCAAAAAGGCCTTTTGCTGCTCCAGCTTTAGGTGGAACTGTTGATTGGAAAAGTGGAATGCAAAATCAAGGATTAACTAGTGGATTGACGGGAGCTGCGGTTTGACTTTTTTTATTCTTTTTTGCCTGCCGGTTGGTGTATCTAACTGCAAGGACCATGTCATGAGTTATTCTAAACCTTGACTTTTTTACAACCCAAAGTCCGATGGAGTAGATCTTGGAAAGCCTTACCCCGAGACCCAATCATGATGAGGTATTTTAAAGCAGGGCTCTCATTCGTGCTTTATTTGAAAGTATTATACTTTGAAACCGACCTCCATACTTAAGAAATTGAATTTATACTTTATTGAAAGTATATACTTTAAAATCAACATTTTGGATTGAAAATGAAATTGGGGAAGGGATTGGGCAAAAAAGTGAATTTTTTTAGCCTTGGGCCTTCGAAATTATCAAAATTTTCGCCTGCGGCGCTGAAAAAGAAAGAAATCTGGCTTCTTGGGCTCCAAATTTCAAAAAATTTTCGCCTGCGGCGCTGAAAATGGGAGAAATCTGACTACTTGGGCTCCAAATTTCAAAAAATTTTCGCCTGCGGCGCTGAAAATGGACGAAAGCTTGAGGTTAAGACTGTCAGGGCTTTATTTCTTGTATCAGCGAATTTTGACATGTCATGCGTTGAAATGCACAAAATGCCCAATGGAAGCAAGAAATTATTAGAAAAGATTCATTTAAGAGAGAAATATAAAAGATTTGAGCACGAACAAATATTTTCCAATTTAATTTTGAGTATACTTTAAATTTGGAAATTTTCTCCCTATATACTTTTTTATCAAGATTTTGATACTTTTGAGTGGCATTTTGTCGATGAGAGCCCTGTTTTAAAGCAAAATATTTTTAAGAAAATTGCTCGCCTTAAACGTGTTACAATGCGTGATTTACAATTTTTTCTTGGTATTGATCCATCAATTCCAAGTAATTCAAGACTTCGTCATCGTATTGCTTTATATTCACTCTGTGCTGATGAAAATACTTTAATTTAATTATTTTTAGGATGTGTCTTTTAGGGTGTTTAACTAGTAAAAGGTTTATTTATTTATTTATTTATGAGCAACCACACGGTATAAAAATACACTAATAGTGGTGAAATTTAAAAGACAAATATATGTAAAAAGGACAAATATATGTAAAAAAAAGACAAATATATGTAAAAAATTAATTTAATGAGAATTATGTATTTGGTGTGTTTGGTGAAATAATTGTTTTGGTATACATTTTGTTAAAAAAAAATTTGTTTTACCTCACCAAACATTTAATAAATAGATTAAAACTTAAGGAAAAATGTTTCCGTTATCTGATATCCATTTTCTAATATATTTCCTGAATGGCTTTTTATGCATTATACCCATAATTTCATTAGGTAGTTTATTCCAGTTTGTTATATTTCTTATAAAAAAGTTATTTCTGGATTTCGAATTGTATCTTTGGTTTTGAAGGAGAAGGGGTTTTCTCTTTGCTTTTTTTGCAAATGCGAAGAAGTTTTCAGGTTTTAAGTGTGTATTCTGATACAGGATTTTTTGAGTCATACAAAGATCATTAATTTGTCTTCGTATGTCTAATTTCTCTAAGTTACATATTTTTAATCTTTCTTCATATTTTATTTTAATAAATCCAGATTTTTTAAATGCAATTCTTGTAAAGTATTTTTGAATTTTTTCAATCCTTTCGCAATTATCTTTTTTCATAGGATTCCATACTTCACTTGCATATTCTAGTTGGGGTCGAATATATGTTTTGTAGATATTAATGTATTGTTCTAGTTTTCTAGTTCTTATAACTTTAAAAAGCCTATATATACTAAAGTAAGCTCTTTTGATAATTACATTAATATGATCGGAAAATGAAAGTTTGGAATCTATTAGGATACCCAAATCTCTAACTGTTTGTAGTTTAGGAATTAGGTTGCCAGATATATGGTATTTTTCTTGTGTGTTATTTTTTCCAATGTAGAGTACAGAGCATTTATTTTCTGCGATTTCTAAACCGTTAATTTTAGCCCACTTATTAAGTAATATTAGTGATTCTTTTAGTATTTCCCGTCTATTGTCATTTTGATGATATGTATATAATTTTACATCATCTGCATATATTTTAATTTTTAAATCATGAGGAAGATAGTTTGGAAGGTCATTTATGAAGATAAGAAATAATAAAGGACCTAATACACTTCCTTGTGGTACGCCTGATTTTGTTTGTACGCTTTCAGAGAATTCTTTTTCTATTTTAACTTTAAAACTTCTTTTTGTTAGAAAGTTTTCTATGAAATCATATAATTTTCCATTAATTCCACAAGCTTTTATTTTGAGGCATAAGAGCTCAATAGGAACAGAGTCAAATGCTTTAGCAAAATCAATGTAAATAATATCGATATTTTCTCTTTTTTCCAATGACTTATAAAAATCATTTAACATTGATAAAAGATTTGTTGTAGTTGATCTATATTGTAAGAACCCAAATTGTTCATCAGAGAAGAATTTAGTTTTATTTAGAAAATTTATGATTTGTGTTGAGATAATTCTTTCGAATACGCGGCAAAGTGTGCATGTAACAGAAATAGGTCTATAATTAGCAGGGTCATTTATTTCACCCTTTTTAAATATAGGAATGATGTAGGATTGTCTCCAGATTTCTGGGATTGTCCTATTATCTAATATGATTCTGAATATTTCTGTTATGGTCGGAGAAAGTATTTTCGAACATGATTTCAATAATATATAAGGAATATCATCAGGTGAATTAGAGATTTTATTTGGAAGATTTTCTAGGATATTTTCAACTGTGAGAATATCGAATTCAATATCTTCTAGACGTTCTCTTGTAGTTTGTCTAGGTGTAAAGTTTTTGTCAAATTCTTTGAGTTGGAAATACTTACTAAATGTGTTAGCAAGTAATTTACATTTATCTTTTATATTTATATGTAATTTGTTATCTTCACTTATTAAATTTGGTATTTTGTCATTTGGATTGAATTTTTGCCGAATAAATTTATGAATGGCATTACCTCCTTTATTTATCGTTTTACTTATCTTTTCTTCGTTATATGATTCTATATTCTTTTTGAGTTCTTTAGAGATAAATCGATATTGAAGTTTTAAATTATGGTTGTCTCATCCCTTTGACTGATGTGTGAATCATTTATAATAATATGAATGTATATTTATTTTTTCCTTCCAATTTTATTTTTTATATATTTTTCTTCTCTCTCCTTCCCCTTCTCCACTGTAAATTTATTATTTTTTACATAAAACTTTTGAATAAAGTTTTTTTTAAATTTACATAACGGAATTTTTTCCTATTTTTTAAAAGGGTGTTTAAAACCCTTTTTAATACTTTTTGAATTTGATCTAATCAGTAGAGGGTAGATTTTTATTGAAATAAAAATCACTGAAGCGCCCGGGAACTGACCGTTGTGTGTCTTTTTTGACACTTTTAATTTTTTCCTATTTCAGAGAGCTGTTCAGTCAGCAAAGCTGTTTTTAATGGCTAGGGTTACTTCAGTAATTTATTTCATTAAAAATCTGTTTTCTACTTATCACTAATTTTTTTCTAATTATTTTTTAGCTTATTTACAATTAGAATAGTATTTATCTCTTCAAAAATGTCAAGTGGATTTATTCTTGCAGCAATGGGTTTAGCAGCAGCTGGTTATGGTGGACGTTATCTTTTAAGAAATAAACAAAATTTAACAAAAATTTATGGAATTTTACCAAAAACATCAATGGAAGATTTATTCTTTTCAAAATATGAAAAAGGAGGTTTTGAACAAAAAATGTCGAGAACTGAAGCAGCAAAAATTCTTGGTGTTAGGCCTTCTGCAAAAATTGATAAAGTTAAATTGGCTTACAAAAAAGTTATGATTGCTAATCATCCTGGTTTGAAATTTTAATTATAAAAATTTTTGGAAATTTTGGAAAAATTCCTGGAAAATTAAACAAAAGATTTTCGGAAAATTTTTTTTTGGTAAAATTAATCAAAATAATTTTTTAAATTGAGAAGTGGATTTTGAAAATAATTTATTTTTTTATAGATAGAGGTGGCTCCCCTTATATCGCTTCAAAAATAAATGAAGCAAAAGATTTGTTAGAAGAACAACGACATTAAAAAAGAATTGAATTATTTTTCTGTTTATTTTTAAATTTTAAATAAATTTTTAAATTTAAAATTTAATTTATTAGAATACATTTTTCAAAAAATGTTTGAATATTTAATTAATTTTTCAAATTTTTTTTACAGGAATTATTTTAGAAAGATTTTAGAAAAGTATTTTTTGTGTGCCTTTTTCCAAATAAATGAATTTACAACAATTAGTTATTTTACTTGTTTTGTGTTTTTCAATAAAATTTTGTTGGTGCTTTGAAGATGATAATAATAATGATGAGCAACTTGGAGATTTTGAAATTGGAGAAGCGTTTGATGAAGATATTGAAACATTTGATAATTTACATGATGTGAAGGTTTTTTTAAAATTCTATTTTGTTTTTAAGCATTTATTGAAATAGGGCGAAGATACTCTCAAAGATGATATTTTACAAGATTATCAAAATTTGGATGTTGGAAAACGAAATTTTAATTCTGATGTTACTCTTGGCTATGTGACTCCGGTTTGTTAAAATTTTTTAAGATTAAAGAGGATAAATGTGATCGAGTATCCTTCCCCCACTAGACATCCAAATTTTACATTTTTTCCCATTCTGTGGACATCATCCACCCAATTGTCAGTTTAAATTTTGTGAAATTTTATCGAAGTCGACAGTGTTTATCACTTTACAACAAGATGGATGAGAACCACTATTTACTAATGGGTGAAGGCCTAACATTTTTTATATTCTTTCTATCGTCTTGCCAACCTATACCTAAAAGTCAACCAGAATTTAAAAAATGTATCTGAGGTGCGATGAGTTCCTCTTTATTTTCTATTCATTTTAACAAATTTTTAAAAATAAAAAAAAATTTTTAAAGTGGAATAATCATGGTTATGATGTTGCAAAATGGGCAGCGCAAAAATTTACACATATTTCACCTGTTTGGTTTCAATTAAAAAGTGCTGGAAGTCCTATAGAAGATGCTCCTTTATTTTGTCAAATAACTGGGACACATGATATTGATTCAGGTTTTTCTTTAAATTTTTGGAAAAAATTTAATTCTTTATTAAAGGTTGGATGGATGACATTCGCAAAAATAATTCAAAAGTAAAAATTGTTCCCCGTTTTTTATTTGAAGCTTGGCCTGTAGAAGATTTGAAAAAATTTCTTTATAGTGAAGAAGTACAAAGAAGATGTGTTAAAGATATTATTAGATTACTTCAGGTTATTTTATTGATTTTCTAGTTTCGGTGGTAGATTAGTTAGGAGTTTTCGGGGTTGCCTGGTTCGATGCCTGTTACTTGAGAAATAGTATAATTAGTAGGTTTGTGCTTATTTAGTGATTGTTGTGATGGTTGAGTGGTAGTGTGTTTTTTTGGGTTATCAATTTTCGTGGAAGGTTTGTTAGGTTCGATGCCTTAGGTTTGACGCCCTTCAGGTTTTTAGAATCAATTTAAGTTCTGATTTAATTTTTGAATTTTTTTACCATAAAAATATTTTTTTTGATTTTAGAAAAATCAAATGGATGGTGCAGTAATTGAAATTTGGGTTCAAATAATGTCAATGACAAGAGGTTCTGCTGTTGAGTGGGTAAATTTAATTTCTAATTTTTTAAAAATATTTTATAATTATTTAAAAAATTATATTTTTTTAGATATTTATTGGAAATTATTGAATCTTGGTCAAAAGAATTTCATAAATATGGGCTTGAATTTATTCTTCCAATGATGCCTGCATTGGATGCAAAGTAAGGAAAATGATCTTTTTGTAAGTTAAAAAAATAATTTTTCAAGTTATGAAGAAACAGGAATTGTTAACAGAGAAGTTATGAGACGGTTAATGTCAAGTGTTGATTATTTAAATGTTATGACTTATGATTACAATAGTCCTCAGTTTGTTTTTTTTTTTTAAGTAGAAATTTTTTCTGGATTTTTTTCCTGGAATTTCAAACAATTTTTTTCGAAATTTTGAAAAAAAATTTCTTGAAAAAAATTTTTTTTTATTTTTTCAGAATTTCTGGTGTTGCACCATATGACTGGGTCAAAGCAAATCTTCAATATTTTATTGATTCTTCAGAAGATTATTTTGAAAGTTCAACAAAAATATTAATGGGTTTAAATTTTTATGGTTATGATAGATCTGGTAGTTCAAGTGAAGCTGTGCTTTCTAAAAAGTTTATTTTTTTAATTTTAAAATAATTTTGAATATAAGCCGGGACAGGGCGGGCGCATTGAATTATGCGTTTTTGGAGATTGTCTCTTGCGCCCGCCCCTGGCCGGTATTGGGATTTTTGGTGCTGGTAATTCGAACCGGGTATTTTGATAAAATCATGGGTTTTCAGGGGTTTAATCCGGAAAATCCGTCCCGGGTCAGTTTTAAAGAGGTCCGACAAATTTGAAAATGCCCAACTCTATTTTTTGTACTTTTTAAAGGTTTATTGAAATACTTTCTGATGGAGATTCTGTTCTTTCTTTTGATGAAAATGATGGTGAACATAAACTTATTTTTGGGTATTTTTTGAATTTTTTTATTAAAAATTTTTTCTTTAAAAAAGAAAATATGGCATTATTTATTATCCAACAAAACAGTCAATTAAATTACGTTTAAATTTGGCAATAGAATTGGGAATTGGTGGTGTTGCAATATGGGATTTGGGACAGGTGGGGAAATTTAATTTTTTTTCAATTTTAAAAATTTTTTTAAAAATTAAATAATAATTCCTCTGTCAATTTTTACAGGGACTTAATCATTTTACTTCTGTGCTTTAAAAAAAGAGAAATTTTTGGATTTAAAATTTTTTCTGTGATTTTTGATTTTATTGAATTTTTGGACTTAAAAAATTATTGCTTAAAAATTGTTTTTTTTCGGAATTGTAAAATTATTTAATTTTTAAAAAATCTTTTTAAAATTATTTTTTTTATTTAAATATTTAAAAAAAGCATTTCTTCTTATTTTTATCCTAGGACTAATTCTTTTTTATTAAAACCAGTTTATTTTTTTCTTTTTCTCTTATTTTTTTCGTGGGTTCAATTTCTTTTTTTATTTTTCCAATTTAAGATGTTTATATTTTAATTACATATCTCTTTATTTTTAACTATTTTTGTTGGATGTATAGGATATATAAGGTGAATGAATGGCCTTTTACTTTCACTTGGCTTGTGTGTTGCGCGACTTCTCTGTTTTAATTTTTTATTGCGCTAACATTGTGAATGCGCGACGCAATATATCCCTTCCCTTCGTCTTTTATTTCTTCTCGCGCTTTTCTGTGATTTTTCTATTATGTAAAGTTCTTTTTGGGAGATATTCTCATTCATTCGTGGGTGTGTTCTTCTCTAACTTTTTCTTAAATTTATTTTTTTATGTTTATCTCTTCATTGTTTTTTTCTGAAATTTTTTTTCTTTGTTTTTCTTAACCTTGGAGGATTTTTGAACGGGTTTTGACCTTGATACGCTAATTTGTTTGTTTTTTATTTGTTTTTTACAAAAAGATTAAACATTCTTTTGGATATAAATATAAAAATAAGGCAAAAAATTTGAACAATCAGAGACCTCGCATTAAGATTATTATTAAGATACACCTTCAATCTAAGATACAATTTTTTAAAGTTTGTTTGGCCATTAAGTGTGTGTGGGGGGGGGGGGGTTGGATGTGTGAGCATTACCTCCAATTTAAGATACATTTCATTATTTGATACGTTTTTGTTGAGTAATGTGTATAATTCAGCATTAGGAGATGTAAAAATTTGGCTTGCCATGAAGTGATTAAGTGAGGGAGGGAATAGATGGCCGATGCCTTTAAGAGTTATCCTCTATTGTCTCATTATCTCATACGATTTTTCAGATTTGAGAGATCATTATAATGGCATTCAAACTTAATTTTCTCCTTAAAAGATTTGTTAAACATTTACCTTTCCTTTTAAAAAATTAATAAATTCCTATTAACCCAATATAAAACTAGCTTTTCCTTTCTTTTAATATCTAATTCCTTTGCCTTATATTCCTCTTTTTTACTACATTCATATATCCCTTTTTTTATTAAAAACATTTTTCTTACAGCCTTTTAAGCCTTTTTATTTTTTATTATGCGCAAAAAATGGGATTTTGGTCATATATTAAAGCGCAGTTTTTGGATTTATATTTGTATGTATATCTCTTTATGTTGCACAAGCGGATGAATGTGAATAAAAATAGATTAATGTCCCCAACCTTTATTATATTCTGGTTAAGCTGGCTCTATTACACAATGTTAATGCACAAACATACAAGTAGAGGTGTGTGGGAGATAAAGACTTGTGCAGCAAAAAATAAAGGGATTTCATTTATACGCACTTTGTATGTCCAAGTTTTAATTTCTTCTATCTTTCCAACAAAAAATTCCTAGTTGCACATCCTTATATGTTAATTTTAACATCCCTGAACTTTGGATATATTACGTTGGATTTATTCTCCTTTTCGGTCAAGTTTTACAGTTCAATTCTAATCTCCGAAAATTTTCCCAGAAGTGAGATACCTGAATTCATGTAGATATCTGAATTCATGCAAGCAACAACCTTATTTTTGGCGCACAATCAATGTTAATTGGAGGATTTCTCCTTGAATTTAGGAAGCAAAATTTAAAAATCCGTATAGGGCTGTAATTAATCAACCTTGTTTTTTTTACTTGGCAAATAAATAAAAAAAGTTCAAATGATGTAATATGCGTGACCATTCACCTGGAATTTTTGTGAACTATTGCACCTGTTTCTCATCTATAGTAGAAGATATATCCCTTTTTATTTAAATTACTCAAATCTCTACCTATTTTCTTTTTATTTTTAAATAAAGCGCGCGCTATATTAAAGCTTTATTTTCTCCCCCTATCTACGCACGCACGCTTTTATGGGATTTATCTGCATATATTCTCTCCAAACAAAAGCTATATAGCCTTTTCAAAACTACTTTTTTTCTTCTACTATTTTTGTTGGCTTAAGAGCTTTAGCCAAAATCCTTCTTTCTGGTTATCTGAAAGCTTTTTTGGGGTGGGGAAGGAAAACTTTTGTGTTGTCTTTGGGCCTCAGATTTTTATTTATTTGAATCAGAAAAATATTCAATTTTTATTTGTTATTTTGATTAATTTTTATTTATGTTGTTGGTTGTTGATATTCTTTTTCTCTGAAAAATTACATTTTTTTTGGATTTGGGCTTGTTGGGTGATTAAACATTGTTTTTTTAATTTTTCGTATTTAAATTTTTTGACCTTATTTCGAATTTTTGAAAATTCCAAGTCCTCACTATTTTTGTCTTTGTTTTTTAATTTTCAATGATTCACTTCCAAACGCTCTACTGGATTTTCTCTCTCCTTCCATTTTTAAGGATTTTTTGCCATTACGCAAATCCCAATCCTTCCCTCCTTCTTTTAATTTTTTCCTTTTAAAACCTTTCCATCTAACAATCTTCAACAACAACTTCATCATCCCATCAAAAAAGTGAGATATCCTTTCATTATTCACTTTTTAAACATTTTCTCACATACTACTTTTCTACTATTTCACAAATGAATTCTCTAGTTGAGAGAGACTTTTAAAGGATTTGGATATTTATTTATTTAGTGGATAACTTTTAGTATGATAATATGTGTGGAGATTTGTTTAATCCTGTCTTTCTATTTTCCTATTTTTTCTATTTATCATTTAAAGGGTTTTCTCTCGTTTCTGTTCTTCATTTCGGTTCCGGATATCCGAAAATTTTCCAAAAACTTTCCAAGAATTTCCAAGACAAATTTTCTATTAAGAACCATGGGTGTTTATTTTAATGATCTATTTTTATCTACCCCTGATTATTAAACCAGAAACCTTAGAAAATTGTTTAAGACATCTAACTCTTTTTTAAAAAATTTTCAAATCATCTTATCTTTTAACAAAATCAGCATTAAGAGAGAAACGACCTTTTTAAGAGAGAGATATATATTCTCATTTTTTATCCCTTTTTTTCTCTCCCTTTAACGCTTGGTTGATGTCGCTTGGGATTAACGATGGAGGGGATTAGATATTTTGTGAAGATATAGAGGGGATTAAAGGGGAGGATATATATCTCTTTTTACTATTTAGTTGGCTTGTATATTGATTTTATATTTTTTTATATTTTAGAGGGTAGGGATTTTGGTTTTGGGGGAGAAAAAGAGATTTTAAGGAGAAATGTTGGTTGTTTGTTGGCCTTCATAGAAAGATTTTTCTTCGGAATTTTTAAAAAAATATTTCAATTAACCCTCTCTTTTTTAATTTTTTTATTTTCTAAATACAATAAATTTACTAATATCCTAATACGTACTAGGCATTTTTCCATTGATCTCATTCATGGACTTATCAATGAACGGGCAAAGTTTTTTCGATTAGATATGGACTACTGTTTTAGGATATTTTTTTAATTATTTTTTTTATTATATTTTTGAGGGGAATTTTTCATACATTTTACTAGAGGTGGGATTTTAATTTTGGGGGATTTTGGTTTTTGCTTAACTTTTTTTTTATTTTTTGAATTTTTCAAATTAAATTTTTACTTATTTATTTTCATTCAAGATTTGTTTATCTCGTATAGTTTTTTAAAATTTATTATCTCCTTTTTATCTCTCATTTATTTATATCCACACATCTCTATTTTCAATTTTTTTATTTTTCATCTCTTCAATTTTTGGCAAAAATTTATAAAATTGGATGGAGGAGGAAGGGGGCTAGCTATATAATATTTTTAAGTATAAAAAAAGGAAAAAGCCGAGGGATTAGTTTTTGGTGATATTATATAGCGAAAAATAAAAGGGGAAAAAGGAGAGAAAATCCAGAGCCAACGCGGCTTTTTACCGCGAAAGTGGCGTTTTTGAATGAATAATGTGATATGAGAAGGGGAAAAAGGGGGGATTGGGGGAAAGAGAGAAAAACCTAAAAATTGTGAATTTGAAAAAAGGGGGAGGGAGAAGAGATTGGCTTTTTGTGGGATGTAAAAGTGTAAAAAATTTAATAGTTTTTGGAAAAAAGCTTTACTAGAATATATTAAGGGTATACTTTTGTGTGTCAGATGATAAAAGTGGGAGAGAGATTAACTAAACAAAAAATTGTTGGGCAATATTTTTTTGGTTTTATATCTTTTTTTGAAAAATTTTTGTCTGGTGATTTTTAGAGTCAGAATTTTTAGAGTTAGCCAGTTTCCAGTGACTAAAAATCATTACACTATTCAATTCAAAACCCCATTAGCTCCTTTTTTGAGAGTAATATCCGACTCGACATAGGTGAGAGGGTAGACTTGAATTTAGGTTTGAATCAAAATTTCTATTTTTATTGATGACAAGTACATATCTTTTTATATAAAGTGTACTCACTCTATACTTAAATTAAAAATAACTCTAAAGCTCATCTCCTTAATTGGATATTACCTCTCTCTTGCTTTACTAAAAAAGAGAAAGCTTTCATCCTTAAAGTAAAAAGCTTCCTCTCGTTGCCGAATAGTTTTAATTTCCTTTGCAAATCTGTTTTTCTTTAATTTATACTCTTCAACCTTTTTTGTTTATAGATTAAGATAGTTTAGATTTAAGGAGACTAGCTCTAGTTGTAGTCCCTTTATGCTGAAGATTTCAAGTAAAAGCTTGGTGTAACTGGTTAACTGTTGGATGGGATAGTGCAGGGGTGCGCCGAAATAGATTTTAAAAAGCGAACGGCGAAACGCGCAACTGGCACACTACTGCTATATTGTAATCTAATTATATTAAGGCAAGGATAGAAGGCAATCAAAAAAATTTTTTAAATTTTTCTTTCATTTTTATGTACAATTTTCTCTGATAACTGTTCCAATATTTACTTTATAATTTTTAAATTCAATCTTTTTGGGGTAGATAAATAATCTTTTTCTTCGAGTAGTAGAAGGGTAGAGGGAGAGCCAAGTAATCCCGCCAGCTTTTTATTTTCTTTTACTTTTCTTTTATATTTTTTTTTCTTCATTTCCTCAAATACCACAAAAATTTTTTGATGTGTTTGCCTGTGTGTGGCGAGGCCACCAAAATAAAATTTTATTTTGCTCATCCATTTAGCTAATACTTTAGTTAAATCTTTTCTTTTTATATTTTCTTCATCCTCCCTCTCTTCTATCTACCTACAGCGTTACTTTTCTTGATGATGATTAGCTAACTAACTAGCTAACTTTCTGTTCACTTTATTGTGTTTGGTTAAAGCCGGCAGCAACTTCTTCTTTCATTCTTTCTTTCCCAATTTTCTTCAGAGCATTTAGCCAATCCCGACGTTTATTTTATTTTAGTTTTTCTTTCGGCTTATATCGTAAGCTTAGGAGATAGAGCTAGCTAAATAAAATATTTTCTCGATCACCATCAACAACAATAAATATTCACAGGGCGGGCCAATCCTCCTTCATCTTTTTTTTTACCTTTCAAATGCCTCATTGATTTCTCTCCGCCTATTTACTGATGCTTATGCGCGGATATTTAAAAAATTATATTCTTGAAAAATTTTAATTTTGTTGGGAAATTTGGTATATTTTTTGTGATCTCTTATCTATGCTTAAAGCTTTGGCCTTTATTTTGATCTAGTGTTACTTTTTCAAAAAGATGTGATTTTTCAGCATCTTATCGATCATAACTTTTTTATCAATCAGTCGAGAATTAAAATTTTTTTGAAATTTTGTAGGGTATTTAATTCTTTATCTATTGGTAACAAGATCAGTAAAAAGTATCCACCTCTTCAAAAGTTATAGTTTCCGGGATTGAACTAAACTGAGGTGTACTTGCGGTTTGCCTCGCTTTTTAAGCAGACTTTCGTGGATACTTTTTAAGCAGACTTCGCTTTTTAAGCAGACTTCGCCTCGCTTTTTAAGCAGACTTTCGTCTTTCTCTTTTTAAGATCAGTTTCGACACATCCTTGATCAATCTTATCTTTATTTTAAGAAATTATCTTTTATCTTTTAACTATTTTTCCAAGACAAATATTACATGCTTTTTATTCTTTTTGGCCACTACCCATTTTATTCATATATAATATAATCTCTTCTCATACATATAAATCGAGGCGATAAACTAATATTTATTTATTTATTTATTTGATGACGAAAAAAGTCTTTATTTCCTCCTCCAAAAAGCCTCTCTTTTTTTTTCTCATTCAAATCTATGACTAGCTTTTCTGGCCAACAGAAAATTTTGTCATCATCTCATTCATTCTTTATACAAAAATTGAGGGGAATATATAAATAATAGGCGCGATTTATAGCTTTACTACTAGAGGGGGGAGCTTTTCTTTAGTTGCTTTATGTATGTTGTGTTTGTGGACAAAAATGGATTGCTGAATCACACAAATTTTTTTTATTCAAGACTGTAAGAAAAAATAAAGGAATTGAGGGGAGGAAGGAAGGGGTAGAGGAAAGGAATAAATACATACAAGGGGATGAGTGTCGGCTTTATATATTTGTTGGCTTTTCAGAGGGGGGAAGGAGGGAAGAAATAAAGGGTGGAAAAGCTTTTCTTGCGTTTTATTGTTAGCGCTTTATTTTGGGCAAATCACCTCCTCCATTACCAACATCTTATAAATTTATTTAAAAACATTTTTCTTTCTGTTTCCTTTTCCTTATTATTTAATACAATCTCGATTTTTATCTTTATTCGGTTGGCCATTTTTTGTTAGTATTTATTTGATTTTTGTTGTTGGCCAAGAAATTGCTAAAAAAATTTCTTCAAACAGCCAACCATCTCTCTTATCTTTTTATCTATTAATAGCTGGATTTTCCGTCTTTTTTTTATCGCAAACCCTCTACTTTATACTTTTTAAGCAGGGGACTAATTTCTTCAAATAACCCCAATCATCTCTTTTTCTTATCTCTTTTTTTATCCATCAATAAAAAATTATTTTTAATATTATCTTTATTTATTGAGCTTTATTTTTATCTCAAAGAAACAGTGACAGACAATTTTTTGAGCTGGGGATTTTTTCAGTTTTTTAATGACTACATATTTAATTTTTTAATCAAAAAAATCCTCTTAAAAATGAAATTATGAACGACGAAATATTTAGAAGGAAGATGTCTTCTTTCTATAAAAAAGGATCGCTTTTTTTGGTCCAACATCGCCTAGAAGAAAATCTTTCGCGCTTATTTTTTTCTTTTTAATTTTTTTTGTTTGTTTTCTATTTCCGGTTGGATTTGTTGTTTAGATTGTTGCAATTTATACATATTCATTAAAAATAGATGTACTGCACAAACACACACCTTTTAATTGCTAATACAAAATTTTATGTTGATCAAAGAATCGTCTAATATTTGTTGCTTTCCTAGCTTCCGTTTTTTAAAACAAGGCAGGGCTTATTATATATATATATATATATTATACAGATCCAAAGCCTAATACCATCCCCGCTATATATAAATCTTTAAAAATCCTTTTTTAAAATCTTTTTTTTCTCAAATTTTCTTTATTTATACAGTAGTCGACAAAAAGATAGGGACAAACGCATGTAAAATGAAAATCACCTATTTTCTCAGCTAAAAATCGATTTCAGGAAAAATTTTTTGTTTGATTAAATACGCCATTTAATGCTCTATTTAATAAGTATAAGATCTGGCGGATTACTATTTTTTGATATACTGAAATAATTTAAATAAAAAAGTACTGCAAATTTTAGCCCGACAAAAAGATAGGGACAAGTCTTGTAACTAAGTAGTCACCCAACCAATAAATTTACAAAAATTCGTGCAAACATAATGATCGATACTAAGATAAAATAAAAAGGAACTAGGCCCGTAGATCATTTCAATGTCGAGATCTCGATACCCCAAAAATCAACGTAAAATAGGGGTAAGCAACTTCAAAAAATATTTTCGACCCCTTATGGATTTTTTAAAATTTTTATTTTGAGCCTATTCGATAGCTCTTGAAATTTGCTATAAACTAGCCAAATTTCATTTTTCAGAAAAAAATACTTCGTTAGTTGCAGAGGCGAATGTTACAAAAAGCAACAAACACCCCATAAATTCCCACAAAAATGGCGTTTTGAAGAATCGTCGTCCTTTATTTCGGGAGTGAAATTTTTTTGAAAAATGAAATTTGTCACGTTTATAGCACAATTAAAGAACTATCGAATAAGCCTAAAATGAAAATTTAAAACAATCAATAAGGGGTCCGAAAAAAATTTTGAAGTCGAAAAACCCTATTTTACGTTGATTTTTGGGGTATCTAGATCTCGACAACGATATTTTTTAAATACAGTAGTCGACAAAAAGATAGGGACAAACGCAAGCAAAATGAAAATCACCTATTTTTTTCGGTTAAAAATCGATCTTAGAAAAAATTTTTTGATTGATTAAATACTAGATTTAATGCTCTATTTAATGAGTAGAAAATTTGCCTGTTTAATTTTTTATAAAATTCAACCCTTATTGAAAAACTAAAGGTATGCTATTTTAAGCGCGACAAAAAGATAGGGACAAGTCTTGTAACTAAGTTCTCATAGAAGCGAAAAATCTACAAAATTTATTGTAAGCATATTGATCGATAATAAGAAGAAATAAAAGAGAACTGGGTCCATATCTCATTTCGTTGTCGAGATCTAGATACCCCAAAAATCAACGTAAAATAGGGTTTTTCGACTTCAAAATTTTTTTCGGACCCCTTATTGATTGTTTTAAATTTTCATTTTAGGCTTATTCGATAGTTCTTTAATTGTGCTATAAACGTGACAAATTTCATTTTTCAAAAAAATTTCACTCCCGAAATAAAGGACGACGATTCTTCAAAACGCCATTTTTGTGGGAATTTATGGGGTGTTTGTTGCTTTTTGTAACATTCGCCTCTGCAACTAACGAAGTATTTTTTTCTGAAAAATGAAATTTGGCTAGTTTATAGCAAATTTCAAGAGCTATCGAATAGGCTCAAAATAAAAATTTTAAAAAATCCATAAGGGGTCGAAAATATTTTTTGAAGTTGCTTACCCCTATTTTACGTTGATTTTTGGGGTATCGAGATCTCGACATTGAAATGATCTACGGGCCTAGTTCCTTTTTATTTTATCTTAGTATCGATCATTATGTTTGCACGAATTTTTGTAAATTTATTGGTTGGGTGACTACTTAGTTACAAGACTTGTCCCTATCTTTTTGTCGGGCTAAAATTTGCAGTACTTTTTTATTTAAATTATTTCAGTATATCAAAAAATAGTAATCCGCCAGATCTTATACTTATTAAATAGAGCATTAAATGGCGTATTTAATCAAACAAAAAATTTTTCCTGAAATCGATTTTTAGCTGAGAAAATAGGTGATTTTCATTTTACATGCGTTTGTCCCTATCTTTTTGTCGACTACTGTATATTTGCATCATCCATTCATTTTTGTGCTTTCTTAAACGTCAAAACCTTCTTAATCATAAATATTTTTATGACATATCTTTTTTAGTCTTTTTCTAGTTTATTTTTGCCGTTCCCCTGCTTTATTTAAAAATTCTTTGCCTCTTATCTGTTTTTTTGTTGTGTTGCATTTTTTCTATCCTCCAAGTAGATGTTGATGATGAACCAACATAAGACTGTACACAAAATCTTTTTGCCTTCGTAATTTTTGACGTGGGTTTTTCCTTCCCCATACTTTCATCTCTTAACTTTCATCCTCGTAACTTTTTCCTCAAAAAGGAGGATCGATCCAAGAGAGGGATGGGATTGTTGGGGGGTGAATGAGTGATTTTATATAGGGAGAGGAAGGGGAAGGATTGGTTGGTTTATGGAAGGAATGAGGGAATAAAAAGGGTATTTATTTATTAAGGCTCGGTCATAACCTTTTCTCCCCTCATTCATGTTACGTTCTCTCAAACTATTTTTTTTTCAAATATTTGTATAGTACATCCCCTTAAATCTTTTTCCTGTTCAGTCAGTTTTAAAAATTTTTTAAACTTTAAAAAATATTTTTTAAGGAAGTAAATATTTCCATTACTTATTTTTTTCTTTAAATTTTTAAACTTTTGCGTGTGTGGCAAAAAATTTAGGAGAAAATTGTTTATTTGTGTGTTGTAATAATTAGCGCATAAATATAGGGGTATCCGTAAATTAAACTGTCTTTTGAAACTCTCGCGCGATTTTTTTTCTTTGTTTTAATTTTTAATTTGTTTGTTTGTTTGCTACAACGTTTAAAAAATTCTTAAAAAAAGGAAGTAGATTGTTTAAGATTTTTTTTTGTTATTTTGTTTGTTGCGCGCAAATCCTTTAAAAATTAAAAAAAAGTGAAAAGGAATTTTTTATTGGACGGGGGTAAAGCGCACCAGACAAATTGTAGACTAGCTGTGTCTGCTTTTTCTTCAATATCTTTGGGAAAAAATTTATAGGGGAAGAGAGAAAAGCCTGTTTTTTGTTGTTGTTGCGCAACAAATTCTTTTTTTTTTTAAATTTTCACTTTCACCTAGGAACATGAAAAGGATGAGAAGTGATCTGAAGAAATTAAGGGTATATCTATAACTATGAGAACCCAAAAATTCTGGGTTTTGGATTCCGGGTAATCTGTTTCATCCCTGGTTCAAATAGATCACAACTTCATTTTTCATATAACTATTTTTCCATTTTTGGCCAATTTTTTGTGGATTTTTTTTATCTTTTTTGGGGTATCAGGCAAATTGCTTAATTCCTCTTTTTTTCTCTTAAATTAAAAACTTTCGCGCGAATATTTTTTTACATTAATATTGTTTAAACGAGTTTAATGCGCAATAATATACTCTAAAAATAAATACACAACAGAGTTCACATTCCAAAGTGCTTGAATAAAAATATATTTTATTTTGCTCGAAAAAATGCTTAATTTAATACAATATTTTGCGCATCCAACCATGCTACGTTTTTATTGTAAAAAATTTTTTTATTTTTATATTGTCTTCTTCAATTTATCTTTTTCTTTTCACTTTTAATTTTGGCCATAAAAAGCTAAAAAATTTATAAACAGACATGAAAAATTGGAATTTTTTTAGAAAAGCAGGAACAAGAAAAAAGGTTGGGAAGATGATCTGAAGGAACAAAATAAAAAAAAATAAAAAGCGCGGTAGCGAATTTGCGTGATCAGTAAGGAAAAGTGAAAGCGCAACCATCCAAACAAATAAAAAAAAATATATTAAAGGGTATAAAGAAAGTAAAAGCTGGCTGGCTTCCTTCCTTCCTCTTCACGCTTTTCTTTTTTTTTATTGTTTTGTTGTTGTGTTTTTTAGTTGCGCGAAGAAAAAAAACAAATCAAATCACGCGCGATTTCGCGGAAAACGAAAGGAAATGGAGAGGAGAGAATTGTTCCTCCTTTAACCCCTTTAGGGCCAAATACAAGAAAAAAGGATGGATGGATGATGATTAAATCGTGTGGAGGGTCTGTCTGGCCGTTCCTCTTTTTCCTGTTTTTTAATTCCACAAGAAAACAATTTCGCGCAAAAAAAATAAAAACGGTTCCAGTTCCTAAAAACTAGCCCATTAAGCATTAAATATATAGTTTTGTCTAGTTAAAGTTGTTGTTGTTGTAGCCCTCCTGAAAAAAAATTTTTTTATTGAAAAGGGGCGGGACAACCAGGCCATTGAGGAAATAAGAGAGAGAGGAGATGAGTGAAATGGGAGGCTTTGGGCGGGACAACAAGCGATTATACGAAGAACGGGGGTCGACTGGTTGGTTTTAGAAGAATGAAAGAGAGGGGAAGAGGTGAATGAAGAATAGGGGAGGGAAAAAAGGGAAAGGATGGGGCTCCTTGGGGCGAGGGCGCGATTAGGCCATCACAATCGCGCTGATGATGATGGGGGTGCTTTATTGTTTTGTTCTTCTTCTTGTTATACTTCACCTCAATCTCTTCCAATTTAGAGAGAATGAGCGTCCTTTCTTCTTGTAATCATCCTCCGGCCTTAGAAAACTTTCACTACTTTTTTTCTTGTTTTTTTTATTGTTGTTGTTGTTCCTGGTTGTCATTTATTCATTCTCCGTGATATTCCCTCACTTTTCCAATTTTTAGAAAAAAAGTTTAGATTCGTCAAGCAGTTTAGAAGAAGTTTTGTTGCTTATTGTCCTCATCCTTCCTTTTATTCATTTTTTAAAAAACTATCTTCTTCGCCTTCCCCTCTTCCATGTATAAAAATTTTATATTTTATTATATTATAGTCCAAATTTTTATTTTTTAAATATTTATTAACACAATCCTTGAGTGAAAACGAATTGTTTCGTGCTATCATCCGATTTCATTGAAAAGTCTCTTTTTCATTTTTGTCCCTTATATAAATAGATATGTACAAAAATATTTTATAAACACATTTATATTTCTTCTCAATTCACACACACAGAGCGGAATCTCGCGATTTTTAGTTTTGGGGTTTTGGTATAGTAGTGGTTGATAGTTTGCCACATCCTCCTTTTTATTTTTCCCTATCTCTTCCTTTTTAAACATATTAAAAATAACCTCCTTCCCCCTCAAAAAAATTTTTTCTTCTCATTTTCATCCTTCCCCTCCTCAAAAAAAATTTTTTTTGTTGATTATATTGCATTTTAAAGGAGAGGGGAGGGAGAGATTGACGATAAATTTTGAGAGAAAAGGTAGAGATAGATTAAATTCGAGAGCAAAAAGCAGCAACATATCATAATCATCATCAACATATCAACAAAGCGGAGTCGGTGTTAACGGCAGTTTATTTTTAAGTATAAGGAACGATTTATATATTTTATGGTGAGATGATATATTGATAAGGCGAGAATTTGGCTGAAAATTAAAAAAAGAGGGGGAGAGATTGGGGGTTTTAAAGGGGGGAAAGGTGTGGTAGTAAGTGATTGGTGGGCCGGATGGATGGGCAAAAATTTATATATTTTTTAGATAGATAGAGGAGAGAGTAAAAGGGGGGTGGGGGATGGATGTTGGATAGGAGGGGGGGGGGGGGGGGGAAGATGTTGTTTGTATTTGTGTGACGGTGATGGCCGAGAAGTTAAAGAAGAAGAACAGCACCACCACCAAAATCTCATTAACTTTTGCTCCCCCCTCCTTTTTTCTTCTAATTCCTTTTCTTTCCTTTTTTTAATCGCTTAAGATTGGATCCACCTTTTCTTCCCATTTTTCTCTTTTCTCTTTCATTTTCATTTTTTGATATAAATTTAATGCCTTGACAACAAAAAATGATGATCATCCCTTTTTTAGTCAGCCATTTTATTTTATCTATCACGGACAAGTAGAAAATCGCGTTTTTCTTTTGGTCACGCCATTATTTGATGATATAATTTGGTCAATCTTGACAATATTTATCAAATTTATTTAAGGGGATATTACATATTAGGACAAAACAATTTAGAGACGTTGAGGTGTAGTGGGATAAATGCACATTCTCTTCACCAAAGGTTGAAGGTTCGAATCGTTTCGAACGGCAAAATTTTTCACAACGTCCAGATTTTTATTTTTTTAAAATCTTCTCTTTAATCTCACTTTTAACATTACTCAACAATTTTTTTATTTTTTTTGGCCTTTTATTTTTTTGATTAAATTGTTGTAATTCTCCCTTTAAATATCGGCTATACAACTTTAAAGAAAAACGCATATTATCAAAAAAGGTTTTGATGTGTTCAAAAATTAAAAAAAAGAAAATTTTTCTTTTTCTCTTTCAAAGACTTTTTCAATCCAAATTTTTTCCCCTTTTTTTAAATGATTTCTAATCCCATTTTTTTGTCATTTTTACGTTTAAACCCCCCTTCTCTACTTACGTTTCTACCAACTACACTTATACTCTTCTATCTATCACAAAACTTATTCCCCTAATTCATTCATCTCACTCATCATATTCACTTTTTTTAAAAAAACTTGATTATACTGCTACCGAATATTCTTTATTTTGCGAATGGCAAATAATATAATGATTACGTTTGTCCCCTTAAAAAGATTTTAAAGAATTTTCATAACTTAATCCTTTTATGTATTTTCTCTCTAATTTTTAGTTCTTTAAGATGTGTATTAAACTTTGAACTCTTTATCTTTATTAAATATTTAGAAACTGTACAAATACTCCTTCACATTTTTTCTTTACTTAATTTTATCTCTCTAATTTTATCTTAAAATTGCGCAATATTTTTTTCCGGAAAGTATATTTTATTTTTATTTCTATGTATAAGTTCCGGAATATTTTTTATATTAATCTCTAGTTGTATCTCTGAATTTTGCAGTCTTTTTTCCGGAAAGTTTATATTCTGCATGTTTTTCCGGAAAGTATATTTTGTTATTTTCTTTTTTCTTTAGGTTCCTTTTTTCTTTAGGTTCTTCCAGAAGTATATTCTCTATTTATGTATATTTTTGTAGATTCCGGAATATTTCTATATTAATCTCTAATTGTATCTCAGAATTGTACAATGTTTTCCGGGAACATTATATTCCATTTATAAGCTCTGGAAAACTTTATTTCCTTTATATAAATTTGCCAAAATTAAACTTATTAAATAATTTTTTAAATTTTCTTTTTTAAGGTTCTTCATCCAAAAAAGCCTTCAAAAAATCAAAATTGTCTTTCATTGAAATATTTTTCTACTTAAAAAATATTATTTTTCTTCTTGCTTTCTACGGGCTTTAAGCCAATTTAATTTATTAAAAATATGGCGCCAGATATGTTCCCGGTGCGTGTACTTGTTGAAACTGTTCGATCACAACATTGTATTGGATGTGCTCATGATGGAAATCCTTTGGTTGACACATTTGCAGTAGTTGGTGGACAAACAATGCTTTCTCAATTAGTTGAAACGGTGCTAGCTGCTTTGGGATTACCTCAATTAATACAGGATTCGAAAGGTAAAAAAATTAAGGTTAAAAATTTTTGGGGACAATTCTTTATATATTTTTTGATTAATTTTATTCTTTTTGGGGTGTATCTCCTTAAAAATTAGTGTTTTTCCACTATCCATCTTTTTTAGCCTTCATTTAGGTTCCAGTCATTGAATTAATTTTCATTTTCTCCTTTTGAAAAAATTTTTTTGGTTTTGGCCTTCTCTTTTTTTTAGTTTAGTTGTTTTGTGAATATCATATAGCCGCCAAAAGCAAAAAAGGGGGAAAAGACACACACTGGGGAAAATATGTAGGGGATTGGAAAGATAGTAGAAAGGGGGAGAAGGAAGAGAAGATCCACTCGCTAAAAACATTGCTGCTTTTTTAGAATAAATATTTTCGATTTAGCGATTCAATCCCCCAAAAGATCGAAGGATTTTAGGCCATATAATCATTTAAAAAAATTCTTTAAGAATACTATTCTAGCAGAAAAAAATTTTTGTGATCTTTTGGACAAATCCTCTTTTCGTACCATTAAAAAAAATTGGATCGCCTGTCCAGATTAGATTATAGAAAAAATTTTTTTTGTATTTTTATATTGTTGGCCGTGACACGATGATCACATTTTCTCTCTTTTCTTCTCTCTCTATCCCCCTACATCTTTTACTATCCACAATCCAAAATATTCAGGCTAAAATTGAATAAAAAAAGGGGGGATGTGAATATATATATAAAATGCTCTAAAACAAAAAGTATTTTTAATAAAATATAAAAACTGATTTGCATATTTATGTATATAACGGAGGGGGATTTAAAGGGGGGAATAAAGAAAAAAATGTTAAAGACACGATAGATATGTTTAGATTCTATTTAAAAAATGGATTTTTTTTTTGAAATTTTTTGGGGGATTTTTAGTATGTGAATTAAGGGAGAGATGATTGAATTGAGGGAAAAAAATTAAGAAAAAAATTGGAAATTGAGGGAAATATTTTCAAAAAAATTTAGGTCTCATACAAATTAACGGTTGGAAGCCTATATCTTTTGAGGCGATAACAGATAATCCTGAAGAGTTGGTATCAAATTTATTTCGTGAAATTTCAACACATATGACACTTAAAATATTGGCTAAACAGTAAGTTTTTTTTTGAATTTTTTAAAAGAAATTTTTTTCAAATTTTTTAAAATTAGTTTCCACTTGACTAATTTTCTCCAAACTCTTCTTTTTTTTATAATATTTTTCGATATCTCTTTTATTTATTTTTTCAAAAAAATTTTTTTCTTGTTTATCGCGTGATCCTTTCCTTATTTGTATTTACGTTTACCTTATAAAATTTGAGAAAAAATGGGGAAAATAGGAGAAAAAATGACGGGGGATCAATTTGGATCAGCGAGGCAAACTTTCTCCTTTCTTTCCTTTCTTTACTTTCACCAAAAAAAATCATTAAACCTCCTCCCTCCATCTTCAATTTATTTATCTTCTTCCCTTACCTTTCTTTTCTAAAATATTGGCCCTGATAAGAAAAGGATGGATGTATTTTGGATAGGACAAAGTAAAGAAAGGAAAAAACAGGGGGGACTTGTTTGGCCAAAAAAATTTTTTTCTATAATTTCAAAATAATTTTGAAGAAAACAATTTTTAGATATTGTATGTATGTATTCTTAAAGGGGAAAGAGATTAGAAAAGATTAATATAAAAAATATATAAAATTATCTTTATTTTTAAGATAAAAAATTTTTTTTGGATTAAATCGGCTTTTAATTTAATTTTAAAATTTGATAAAAGATTAAAATAAATTTTTTATTTATAAAATTTTAAAAGGGCAAAAAATTTTTGAAAAATTTTTTGAAATTAAAAAAAATTTTTTTTTAAGTTCACAATCCGAATCGAATGGTCAGTGCCTTACAGAATTAAAACAGAGACTTCTCAAAACTGCTATAGAACAGCAACCACGTATTTTGACCACATCAAATGGACAGGAAGTTAAGGTAAAAAAATTTTTTCTGAACCCTTGGAGATTTTCTGACCCCCCCTAGCCGTGGGTTGGGGGTCAAAGTTTTTATAAAAAAAAATTTTAATTTAAAAGGAAATTCTTCAAAACGTCATACAAAACGACCAACAATGTTCTGCTTGGTCTAACCGTGAACAAATGCAAGCAGTTAATGAATGGCTAGAACAGATGGCTACACAACAAGACGAAAATAATAAAAAGAGGTTTTTTTTCGAGTTGAATTTTTTTTTAAGTTTGTTTTTAAAGTTCAAATTATGGAACTCGTTTTAGTCCATTGAGTGAAATGGTTGGTAATTTTTTTTAAAATTAAAAAATTTTTTTGTATCTATTTTAATTCATGAGTCCAATGGAATTTTACGAGTCCGTCTTTCCGAGTCTGTTACCCGCCCCTCTCATTTAGACATTTATTTCCTCCTTTAGATTATAAAATTTTGGTTTGATTCTTAAAAGTTCATTGGACTACTAATCTCTAACAGAGCCAAAAAATTGATTTTTAAAATTTTTTTCTACAGCCTCGTTTGGAACGTTGGTTTCGCTCAGATTCAAATCCTTCAAGACAAAAATTAATTAATTATATGAATATTTTAAATTCTTCCCAATATCGCCGTGCAAACAATAAAGTAACTTATCAACAAATTTGTAATTGGTTTGCGAATCAAAGGAGAACAATGCAACGTTTAGCAGCACAACAACAACAAGCTCAAGCAGTACAAGCAACACAACAATCACAATTGCAGCAACAACAAAGACAATCGTGTTCTTCAAATTCGTCTTCGTCTGGAACTGCTGTAAATGGAATTGTTGGTAATGGAGGAAGTGGACCTTTAGCTATATTACCTTTAAATGCTACTGGTGTTGTGAATAATAATAATATTGCTGCTGTTGAAAATCAAGGTTTTTTGATTTTAATTTTTAAAGTTTATGAGACTCTTTGATTTATTTAGAAAAAATTTTTTGTATATTTTAAATTAGGAATTTAAAAGTAATTTATTTATCGTTTAATATTCCTCTTGTTTTAGTCCAAGAACAATCACAACAAAACCAGTCTTGTTCTTCCGCTTCTTCTCCAGGAGTTGTTGTAAATGTTGGAAGTAATGGTGGAGGAATTCATTCAATGAATAATCAACCTTTGACTACTTTAATGACTTCAAATGCTGTTTCTAATGTTGGAAGTGGGGGAGGAGGAGGAAATATTGAAAATCAGAGTTTGTTTAATTTGAATTTTTTAAATTTAAAATTGGAAATAATTTTAAATTCTTTAGAAACTACGTTGAAAAATTTCGAAATTTTTATAGCCTTTTTTGAAAATTTTTTTTTTAATTTCAAAAAAATCAAAACCTTTTACAATTTCAAAAATTGACAAAAAATCGAAAACTTTTTTACTTAAAATTTTTTCCCCTTTAGCTTCACTTAATCATCAACATCATCAAAATTTAACAAATAACAATTCCAACACCAATTTATTTTATTCATTAGCCTCAGCATTAGCAACAGGTAATATGGATACAGCAATTCATTTACAACAAAAAATGGCTTCACTTTTTGCTTCTGGATTAAATAATTCAAATAATTGTGAAGGAAAATCTGTGGAAAATGACGAGAATAATGTACATATTCCTTTAGCAAATGGCCCTCCAATTGTGGATATTCGTTCAAAATTTGTTGATAATAATGGAAATAATTCTATGGTTTTTTAAATTTTTTAAAGAAACAATATTAGGCACTAGCTCATTAGGTCTTATTCTATAGGGAAGAGAGAGAGGAGGGGGTACATTAAATGGGATTATGGTTGGTATATCTTGGATATCTTCGTATATCCGGATCTGCCAACCAATTCCAGTTTTTCTAAGTACGGATGGAAAAAGGTCAAAAAGTCAAGTTGTATTTCGTGTCTAATTCTGCTTTAAGTCAGTAGGCAGAAAATTAAACTTCTATTTCGATTTTAATTTTTTATAAATTTTGGCCTAAAACTGTCGATTATGTCGATTAAGAATGAATGTCGATTGTCGATTTGAATGTCGATTCCTAGAATTTTTCCGAAGAACCGAGCATTTTTCTTGGTTCGGGTTCAGATATCCAAAAATTTACCAAAAATCAACAATCACTAATGTCTCGCTTTTTTTGTACAATTTTATTTTTTATTACAAAAATTTTTCTTTAAAGGATTTTTCTCACCAACAATCTTGTTCTTCTACAAATGATTCTAATAATAACAACAATTTTTCTTCTGCTTATTCATTATCTGCGGCAAACAACATGGCTAATAATAATACAGCAACAGCTTTAATTAATAATGTTGGTTCTTCACCTTCATATTCTTCTATTTCACGTTAGCGAGAAAAATTTTTTTTTCAAATTTTTTTTAATTTTTCAGCAATAAAATTAGAATCTGGATTACTCAATTTTAAATTAGAAAATGAATTTTCTTCTCCACCCCCACAACAACAAAATATTGACGGACAAAACAATGTTGGGGCAAATGGTGGGAATGGTAATTCTGCTAATCAATCAAGATCGAGATTAATGTTTGATCCGTTGAGTGAATTGGTTTGTTTGCTTTTTTTAAATTTTTTTTTCAAATTTATTTTTGTTGTTTCGGCAGTAGGAATTCTAAACCCTTCCCCTTAAAGCATATCTCTGTTCCCTGCAAGTTTTACTTGAATCCACCTCTTTAATTTGTTCATTCTTTTTCTATTCCGTTTGAATTATTATAGTAAGTGTATGTAAGACTCATTAACTCTCTTCCATTGTCAAATTCGTTATTCAGGTTTACTTTTTTGTTACATAATGGGTGAACAAGATTTTGGGGTTTCCTCCAAAAATTTAAGAAATGAGAGGAAAAATTAAAGTAGGGAAATTGGGTCCTTTACACTGTCCAGATAATAATTTTATTAAAAAAATTTAATTTTTTAAAGCCAATTCTTGAACGCTGGTTTGATGATAATCCACATCCAGGATGGTTACAAATTGAACAGGTTTTTATTTTTTTTTAATTTTTTTAATTTTTATTTTTTAATTTTCTTTTAGTACACTGACTATTTAAATTCAATGACTTATCGACAAAATTATCCACCAGTTTCTACACATAATGTAAAAATTTGGTTTAAAAATAGACGTGCTAAAACTAAAAGGTTTTTCTTAAAAAAAAATTTTTTTTAATTGGATAGCAATTCGATATCCTTTTGGGATTTTTTGTGGTAGAGTCTTCGGGTCGGGGTTTCTTGCCAAAGAAAAATCGTCGGGGTTTCGTGAGCCGGGCAAGCTATCCTATTTTTTAAATGATAAAAAGTTTATTTTTTTAATAAAGGTTGTTGAATAATTCTGAAGCTAGTGGTGTTGTTGGTGGTGGTTCTGCTGCCTAATTATTAAATTAAAAATTGGTGGTTATAAAAAATTAAAGGGAGAGATGATGTTGATATTTGGTCTTCAACTTGAAAAAATCAAAGTTTATATTTAAATTTATACTTTTTTAAATAATTATTATTTTGAGATACCTTTCAATTTTTTTTCAAAAATTCCATTTTTTTGACTTTCCCATTCCTTTTTTAATTGGTTCCTTAATTTAGATCATTTATGAGATTTTTTTCTTGGGTAATGAAGAATTCTTTTCTAAAATTTGGATTTAAATTGGATCTAAATTAAGGTGTATCTTCTCGCTATTTTTTTAAAAATATACAAATTAAAAATATTCACACATTTCTTCTAAATGTTGTAACTGAAATGGAAAAAAAAGTTAAAAATGTCTACTAACAGAAAATTTGAAAATTTAGTTACAACATTAATTACTTATTTTCTAAAGTGGCTTTGACCTCAATTTTTATATTACTTATCTATTTTTTTTTCAGGGCTTTGAGAGAGACCTTTTTATAAATTAAAAAATTATTATTTTTTAAACACAAGGTCTATAATTTTTGACAAAAATATTCAAATTTCCTCTCTTCTTTTATTAATTAAAAAAAATAAAAATTTATTTTTAGCCTTGCCCGATTTTTTTAAAATGTTATTTTATTTACTTAAATATATTTTAAATTTATTTTGTTTAATGAATTTTACTCACTTATGCTATATTTTAATTCTTATAAATATTATAAGAAAATTTTAAAAGAGAATCGATTTTATTAAAAATTTGTATATTTTTTTAACAATTTACTTTATAAATTAATTGACGTTTATTTTTAAATTTTTTTACTCTAGTGGTTTTCTTAAAAGACTTGAAAATTTGAATTAATTTTTAACGCTACTTCATTATGTTAATCGACAAAATGGAATGCATGAAAAGGGTCTGTTACAAAAACAGTACGCGACAAAATGGTACATAGGCAAACTTTTGTAAAACGGTCAAATATTCTTGTACCATTTTGTCAACATGTCTCTTTGTTGCCAATTTGTAATGTACCGTTTTGTCTGAACATCTCTTACTGTTAATTAGAGAAAAAGATTATGTAAAATATGTTGTGTCAGACAGTTAAAGTTTTGTTGTGCACTACAAATGACCAACATTACAAAAAATTCTAATTATATTTTGTGGCAAATTTTTTTGATTAATTAAGTTTTTAGATTAGCTTTTAGTCTATTTATTGTTTTATTTAATGGAATTACCTAATGGCCAAGCTATTCGGCAAAGACGAATTGGAAGTGTTCGAGAAATGGTCCAAGAAGTTGATGCTTTTGTTAAAGTAACAGATGATGTTAAAGAAGAACCAAAAGCTGTTAATGGAATTTGTGAGAGGATTTTTTAGTTGAATTTATATTGATTTTTAATTTATTTTTCAGTGACTGTCCTCAGCTTTACTTTAATTTTTGTTCTATTTATTGGAGAAATTCACAATTATTTTACCAATGATGAAGTTGAATATCGATTTTCTGTTGATACTGATGAAACGTGAGAAGTTTTTATTTTTCGAAGCTAAAATTTTGTTTTTTAAAGAAATCCAATGTTAGAAATTGATATGATTGTTGCTTCACCATGCAATAATTTGGCAGTTATGCCGATGGGTGTTGATTCAGTAGAGCCGACAAAAGATGGAACGCATATAAAGAAAACTCCAACAAGGTTTTTTGTGTTTTAAATATTTTAATATTTTTTAAAAATTGCGTCAAATGTTTAGACTTGTAACTAGGAGGATTGGAAAGAATTAAAAACCCTCATGAAAAATCCTGGCTGTGGGCGGTCCTCCAATTCGGATAAACAATGTGTTATCCGAAAGAGCGTGACTAGCTTATTGTTAACTTGGCTTACAATTGAAACTCAACCTTAATTTTGATTCCATTAATTAACTCTTTCAAATGACATTGTGTGTCCGAATCGGAGTGTGGGACATGTGACATAATTTCTAAAACTTTCTAAATCTAAAAATTAGGTATGAAATGAATGAAGAAGAAGAAAAATTATGGGAAGCATTAAAACGTGTCCATCGTGAACATTTTAAACCAGGAACTCCGTTGAAGGGACTTGATCAGGTTTTTATCAAAAATTGAATCTTTCAATCAATTTAAATTTTTAAGGTAAAATATGTTGGCAGTCATATTGAGGAGGGCTTAGAATTGGCAGAAGAAGAAAAGGAGCGGTTAGAACGTTTAGAATTGGAACAGCAACGAGCCAAATTAAAAGAAAAGAAAGGAGATGATGATGAAGGTTTTCATGAAGAACATATTATTATGATGATTGGAACTGGATTGGGCGTTTTTCAAATTATTGCTGCTGGTAGTGAACGAGGTATATTTAATTTTATTGTGTCAGTCTTTGGAATTATAAGTAAGAAGGGAAATCGGCTGTCTAGCATTTAAAAGCTTACTAGGTTGTGGTTTAAGATTTACTTAAAGAAAAGTTTAAGCAGCACCCTGGTAGCTCAGTCTGTAGAGCACCTTTGTCCTAGCTTCACTTTTAAGAGGTGCCTGGTCGAGGCTTAACATTTATCTCTCACTTAATTTCAAAATATTACCCAATCTTATTTGATTTTTAATAGGTGGAAGTGATGAACTCGAAGAGGGAAGTGCTTGCCGAATTAGTGGTAAAGTTCCAGTCCTCAAAGGAAGTGGTGATCGTTTGACAATTACAATTGGGAAATCTTTGCCTATTGGAAATATGATTCAACATCTTGGGCCTAATCAACGTTTTTTCTTTTCTTTTTAAATTATTTTTAACTGTGCATTTTTAAAGATGGAAATATTTCTCACAGAATAGAAAAATTTCATTTTGGTCCACATATTTGGGGTTTAGTTTCTCCGTTGGCTGGAAATGAACAATATGCTTCCAAACGTTTGTTTTCTTGCTTTTTCTACTTTTTGATTTTCTTTTTTCAGCCAGTACAGTCTACAAATATTTTATTAAAGGTTTCCTTTTTTATTTTTTATTTATTTTCGGGGGAGCCATGATACCAGACGTCGAAATACCAAACTCCCGAAAACGTGGGAAATGCCGAATTTGGGTAAATACAAACTCATATAGGTATTCCATTCAGTTTAAAGGTTGTTATCAATCCGCGTTTTGGTATTTCTGATTGACTTTTGGAGGTTTGGTATTTCGGCTTTTTTGTTATTACATTGTCATATAATTTAAAATTTTTATTTTTTAGTTGTTCCAACTCGTATTTACAGTAAAGGACTTTTATTTGGTCAAAATTATTTGAGTACATATCAATATGCAGTTACTTATTCGGTTTTTATTAGACTTGTTTTTTTTTAATATTTTAATTTAAATTTTAAAGAAACACGAAGCTGAAGGTGATGAACATGTTCACGATTCAATAATTTTTGATTATGAATTTGTTGCTACAGCAATTGAAGTACATCCTGTTTCCATGTTTGTTTTGTCTTTAATTTTTCTAAATTTTTTTTCAATTCTTAAGGTCCTTATTACAATTATCTTTACGTATTTGTTCTATTGTTGGAGGTATTTTTGCAACTTCAAGATTTTTGGAAGCAACAGTCTCTAAAATGGTTACTCTGCTACATTTTTAGTTGTTTTTTTTTGAAATTTCTTTTTATTAAAAAAATATTATTTCAATTAATTATTTCCTATTTTGCTATTATTTTTCCTTCATAATATTTTTTTAAATTCAAGGCAAAATTTTTTTGTTTATTTTTTCTACTGATTTTTCTTCTAGCCTTTAACTCAAAAAATGAAATTTTTTTTTGAAAATTTAGATTCTTTAAAGGCTAACTTTATTTTTCTGAGTTGAAAGATTTAATATTATTGTCAGATTCAAAAATTGTTATTTTTTTATGGTGCTTCTTCAGAAATTCTTTCTAAAATTCTCTCGAAATAATTCTGTTACGCATTCTCTCTAACGGGTCTTTTTTTGTTTTCAGATTTTTTTCTAAATTATTTTCTTTGTTTGTTCTGATTTCTTTGTGATAAAAATTCACTATTATCACTGATACTATTTTGTAAATTTTCTAGTTGATTTTTCTAAAGAATATCTTTATTTTATAGACTTTGAAAGGTTAATTTTGATTAAAATGATTTTTAAGTAGGAGAGAGAATGTCAATAACAGTTTCGGCTGCTCAACTTGGTGAACAAAAACAGAAACAATTTAGGTTTTATTTTTAAAATTCAAAAATCTGTAGAAAATCTTTTTTTTAGTTATTTACCAAAAATCATAAATGGAGGAATTGCAGGAATTGTTGGTGTAACTTGTGTATTTCCTATAGATTTGGTCAAAACACGTTTACAAAATCAAAAAGAATTGCCTAATGGAAAGGTTCAATATCAAGGAATGTAAGGAAGAAAAATTTAATTTTTTTAAGAAATTTTTTTAAATTAAAGTTTGGATTGTGGACGTCAAACATGGAAGAATGGGGGGCCTAATGTTTACAGGTTTTTTATTGATTTTTGTGGGTTAAGTGGTTTTGGGCTGGTGATCTAGTTTGTTTATTCTCTTAGGTTCGATTCCTTTGAGTTGTGGGTTTTCCTTGGAATTTTTTTAAAATTTTTTTGTTGCTAGATGGGTCTGGTTTTTTAAATAACTTTTAAGAATTTACCTAACGGAAATTATTTTGTTGGTTATCATTTTCCTTATGTTTTTATTATTGAGGGTTCGATTCACTTGAGTAGGGGGGTTTCCTCTTTAATCCGAAATTCTTTTTCTTCTTGCTAGATGTGTTTTACATTTTTAGGCAACCTAAACTATTTTTAAGTAGCCTAGAAATTTGCTAAAAATTTATTTTTTAAGCAAAATTCGTTCATTATATTCTGGCTCCAGTGTAAATATTTTGTTGATAACTCCAGAAAAGGCAATAAAATTGGTTGCTAATGATTTTTTTCGTTATAAATTGGCATCTCCAAATGAAAAGTTTTTTTAAATTATAACTAAAAGAATTAAAAAATTTTAAAGAAAACTTTCAATACCAAAAGGAATGCTTGCAGGTGGTGCAGCAGGTTTTTGTCAAATAATTGTAACAACACCTATGGAATTACTCAAAATACAAATGCAACGTTTGTAAATTTTTTTTTAAATTTTTAAAAGTGGATTTAAATAAGACGGGGGTGGTTTTGGGGCACGCTAAGGGAGTTCGAGTTCTAACTTAATTTTAAAAAATAAACAATTCCTTTTACAAAAAGATTTATTTTAAATTAAAAAAAGAATACAAAAAATTTCCCGAAAATTAAAGAAAAAATATTGCGAATATCGCTCAAAAATATTTAAAGTAAAAGAATGTTTTTCCGGAATATTTCTTTTTGTTTACATCTTCTCATCTTCCTTCTAGTCCTTTTCGTCTTCCTTCTTTTCTTCGGCCTTTTGTTCAGCCGTTTTTGCCTTCTCCCCTTCAATTTCTCCGTTTTCTCCAACAATTTTAATTGGAATTTTAATAGCTTTTTGTTTTTCTTCTTGCTTCTTTTCCGGTTTAATTAATTCCGCTGTAACATTAAATTGTCCATTAGAATCAACGCTGCATTCAATTGTTTCCTTTTTAATATTTTTGGGTAATTGAACACGTCGAGTAAATGAACGATGAATTGATTGATGTTCGTCTTCTTTTTTATGTTCTGCAGTAATTATTAATTCTTCTCCATCAATTTTAACTTCAATTTCTCCAGGTCGATAATCAGAAGCATCACAAGAAAATTTGAATAAGGAATCATCTGTTTGACGGATGTTGCCGAGTAAATCGTTACTGAAAAGAAAAAAAATTACTTTAATTAAAAATAGAAAATAAAAATTATTTTTCCTGACAGGGTTCGAACCCTGAGCCCTTACAAAAAAATTTTTGAAATTTTTTTGAAAATTTTCCCTTTTGGGTGTGGAAATATTTTTCTCAAAATTTAACAATAAAAAAATTTTTTCTTACATTTGATGAGTTCCATCATTCAAAATTTGTTCAAATGCTCCATTCAATGTTGGCCAATAAATTGAAACAGTTCTTGGAACATTAAAAAAGTCACCAAAATCATCAAATCGGCGTAAGGAGGAACGAGTTCGAGGTTCGGCTACAGGCCAAAAGAACGGGGAAGAAGAACACAATGGCATTTTTTGTTTGGTTTTGAGAGTTTTTTGAGAGTGGTTTTTGTTTGTTGCTTGAATTTTTGGAATTGTTGGACTGGGAAATTTGAGGCATATTTATAGGGGAAAATTTGGTTAAGAAATAAATTTTCTAGAATATTGTAGAAATTTCTAAAAATAAAAAAAATGAGTGAAGATTTAGTGGTTTAGAAAGAAAGGGAAGGTTCTAGAATGTTCTAGAAAATAAAAAAGAAGACGGGTGGTTGTAAAAAAAGAGAGCCAGCTGACGATTTAATGAGCGCAAATTTTTGGCGTTTTCTAAAAAAAATTTTTTTAAAGAGGCTATTAGAGTCTTGGGGGTTTTGAAATTTTTTTGAAAAATTTTATAGGAAAATTTTTTAAAATGAAGAAATTTTTTTCAGAAGCCAGTTCAACAAGCAAAACATCAGCAACAAAATTAGCTTTAAATCTCATCAAGGAAAAAGGAATATTTGGCTTATACAGAGGATTAGCCCCAACAATGGCCAGAGATGTTACATTTTCTGTTATGTATTTTCCACTTTTTGCTACACTGGATGCATTAGTATGTCTTTAAATTTTTTTAAATTTTTGACACTTTTTAATTAAAAAAATTTTTTCTAAAGGGGCCCAGAAAATCACCTCAAAGTGGAGATGCTGTTTTTTATGCTTCCTTTCTTGCTGGTATTGTAGCGGGTGCTATAGCCTCTTTTTCAGTGACTCCATTGGATGTATAAAATTAAAAAAAATTTTTAATTTAAAATTTTTGAGGTTATCAAAACACGAATTCAATTAATTGAAAAATCCTCAACAGATTCACCCCCATATAGAGGAATATTGGACGCGTTTAGGTAAAAAATTTAAAAAATATTTTTAAAGAAATTTTTTTGTAGAAAAATTTTAAAAAACGAAGGCCCTCGTGCTTTTTTCAAAGGTGCAGGCTGTCGAATGATGGTGATGGCCCCACTCTTTGGTATTGCCCAGATGGTTTATTATATTGGTGTTGCTGAATTTTTACTTGGACGTGAAAAGAGTCAACATATTTAAAATGACTAGTAGGTTCTAAAAAATTTTCTCGGTTTGTTTTTTATCTGTGATCTTTCTTAAAATTTTATTTTTTAATATCTAAATCATTTTTTCAATCTTTTCACTTGCAATAATGTGAATAGGGTTGGCGGTTCTGAACCGAGTTGAACTGAGGATTTTTCATTTTTCGGATATTGGGGTTTGTTCTCTTCCGTTTGGGTATCCAGAGATTTTTCAAGAATCGACAACCGTAAATATTAATAGAATAATAATAATAACTTAGCCAACATTTATGTTAGCGAAAAAAAAATTAGGTGGACTATTATATTCTTAAAGATAATCCCTTAAATAATTTTGGATTTTTTCATTTCTTTTTCTTTAATATTTTTATTAGTGTCCGGTATAAGCATTTTTTCGGGTCCGGAAATAATTTTGAGATTGTGAAAAAATCCTTCCAGTTTTGGATTTCAGACTCCGAAAAACATCGCCGGACACTAATGTTTATTTACCTACACAAATTATATAATAAATATTATTTTATCAAATTTTGTTTATTTCCTCAATATTATTTTTAAATAATTACTACCTTTTTTGATTTTATTTTTTTTTATTTTTTTAAATTAAAGTTTAGGGGGTATTTCAGAAAATGGTTGCAACAATTCCAACTCTTCGCCTCTTTTACCGATTATTTATTATCAAAAGAACAGCAACAAGATTAGCTTCATTAGATACCTCAATAGCCTCACCATCATCTTTTTCGTCAAATAAATTTAATCGTTATGATACAAATTTGAAATTAGTTGAAGCTTTGAATAATGAAAATTTTGATCTAATTGGAAGTCCATTAATTTTGGGAAATAAAACACAGGTTTTTTATTTATTTTAAAATAGTGCTGGGCATGGGTCCGAAGACAGGAAAAATTTGGGAGGGTGAATCAATTTTGGGGAATTTTTTTTCAATCAATTTTGAAATAGCCGGAACAGTGCCCAGGACTTTGAAAATTGAAATAAAGAATTTTTTATTTAGAAGGATTATGTCGAACTTTTCCGTGAACAATTAGATTCTGAAGAAGCATTTTTTACAATGGTCTTTTTTATTTTTTTAAATTAATTTAAAATATAAATTTACAGATTAAAAATACAACTCGAACAAGTGAGTTGGAACCAATGGAAAAATTGATAGAAAGTTGGGAATGGAAAGAACATATTGAAGAAAATTTGAATAGAATAATTGCAGAAAAGCCTATGAGTAAGGAATGTAAGGAGGTTTTTTTGTTAAATAAAGAAAATTTTTGGTAATAAATCTGAGGTGGCACTTGGAGTTCTCGACAAGACTAAATAAATCTAATTGTTAGACTAGATTTTGATTCCATTTTTATAATATGCCGGCTTTAGGGGAGAAAACTGGACTGAGGAGAGAAATTTTTATTAATTTTTTAAATTTTTACACAGTGAGAACCTTTTTCAACAATATCGACACAAAAGAATGTGCAGATAATCTATTATTATTACTTCAATCAATTTTATGTCGTGGACAAAGATCTGTTCCAATAGTTGAATTAAATAAAATTTTTCCAAGAATTATAATTAATTTATATAGAGATCCATTCTTTAGACTTTTATCTGTTGAATATAAAAAGGTTTTTTTTAATTTTTTATTAATAAAAAATTTTCTTTTTTAGAATATTGAATTATTATTTAAAGAATATATAAGATATTATTTGGATAAAAATATTTCAAAAAGATTTACAATACGGGATTGGTGGTAAGCACATATTTTCATTTTTAAAAATTGAAAGACTGCAAAGTCAGTAGTTATGTTGCAGTAATACCTAAGTCCCTAAACTACTGAAATACCAAACTAAAATTCCAAACTTCGGCATTTTTGTCATTAAAGCACGACGCTACGGGTTATCATTGGGGATTTTTTTTTATATATTTTTGTAGGTCTCTTTTTTGATCGAAATTAACAGAATTTTTGGGCCTTAAAATTTTTTAAATTTTATTTCTAATTTATTTTTCAAATAATTCAGCATTTAAATTTAAATGTGGATATTCGTCCATATCTCGAATTAATTTTGATTTGAAAAAATAATTTGGGCCACATTTGCCTCTGTCTAGCCATGGACGTGGAGGGACCTTTCAAAAAATATTTTTAATTTTTTAAAAATTAAAAAAAAATTCAAACCTTCATAGGTAACAAATGACTTTCAAAATACAAATATTCAAATTGATGTCTAGAACAATAAATTTCCGAAATATGATAATGAACTTTTAGCATTTTGCAAAAATTTGTTTTATAACCCAATCCTTCATGTGGATTTAATTCTTCAATTTGAACTTCTCCAATAGAAAAAGCATGTTGCCAACGTTTTTTACCGTTGTTGCTTTCATTTTTTGTTCCTCGATAAAGTGGAAATTCACAATGTTCAATTAGAAAAGAAATAAATAAATTGGAAATCTAAATTGGAAATTTTTATAAAAAATATTGTAGAAGTCCTCACATCTTGAATAGGTGTTTTAAAAAATTCTTCAAATTGGGGAAAATAATCTGGAGGCAATTGAAGTTGAGAAGCACATTTGTACCTTTAGTAAAAGAAATTAAAATTTTTATATTCTTTGAAATAACAGAATTTTGAAAAAGAAATAAAATTTAAAAAATTTTAAGGCCCAAAAATTCTGTTAATTTCGATCAAAAAAGAGACCTACAAAAATATATAAAAAAAAATCCCCAATGATAACCCGTAGCGTCGTGCTTTAATGACAAAAATGCCGAAGTTTGGAATTTTAGTTTGGTATTTCAGTAGTTTAGGGACTTAGGTATTACTGCAACATAACTACTGACTTTGCAGTCTTTCAATTTTTAAAAATGAAAATATGTGCTTACCACCAATCCCGTATTGTAAATCTTTTTGAAATATTTTTATCCAAATAATATCTTATATATTCTTTAAATAATAATTCAATATTCTAAAAAAGAAAATTTTTTATTAATAAAAAATTAAAAAAAACCTTTTTATATTCAACAGATAAAAGTCTAAAGAATGGATCTCTATATAAATTAATTATAATTCTTGGAAAAATTTTATTTAATTCAACTATTGGAACAGATCTTTGTCCACGACATAAAATTGATTGAAGTAATAATAATAGATTATCTGCACATTCTTTTGTGTCGATATTGTTGAAAAAGGTTCTCACTGTGTAAAAATTTAAAAAATTAATAAAAATTTCTCTCCTCAGTCCAGTTTTCTCCCCTAAAGCCGGCATATTATAAAAATGGAATCAAAATCTAGTCTAACAATTAGATTTATTTAGTCTTGTCGAGAACTCCAAGTGCCACCTCAGATTTATTACCAAAAATTTTCTTTATTTAACAAAAAAACCTCCTTACATTCCTTACTCATAGGCTTTTCTGCAATTATTCTATTCAAATTTTCTTCAATATGTTCTTTCCATTCCCAACTTTCTATCAATTTTTCCATTGGTTCCAACTCACTTGTTCGAGTTGTATTTTTAATCTGTAAATTTATATTTTAAATTAATTTAAAAAAATAAAAAAGACCATTGTAAAAAATGCTTCTTCAGAATCTAATTGTTCACGGAAAAGTTCGACATAATCCTTCTAAATAAAAAATTCTTTATTTCAATTTTCAAAGTCCTGGGCACTGTTCCGGCTATTTCAAAATTGATTGAAAAAAAATTCCCCAAAATTGATTCACCCTCCCAAATTTTTCCTGTCTTCGGACCCATGCCCAGCACTATTTTAAAATAAATAAAAAACCTGTGTTTTATTTCCCAAAATTAATGGACTTCCAATTAGATCAAAATTTTCATTATTCAAAGCTTCAACTAATTTCAAATTTGTATCATAACGATTAAATTTATTTGACGAAAAAGATGATGGTGAGGCTATTGAGGTATCTAATGAAGCTAATCTTGTTGCTGTTCTTTTGATAATAAATAATCGGTAAAAGAGGCGAAGAGTTGGAATTGTTGCAACCATTTTCTGAAATACCCCCTAAACTTTAATTTAAAAAAATAAAAAAAAATAAAATCAAAAAAGGTAGTAATTATTTAAAAATAATATTGAGGAAATAAACAAAATTTGATAAAATAATATTTATTATATAATTTGTGTAGGTAAATAAACATTAGTGTCCGGCGATGTTTTTCGGAGTCTGAAATCCAAAACTGGAAGGATTTTTTCACAATCTCAAAATTATTTCCGGACCCGAAAAAATGCTTATACCGGACACTAATAAAAATATTAAAGAAAAAGAAATGAAAAAATCCAAAATTATTTAAGGGATTATCTTTAAGAATATAATAGTCCACCTAATTTTTTTTTCGCTAACATAAATGTTGGCTAAGTTATTATTATTATTCTATTAATATTTACGGTTGTCGATTCTTGAAAAATCTCTGGATACCCAAACGGAAGAGAACAAACCCCAATATCCGAAAAATGAAAAATCCTCAGTTCAACTCGGTTCAGAACCGCCAACCCTATTCACATTATTGCAAGTGAAAAGATTGAAAAAATGATTTAGATATTAAAAAATAAAATTTTAAGAAAGATCACAGATAAAAAACAAACCGAGAAAATTTTTTAGAACCTACTAGTCATTTTAAATATGTTGACTCTTTTCACGTCCAAGTAAAAATTCAGCAACACCAATATAATAAACCATCTGGGCAATACCAAAGAGTGGGGCCATCACCATCATTCGACAGCCTGCACCTTTGAAAAAAGCACGAGGGCCTTCGTTTTTTAAAATTTTTCTACAAAAAAATTTCTTTAAAAATATTTTTTAAATTTTTTACCTAAACGCGTCCAATATTCCTCTATATGGGGGTGAATCTGTTGAGGATTTTTCAATTAATTGAATTCGTGTTTTGATAACCTCAAAAATTTTAAATTAAAAATTTTTTTTAATTTTATACATCCAATGGAGTCACTGAAAAAGAGGCTATAGCACCCGCTACAATACCAGCAAGAAAGGAAGCATAAAAAACAGCATCTCCACTTTGAGGTGATTTTCTGGGCCCCTTTAGAAAAAATTTTTTTAATTAAAAAGTGTCAAAAATTTAAAAAAATTTAAAGACATACTAATGCATCCAGTGTAGCAAAAAGTGGAAAATACATAACAGAAAATGTAACATCTCTGGCCATTGTTGGGGCTAATCCTCTGTATAAGCCAAATATTCCTTTTTCCTTGATGAGATTTAAAGCTAATTTTGTTGCTGATGTTTTGCTTGTTGAACTGGCTTCTGAAAAAAATTTCTTCATTTTAAAAAATTTTCCTATAAAATTTTTCAAAAAAATTTCAAAACCCCCAAGACTCTAATAGCCTCTTTAAAAAAATTTTTTTTAGAAAACGCCAAAAATTTGCGCTCATTAAATCGTCAGCTGGCTCTCTTTTTTTACAACCACCCGTCTTCTTTTTTATTTTCTAGAACATTCTAGAACCTTCCCTTTCTTTCTAAACCACTAAATCTTCACTCATTTTTTTTATTTTTAGAAATTTCTACAATATTCTAGAAAATTTATTTCTTAACCAAATTTTCCCCTATAAATATGCCTCAAATTTCCCAGTCCAACAATTCCAAAAATTCAAGCAACAAACAAAAACCACTCTCAAAAAACTCTCAAAACCAAACAAAAAATGCCATTGTGTTCTTCTTCCCCGTTCTTTTGGCCTGTAGCCGAACCTCGAACTCGTTCCTCCTTACGCCGATTTGATGATTTTGGTGACTTTTTTAATGTTCCAAGAACTGTTTCAATTTATTGGCCAACATTGAATGGAGCATTTGAACAAATTTTGAATGATGGAACTCATCAAATGTAAGAAAAAATTTTTTTATTGTTAAATTTTGAGAAAAATATTTCCACACCCAAAAGGGAAAATTTTCAAAAAAATTTCAAAAATTTTTTTGTAAGGGCTCAGGGTTCGAACCCTGTCAGGAAAAATAATTTTTATTTTCTATTTTTAATTAAAGTAATTTTTTTTCTTTTCAGTAACGATTTACTCGGCAACATCCGTCAAACAGATGATTCCTTATTCAAATTTTCTTGTGATGCTTCTGATTATCGACCTGGAGAAATTGAAGTTAAAATTGATGGAGAAGAATTAATAATTACTGCAGAACATAAAAAAGAAGACGAACATCAATCAATTCATCGTTCATTTACTCGACGTGTTCAATTACCCAAAAATATTAAAAAGGAAACAATTGAATGCAGCGTTGATTCTAATGGACAATTTAATGTTACAGCGGAATTAATTAAACCGGAAAAGAAGCAAGAAGAAAAACAAAAAGCTATTAAAATTCCAATTAAAATTGTTGGAGAAAACGGAGAAATTGAAGGGGAGAAGGCAAAAACGGCTGAACAAAAGGCCGAAGAAAAGAAGGAAGACGAAAAGGACTAGAAGGAAGATGAGAAGATGTAAACAAAAAGAAATATTCCGGAAAAACATTCTTTTACTTTAAATATTTTTGAGCGATATTCGCAATATTTTTTCTTTAATTTTCGGGAAATTTTTTGTATTCTTTTTTTAATTTAAAATAAATCTTTTTGTAAAAGGAATTGTTTATTTTTTAAAATTAAGTTAGAACTCGAACTCCCTTAGCGTGCCCCAAAACCACCCCCGTCTTATTTAAATCCACTTTTAAAAATTTAAAAAAAAATTTACAAACGTTGCATTTGTATTTTGAGTAATTCCATAGGTGTTGTTACAATTATTTGACAAAAACCTGCTGCACCACCTGCAAGCATTCCTTTTGGTATTGAAAGTTTTCTTTAAAATTTTTTAATTCTTTTAGTTATAATTTAAAAAAACTTTTCATTTGGAGATGCCAATTTATAACGAAAAAAATCATTAGCAACCAATTTTATTGCCTTTTCTGGAGTTATCAACAAAATATTTACACTGGAGCCAGAATATAATGAACGAATTTTGCTTAAAAAATAAATTTTTAGCAAATTTCTAGGCTACTTAAAAATAGTTTAGGTTGCCTAAAAATGTAAAACACATCTAGCAAGAAGAAAAAGAATTTCGGATTAAAGAGGAAACCCCCCTACTCAAGTGAATCGAACCCTCAATAATAAAAACATAAGGAAAATGATAACCAACAAAATAATTTCCGTTAGGTAAATTCTTAAAAGTTATTTAAAAAACCAGACCCATCTAGCAACAAAAAAATTTTAAAAAAATTCCAAGGAAAACCCACAACTCAAAGGAATCGAACCTAAGAGAATAAACAAACTAGATCACCAGCCCAAAACCACTTAACCCACAAAAATCAATAAAAAACCTGTAAACATTAGGCCCCCCATTCTTCCATGTTTGACGTCCACAATCCAAACTTTAATTTAAAAAAATTTCTTAAAAAAATTAAATTTTTCTTCCTTACATTCCTTGATATTGAACCTTTCCATTAGGCAATTCTTTTTGATTTTGTAAACGTGTTTTGACCAAATCTATAGGAAATACACAAGTTACACCAACAATTCCTGCAATTCCTCCATTTATGATTTTTGGTAAATAACTAAAAAAAAGATTTTCTACAGATTTTTGAATTTTAAAAATAAAACCTAAATTGTTTCTGTTTTTGTTCACCAAGTTGAGCAGCCGAAACTGTTATTGACATTCTCTCTCCTACTTAAAAATCATTTTAATCAAAATTAACCTTTCAAAGTCTATAAAATAAAGATATTCTTTAGAAAAATCAACTAGAAAATTTACAAAATAGTATCAGTGATAATAGTGAATTTTTATCACAAAGAAATCAGAACAAACAAAGAAAATAATTTAGAAAAAAATCTGAAAACAAAAAAAGACCCGTTAGAGAGAATGCGTAACAGAATTATTTCGAGAGAATTTTAGAAAGAATTTCTGAAGAAGCACCATAAAAAAATAACAATTTTTGAATCTGACAATAATATTAAATCTTTCAACTCAGAAAAATAAAGTTAGCCTTTAAAGAATCTAAATTTTCAAAAAAAAATTTCATTTTTTGAGTTAAAGGCTAGAAGAAAAATCAGTAGAAAAAATAAACAAAAAAATTTTGCCTTGAATTTAAAAAAATATTATGAAGGAAAAATAATAGCAAAATAGGAAATAATTAATTGAAATAATATTTTTTTAATAAAAAGAAATTTCAAAAAAAAACAACTAAAAATGTAGCAGAGTAACCATTTTAGAGACTGTTGCTTCCAAAAATCTTGAAGTTGCAAAAATACCTCCAACAATAGAACAAATACGTAAAGATAATTGTAATAAGGACCTTAAGAATTGAAAAAAAATTTAGAAAAATTAAAGACAAAACAAACATGGAAACAGGATGTACTTCAATTGCTGTAGCAACAAATTCATAATCAAAAATTATTGAATCGTGAACATGTTCATCACCTTCAGCTTCGTGTTTCTTTAAAATTTAAATTAAAATATTAAAAAAAAACAAGTCTAATAAAAACCGAATAAGTAACTGCATATTGATATGTACTCAAATAATTTTGACCAAATAAAAGTCCTTTACTGTAAATACGAGTTGGAACAACTAAAAAATAAAAATTTTAAATTATATGACAATGTAATAACAAAAAAGCCGAAATACCAAACCTCCAAAAGTCAATCAGAAATACCAAAACGCGGATTGATAACAACCTTTAAACTGAATGGAATACCTATATGAGTTTGTATTTACCCAAATTCGGCATTTCCCACGTTTTCGGGAGTTTGGTATTTCGACGTCTGGTATCATGGCTCCCCCGAAAATAAATAAAAAATAAAAAAGGAAACCTTTAATAAAATATTTGTAGACTGTACTGGCTGAAAAAAGAAAATCAAAAAGTAGAAAAAGCAAGAAAACAAACGTTTGGAAGCATATTGTTCATTTCCAGCCAACGGAGAAACTAAACCCCAAATATGTGGACCAAAATGAAATTTTTCTATTCTGTGAGAAATATTTCCATCTTTAAAAATGCACAGTTAAAAATAATTTAAAAAGAAAAGAAAAAACGTTGATTAGGCCCAAGATGTTGAATCATATTTCCAATAGGCAAAGATTTCCCAATTGTAATTGTCAAACGATCACCACTTCCTTTGAGGACTGGAACTTTACCACTAATTCGGCAAGCACTTCCCTCTTCGAGTTCATCACTTCCACCTATTAAAAATCAAATAAGATTGGGTAATATTTTGAAATTAAGTGAGAGATAAATGTTAAGCCTCGACCAGGCACCTCTTAAAAGTGAAGCTAGGACAAAGGTGCTCTACAGACTGAGCTACCAGGGTGCTGCTTAAACTTTTCTTTAAGTAAATCTTAAACCACAACCTAGTAAGCTTTTAAATGCTAGACAGCCGATTTCCCTTCTTACTTATAATTCCAAAGACTGACACAATAAAATTAAATATACCTCGTTCACTACCAGCAGCAATAATTTGAAAAACGCCCAATCCAGTTCCAATCATCATAATAATATGTTCTTCATGAAAACCTTCATCATCATCTCCTTTCTTTTCTTTTAATTTGGCTCGTTGCTGTTCCAATTCTAAACGTTCTAACCGCTCCTTTTCTTCTTCTGCCAATTCTAAGCCCTCCTCAATATGACTGCCAACATATTTTACCTTAAAAATTTAAATTGATTGAAAGATTCAATTTTTGATAAAAACCTGATCAAGTCCCTTCAACGGAGTTCCTGGTTTAAAATGTTCACGATGGACACGTTTTAATGCTTCCCATAATTTTTCTTCTTCTTCATTCATTTCATACCTAATTTTTAGATTTAGAAAGTTTTAGAAATTATGTCACATGTCCCACACTCCGATTCGGACACACAATGTCATTTGAAAGAGTTAATTAATGGAATCAAAATTAAGGTTGAGTTTCAATTGTAAGCCAAGTTAACAATAAGCTAGTCACGCTCTTTCGGATAACACATTGTTTATCCGAATTGGAGGACCGCCCACAGCCAGGATTTTTCATGAGGGTTTTTAATTCTTTCCAATCCTCCTAGTTACAAGTCTAAACATTTGACGCAATTTTTAAAAAATATTAAAATATTTAAAACACAAAAAACCTTGTTGGAGTTTTCTTTATATGCGTTCCATCTTTTGTCGGCTCTACTGAATCAACACCCATCGGCATAACTGCCAAATTATTGCATGGTGAAGCAACAATCATATCAATTTCTAACATTGGATTTCTTTAAAAAACAAAATTTTAGCTTCGAAAAATAAAAACTTCTCACGTTTCATCAGTATCAACAGAAAATCGATATTCAACTTCATCATTGGTAAAATAATTGTGAATTTCTCCAATAAATAGAACAAAAATTAAAGTAAAGCTGAGGACAGTCACTGAAAAATAAATTAAAAATCAATATAAATTCAACTAAAAAATCCTCTCACAAATTCCATTAACAGCTTTTGGTTCTTCTTTAACATCATCTGTTACTTTAACAAAAGCATCAACTTCTTGGACCATTTCTCGAACACTTCCAATTCGTCTTTGCCGAATAGCTTGGCCATTAGGTAATTCCATTAAATAAAACAATAAATAGACTAAAAGCTAATCTAAAAACTTAATTAATCAAAAAAATTTGCCACAAAATATAATTAGAATTTTTTGTAATGTTGGTCATTTGTAGTGCACAACAAAACTTTAACTGTCTGACACAACATATTTTACATAATCTTTTTCTCTAATTAACAGTAAGAGATGTTCAGACAAAACGGTACATTACAAATTGGCAACAAAGAGACATGTTGACAAAATGGTACAAGAATATTTGACCGTTTTACAAAAGTTTGCCTATGTACCATTTTGTCGCGTACTGTTTTTGTAACAGACCCTTTTCATGCATTCCATTTTGTCGATTAACATAATGAAGTAGCGTTAAAAATTAATTCAAATTTTCAAGTCTTTTAAGAAAACCACTAGAGTAAAAAAATTTAAAAATAAACGTCAATTAATTTATAAAGTAAATTGTTAAAAAAATATACAAATTTTTAATAAAATCGATTCTCTTTTAAAATTTTCTTATAATATTTATAAGAATTAAAATATAGCATAAGTGAGTAAAATTCATTAAACAAAATAAATTTAAAATATATTTAAGTAAATAAAATAACATTTTAAAAAAATCGGGCAAGGCTAAAAATAAATTTTTATTTTTTTTAATTAATAAAAGAAGAGAGGAAATTTGAATATTTTTGTCAAAAATTATAGACCTTGTGTTTAAAAAATAATAATTTTTTAATTTATAAAAAGGTCTCTCTCAAAGCCCTGAAAAAAAAATAGATAAGTAATATAAAAATTGAGGTCAAAGCCACTTTAGAAAATAAGTAATTAATGTTGTAACTAAATTTTCAAATTTTCTGTTAGTAGACATTTTTAACTTTTTTTTCCATTTCAGTTACAACATTTAGAAGAAATGTGTGAATATTTTTAATTTGTATATTTTTAAAAAAATAGCGAGAAGATACACCTTAATTTAGATCCAATTTAAATCCAAATTTTAGAAAAGAATTCTTCATTACCCAAGAAAAAAATCTCATAAATGATCTAAATTAAGGAACCAATTAAAAAAGGAATGGGAAAGTCAAAAAAATGGAATTTTTGAAAAAAAATTGAAAGGTATCTCAAAATAATAATTATTTAAAAAAGTATAAATTTAAATATAAACTTTGATTTTTTCAAGTTGAAGACCAAATATCAACATCATCTCTCCCTTTAATTTTTTATAACCACCAATTTTTAATTTAATAATTAGGCAGCAGAACCACCACCAACAACACCACTAGCTTCAGAATTATTCAACAACCTTTATTAAAAAAATAAACTTTTTATCATTTAAAAAATAGGATAGCTTGCCCGGCTCACGAAACCCCGACGATTTTTCTTTGGCAAGAAACCCCGACCCGAAGACTCTACCACAAAAAATCCCAAAAGGATATCGAATTGCTATCCAATTAAAAAAAATTTTTTTTTAAGAAAAACCTTTTAGTTTTAGCACGTCTATTTTTAAACCAAATTTTTACATTATGTGTAGAAACTGGTGGATAATTTTGTCGATAAGTCATTGAATTTAAATAGTCAGTGTACTAAAAGAAAATTAAAAAAAAATTTTTTTTAATTGGATAGCAATTCGATATCCTTTTGGGATTTTTTGTGGTAGAGTCTTCGGGTCGGGGTTTCTTGCCAAAGAAAAATCGTCGGGGTTTCGTGAGCCGGGCAAGCTATCCTATTTTTTAAATGATAAAAAGTTTATTTTTTTAATAAAGGTTGTTGAATAATTCTGAAGCTAGTGGTGTTGTTGGTGGTGGTTCTGCTGCCTAATTATTAAATTAAAAATTGGTGGTTATAAAAAATTAAAGGGAGAGATGATGTTGATATTTGGTCTTCAACTTGAAAAAATCAAAGTTTATATTTAAATTTATACTTTTTTAAATAATTATTATTTTGAGATACCTTTCAATTTTTTTTCAAAAATTCCATTTTTTTGACTTTCCCATTCCTTTTTTAATTGGTTCCTTAATTTAGATCATTTATGAGATTTTTTTCTTGGGTAATGAAGAATTCTTTTCTAAAATTTGGATTTAAATTGGATCTAAATTAAGGTGTATCTTCTCGCTATTTTTTTAAAAATATACAAATTAAAAATATTCACACATTTCTTCTAAATGTTGTAACTGAAATGGAAAAAAAAGTTAAAAATGTCTACTAACAGAAAATTTGAAAATTTAGTTACAACATTAATTACTTATTTTCTAAAGTGGCTTTGACCTCAATTTTTATATTACTTATCTATTTTTTTTTCAGGGCTTTGAGAGAGACCTTTTTATAAATTAAAAAATTATTATTTTTTAAACACAAGGTCTATAATTTTTGACAAAAATATTCAAATTTCCTCTCTTCTTTTATTAATTAAAAAAAATAAAAATTTATTTTTAGCCTTGCCCGATTTTTTTAAAATGTTATTTTATTTACTTAAATATATTTTAAATTTATTTTGTTTAATGAATTTTACTCACTTATGCTATATTTTAATTCTTATAAATATTATAAGAAAATTTTAAAAGAGAATCGATTTTATTAAAAATTTGTATATTTTTTTAACAATTTACTTTATAAATTAATTGACGTTTATTTTTAAATTTTTTTACTCTAGTGGTTTTCTTAAAAGACTTGAAAATTTGAATTAATTTTTAACGCTACTTCATTATGTTAATCGACAAAATGGAATGCATGAAAAGGGTCTGTTACAAAAACAGTACGCGACAAAATGGTACATAGGCAAACTTTTGTAAAACGGTCAAATATTCTTGTACCATTTTGTCAACATGTCTCTTTGTTGCCAATTTGTAATGTACCGTTTTGTCTGAACATCTCTTACTGTTAATTAGAGAAAAAGATTATGTAAAATATGTTGTGTCAGACAGTTAAAGTTTTGTTGTGCACTACAAATGACCAACATTACAAAAAATTCTAATTATATTTTGTGGCAAATTTTTTTGATTAATTAAGTTTTTAGATTAGCTTTTAGTCTATTTATTGTTTTATTTAATGGAATTACCTAATGGCCAAGCTATTCGGCAAAGACGAATTGGAAGTGTTCGAGAAATGGTCCAAGAAGTTGATGCTTTTGTTAAAGTAACAGATGATGTTAAAGAAGAACCAAAAGCTGTTAATGGAATTTGTGAGAGGATTTTTTAGTTGAATTTATATTGATTTTTAATTTATTTTTCAGTGACTGTCCTCAGCTTTACTTTAATTTTTGTTCTATTTATTGGAGAAATTCACAATTATTTTACCAATGATGAAGTTGAATATCGATTTTCTGTTGATACTGATGAAACGTGAGAAGTTTTTATTTTTCGAAGCTAAAATTTTGTTTTTTAAAGAAATCCAATGTTAGAAATTGATATGATTGTTGCTTCACCATGCAATAATTTGGCAGTTATGCCGATGGGTGTTGATTCAGTAGAGCCGACAAAAGATGGAACGCATATAAAGAAAACTCCAACAAGGTTTTTTGTGTTTTAAATATTTTAATATTTTTTAAAAATTGCGTCAAATGTTTAGACTTGTAACTAGGAGGATTGGAAAGAATTAAAAACCCTCATGAAAAATCCTGGCTGTGGGCGGTCCTCCAATTCGGATAAACAATGTGTTATCCGAAAGAGCGTGACTAGCTTATTGTTAACTTGGCTTACAATTGAAACTCAACCTTAATTTTGATTCCATTAATTAACTCTTTCAAATGACATTGTGTGTCCGAATCGGAGTGTGGGACATGTGACATAATTTCTAAAACTTTCTAAATCTAAAAATTAGGTATGAAATGAATGAAGAAGAAGAAAAATTATGGGAAGCATTAAAACGTGTCCATCGTGAACATTTTAAACCAGGAACTCCGTTGAAGGGACTTGATCAGGTTTTTATCAAAAATTGAATCTTTCAATCAATTTAAATTTTTAAGGTAAAATATGTTGGCAGTCATATTGAGGAGGGCTTAGAATTGGCAGAAGAAGAAAAGGAGCGGTTAGAACGTTTAGAATTGGAACAGCAACGAGCCAAATTAAAAGAAAAGAAAGGAGATGATGATGAAGGTTTTCATGAAGAACATATTATTATGATGATTGGAACTGGATTGGGCGTTTTTCAAATTATTGCTGCTGGTAGTGAACGAGGTATATTTAATTTTATTGTGTCAGTCTTTGGAATTATAAGTAAGAAGGGAAATCGGCTGTCTAGCATTTAAAAGCTTACTAGGTTGTGGTTTAAGATTTACTTAAAGAAAAGTTTAAGCAGCACCCTGGTAGCTCAGTCTGTAGAGCACCTTTGTCCTAGCTTCACTTTTAAGAGGTGCCTGGTCGAGGCTTAACATTTATCTCTCACTTAATTTCAAAATATTACCCAATCTTATTTGATTTTTAATAGGTGGAAGTGATGAACTCGAAGAGGGAAGTGCTTGCCGAATTAGTGGTAAAGTTCCAGTCCTCAAAGGAAGTGGTGATCGTTTGACAATTACAATTGGGAAATCTTTGCCTATTGGAAATATGATTCAACATCTTGGGCCTAATCAACGTTTTTTCTTTTCTTTTTAAATTATTTTTAACTGTGCATTTTTAAAGATGGAAATATTTCTCACAGAATAGAAAAATTTCATTTTGGTCCACATATTTGGGGTTTAGTTTCTCCGTTGGCTGGAAATGAACAATATGCTTCCAAACGTTTGTTTTCTTGCTTTTTCTACTTTTTGATTTTCTTTTTTCAGCCAGTACAGTCTACAAATATTTTATTAAAGGTTTCCTTTTTTATTTTTTATTTATTTTCGGGGGAGCCATGATACCAGACGTCGAAATACCAAACTCCCGAAAACGTGGGAAATGCCGAATTTGGGTAAATACAAACTCATATAGGTATTCCATTCAGTTTAAAGGTTGTTATCAATCCGCGTTTTGGTATTTCTGATTGACTTTTGGAGGTTTGGTATTTCGGCTTTTTTGTTATTACATTGTCATATAATTTAAAATTTTTATTTTTTAGTTGTTCCAACTCGTATTTACAGTAAAGGACTTTTATTTGGTCAAAATTATTTGAGTACATATCAATATGCAGTTACTTATTCGGTTTTTATTAGACTTGTTTTTTTTTAATATTTTAATTTAAATTTTAAAGAAACACGAAGCTGAAGGTGATGAACATGTTCACGATTCAATAATTTTTGATTATGAATTTGTTGCTACAGCAATTGAAGTACATCCTGTTTCCATGTTTGTTTTGTCTTTAATTTTTCTAAATTTTTTTTCAATTCTTAAGGTCCTTATTACAATTATCTTTACGTATTTGTTCTATTGTTGGAGGTATTTTTGCAACTTCAAGATTTTTGGAAGCAACAGTCTCTAAAATGGTTACTCTGCTACATTTTTAGTTGTTTTTTTTTGAAATTTCTTTTTATTAAAAAAATATTATTTCAATTAATTATTTCCTATTTTGCTATTATTTTTCCTTCATAATATTTTTTTAAATTCAAGGCAAAATTTTTTTGTTTATTTTTTCTACTGATTTTTCTTCTAGCCTTTAACTCAAAAAATGAAATTTTTTTTTGAAAATTTAGATTCTTTAAAGGCTAACTTTATTTTTCTGAGTTGAAAGATTTAATATTATTGTCAGATTCAAAAATTGTTATTTTTTTATGGTGCTTCTTCAGAAATTCTTTCTAAAATTCTCTCGAAATAATTCTGTTACGCATTCTCTCTAACGGGTCTTTTTTTGTTTTCAGATTTTTTTCTAAATTATTTTCTTTGTTTGTTCTGATTTCTTTGTGATAAAAATTCACTATTATCACTGATACTATTTTGTAAATTTTCTAGTTGATTTTTCTAAAGAATATCTTTATTTTATAGACTTTGAAAGGTTAATTTTGATTAAAATGATTTTTAAGTAGGAGAGAGAATGTCAATAACAGTTTCGGCTGCTCAACTTGGTGAACAAAAACAGAAACAATTTAGGTTTTATTTTTAAAATTCAAAAATCTGTAGAAAATCTTTTTTTTAGTTATTTACCAAAAATCATAAATGGAGGAATTGCAGGAATTGTTGGTGTAACTTGTGTATTTCCTATAGATTTGGTCAAAACACGTTTACAAAATCAAAAAGAATTGCCTAATGGAAAGGTTCAATATCAAGGAATGTAAGGAAGAAAAATTTAATTTTTTTAAGAAATTTTTTTAAATTAAAGTTTGGATTGTGGACGTCAAACATGGAAGAATGGGGGGCCTAATGTTTACAGGTTTTTTATTGATTTTTGTGGGTTAAGTGGTTTTGGGCTGGTGATCTAGTTTGTTTATTCTCTTAGGTTCGATTCCTTTGAGTTGTGGGTTTTCCTTGGAATTTTTTTAAAATTTTTTTGTTGCTAGATGGGTCTGGTTTTTTAAATAACTTTTAAGAATTTACCTAACGGAAATTATTTTGTTGGTTATCATTTTCCTTATGTTTTTATTATTGAGGGTTCGATTCACTTGAGTAGGGGGGTTTCCTCTTTAATCCGAAATTCTTTTTCTTCTTGCTAGATGTGTTTTACATTTTTAGGCAACCTAAACTATTTTTAAGTAGCCTAGAAATTTGCTAAAAATTTATTTTTTAAGCAAAATTCGTTCATTATATTCTGGCTCCAGTGTAAATATTTTGTTGATAACTCCAGAAAAGGCAATAAAATTGGTTGCTAATGATTTTTTTCGTTATAAATTGGCATCTCCAAATGAAAAGTTTTTTTAAATTATAACTAAAAGAATTAAAAAATTTTAAAGAAAACTTTCAATACCAAAAGGAATGCTTGCAGGTGGTGCAGCAGGTTTTTGTCAAATAATTGTAACAACACCTATGGAATTACTCAAAATACAAATGCAACGTTTGTAAATTTTTTTTTAAATTTTTAAAAGTGGATTTAAATAAGACGGGGGTGGTTTTGGGGCACGCTAAGGGAGTTCGAGTTCTAACTTAATTTTAAAAAATAAACAATTCCTTTTACAAAAAGATTTATTTTAAATTAAAAAAAGAATACAAAAAATTTCCCGAAAATTAAAGAAAAAATATTGCGAATATCGCTCAAAAATATTTAAAGTAAAAGAATGTTTTTCCGGAATATTTCTTTTTGTTTACATCTTCTCATCTTCCTTCTAGTCCTTTTCGTCTTCCTTCTTTTCTTCGGCCTTTTGTTCAGCCGTTTTTGCCTTCTCCCCTTCAATTTCTCCGTTTTCTCCAACAATTTTAATTGGAATTTTAATAGCTTTTTGTTTTTCTTCTTGCTTCTTTTCCGGTTTAATTAATTCCGCTGTAACATTAAATTGTCCATTAGAATCAACGCTGCATTCAATTGTTTCCTTTTTAATATTTTTGGGTAATTGAACACGTCGAGTAAATGAACGATGAATTGATTGATGTTCGTCTTCTTTTTTATGTTCTGCAGTAATTATTAATTCTTCTCCATCAATTTTAACTTCAATTTCTCCAGGTCGATAATCAGAAGCATCACAAGAAAATTTGAATAAGGAATCATCTGTTTGACGGATGTTGCCGAGTAAATCGTTACTGAAAAGAAAAAAAATTACTTTAATTAAAAATAGAAAATAAAAATTATTTTTCCTGACAGGGTTCGAACCCTGAGCCCTTACAAAAAAATTTTTGAAATTTTTTTGAAAATTTTCCCTTTTGGGTGTGGAAATATTTTTCTCAAAATTTAACAATAAAAAAATTTTTTCTTACATTTGATGAGTTCCATCATTCAAAATTTGTTCAAATGCTCCATTCAATGTTGGCCAATAAATTGAAACAGTTCTTGGAACATTAAAAAAGTCACCAAAATCATCAAATCGGCGTAAGGAGGAACGAGTTCGAGGTTCGGCTACAGGCCAAAAGAACGGGGAAGAAGAACACAATGGCATTTTTTGTTTGGTTTTGAGAGTTTTTTGAGAGTGGTTTTTGTTTGTTGCTTGAATTTTTGGAATTGTTGGACTGGGAAATTTGAGGCATATTTATAGGGGAAAATTTGGTTAAGAAATAAATTTTCTAGAATATTGTAGAAATTTCTAAAAATAAAAAAAATGAGTGAAGATTTAGTGGTTTAGAAAGAAAGGGAAGGTTCTAGAATGTTCTAGAAAATAAAAAAGAAGACGGGTGGTTGTAAAAAAAGAGAGCCAGCTGACGATTTAATGAGCGCAAATTTTTGGCGTTTTCTAAAAAAAATTTTTTTAAAGAGGCTATTAGAGTCTTGGGGGTTTTGAAATTTTTTTGAAAAATTTTATAGGAAAATTTTTTAAAATGAAGAAATTTTTTTCAGAAGCCAGTTCAACAAGCAAAACATCAGCAACAAAATTAGCTTTAAATCTCATCAAGGAAAAAGGAATATTTGGCTTATACAGAGGATTAGCCCCAACAATGGCCAGAGATGTTACATTTTCTGTTATGTATTTTCCACTTTTTGCTACACTGGATGCATTAGTATGTCTTTAAATTTTTTTAAATTTTTGACACTTTTTAATTAAAAAAATTTTTTCTAAAGGGGCCCAGAAAATCACCTCAAAGTGGAGATGCTGTTTTTTATGCTTCCTTTCTTGCTGGTATTGTAGCGGGTGCTATAGCCTCTTTTTCAGTGACTCCATTGGATGTATAAAATTAAAAAAAATTTTTAATTTAAAATTTTTGAGGTTATCAAAACACGAATTCAATTAATTGAAAAATCCTCAACAGATTCACCCCCATATAGAGGAATATTGGACGCGTTTAGGTAAAAAATTTAAAAAATATTTTTAAAGAAATTTTTTTGTAGAAAAATTTTAAAAAACGAAGGCCCTCGTGCTTTTTTCAAAGGTGCAGGCTGTCGAATGATGGTGATGGCCCCACTCTTTGGTATTGCCCAGATGGTTTATTATATTGGTGTTGCTGAATTTTTACTTGGACGTGAAAAGAGTCAACATATTTAAAATGACTAGTAGGTTCTAAAAAATTTTCTCGGTTTGTTTTTTATCTGTGATCTTTCTTAAAATTTTATTTTTTAATATCTAAATCATTTTTTCAATCTTTTCACTTGCAATAATGTGAATAGGGTTGGCGGTTCTGAACCGAGTTGAACTGAGGATTTTTCATTTTTCGGATATTGGGGTTTGTTCTCTTCCGTTTGGGTATCCAGAGATTTTTCAAGAATCGACAACCGTAAATATTAATAGAATAATAATAATAACTTAGCCAACATTTATGTTAGCGAAAAAAAAATTAGGTGGACTATTATATTCTTAAAGATAATCCCTTAAATAATTTTGGATTTTTTCATTTCTTTTTCTTTAATATTTTTATTAGTGTCCGGTATAAGCATTTTTTCGGGTCCGGAAATAATTTTGAGATTGTGAAAAAATCCTTCCAGTTTTGGATTTCAGACTCCGAAAAACATCGCCGGACACTAATGTTTATTTACCTACACAAATTATATAATAAATATTATTTTATCAAATTTTGTTTATTTCCTCAATATTATTTTTAAATAATTACTACCTTTTTTGATTTTATTTTTTTTTATTTTTTTAAATTAAAGTTTAGGGGGTATTTCAGAAAATGGTTGCAACAATTCCAACTCTTCGCCTCTTTTACCGATTATTTATTATCAAAAGAACAGCAACAAGATTAGCTTCATTAGATACCTCAATAGCCTCACCATCATCTTTTTCGTCAAATAAATTTAATCGTTATGATACAAATTTGAAATTAGTTGAAGCTTTGAATAATGAAAATTTTGATCTAATTGGAAGTCCATTAATTTTGGGAAATAAAACACAGGTTTTTTATTTATTTTAAAATAGTGCTGGGCATGGGTCCGAAGACAGGAAAAATTTGGGAGGGTGAATCAATTTTGGGGAATTTTTTTTCAATCAATTTTGAAATAGCCGGAACAGTGCCCAGGACTTTGAAAATTGAAATAAAGAATTTTTTATTTAGAAGGATTATGTCGAACTTTTCCGTGAACAATTAGATTCTGAAGAAGCATTTTTTACAATGGTCTTTTTTATTTTTTTAAATTAATTTAAAATATAAATTTACAGATTAAAAATACAACTCGAACAAGTGAGTTGGAACCAATGGAAAAATTGATAGAAAGTTGGGAATGGAAAGAACATATTGAAGAAAATTTGAATAGAATAATTGCAGAAAAGCCTATGAGTAAGGAATGTAAGGAGGTTTTTTTGTTAAATAAAGAAAATTTTTGGTAATAAATCTGAGGTGGCACTTGGAGTTCTCGACAAGACTAAATAAATCTAATTGTTAGACTAGATTTTGATTCCATTTTTATAATATGCCGGCTTTAGGGGAGAAAACTGGACTGAGGAGAGAAATTTTTATTAATTTTTTAAATTTTTACACAGTGAGAACCTTTTTCAACAATATCGACACAAAAGAATGTGCAGATAATCTATTATTATTACTTCAATCAATTTTATGTCGTGGACAAAGATCTGTTCCAATAGTTGAATTAAATAAAATTTTTCCAAGAATTATAATTAATTTATATAGAGATCCATTCTTTAGACTTTTATCTGTTGAATATAAAAAGGTTTTTTTTAATTTTTTATTAATAAAAAATTTTCTTTTTTAGAATATTGAATTATTATTTAAAGAATATATAAGATATTATTTGGATAAAAATATTTCAAAAAGATTTACAATACGGGATTGGTGGTAAGCACATATTTTCATTTTTAAAAATTGAAAGACTGCAAAGTCAGTAGTTATGTTGCAGTAATACCTAAGTCCCTAAACTACTGAAATACCAAACTAAAATTCCAAACTTCGGCATTTTTGTCATTAAAGCACGACGCTACGGGTTATCATTGGGGATTTTTTTTTATATATTTTTGTAGGTCTCTTTTTTGATCGAAATTAACAGAATTTTTGGGCCTTAAAATTTTTTAAATTTTATTTCTAATTTATTTTTCAAATAATTCAGCATTTAAATTTAAATGTGGATATTCGTCCATATCTCGAATTAATTTTGATTTGAAAAAATAATTTGGGCCACATTTGCCTCTGTCTAGCCATGGACGTGGAGGGACCTTTCAAAAAATATTTTTAATTTTTTAAAAATTAAAAAAAAATTCAAACCTTCATAGGTAACAAATGACTTTCAAAATACAAATATTCAAATTGATGTCTAGAACAATAAATTTCCGAAATATGATAATGAACTTTTAGCATTTTGCAAAAATTTGTTTTATAACCCAATCCTTCATGTGGATTTAATTCTTCAATTTGAACTTCTCCAATAGAAAAAGCATGTTGCCAACGTTTTTTACCGTTGTTGCTTTCATTTTTTGTTCCTCGATAAAGTGGAAATTCACAATGTTCAATTAGAAAAGAAATAAATAAATTGGAAATCTAAATTGGAAATTTTTATAAAAAATATTGTAGAAGTCCTCACATCTTGAATAGGTGTTTTAAAAAATTCTTCAAATTGGGGAAAATAATCTGGAGGCAATTGAAGTTGAGAAGCACATTTGTACCTTTAGTAAAAGAAATTAAAATTTTTATATTCTTTGAAATAACAGAATTTTGAAAAAGAAATAAAATTTAAAAAATTTTAAGGCCCAAAAATTCTGTTAATTTCGATCAAAAAAGAGACCTACAAAAATATATAAAAAAAAATCCCCAATGATAACCCGTAGCGTCGTGCTTTAATGACAAAAATGCCGAAGTTTGGAATTTTAGTTTGGTATTTCAGTAGTTTAGGGACTTAGGTATTACTGCAACATAACTACTGACTTTGCAGTCTTTCAATTTTTAAAAATGAAAATATGTGCTTACCACCAATCCCGTATTGTAAATCTTTTTGAAATATTTTTATCCAAATAATATCTTATATATTCTTTAAATAATAATTCAATATTCTAAAAAAGAAAATTTTTTATTAATAAAAAATTAAAAAAAACCTTTTTATATTCAACAGATAAAAGTCTAAAGAATGGATCTCTATATAAATTAATTATAATTCTTGGAAAAATTTTATTTAATTCAACTATTGGAACAGATCTTTGTCCACGACATAAAATTGATTGAAGTAATAATAATAGATTATCTGCACATTCTTTTGTGTCGATATTGTTGAAAAAGGTTCTCACTGTGTAAAAATTTAAAAAATTAATAAAAATTTCTCTCCTCAGTCCAGTTTTCTCCCCTAAAGCCGGCATATTATAAAAATGGAATCAAAATCTAGTCTAACAATTAGATTTATTTAGTCTTGTCGAGAACTCCAAGTGCCACCTCAGATTTATTACCAAAAATTTTCTTTATTTAACAAAAAAACCTCCTTACATTCCTTACTCATAGGCTTTTCTGCAATTATTCTATTCAAATTTTCTTCAATATGTTCTTTCCATTCCCAACTTTCTATCAATTTTTCCATTGGTTCCAACTCACTTGTTCGAGTTGTATTTTTAATCTGTAAATTTATATTTTAAATTAATTTAAAAAAATAAAAAAGACCATTGTAAAAAATGCTTCTTCAGAATCTAATTGTTCACGGAAAAGTTCGACATAATCCTTCTAAATAAAAAATTCTTTATTTCAATTTTCAAAGTCCTGGGCACTGTTCCGGCTATTTCAAAATTGATTGAAAAAAAATTCCCCAAAATTGATTCACCCTCCCAAATTTTTCCTGTCTTCGGACCCATGCCCAGCACTATTTTAAAATAAATAAAAAACCTGTGTTTTATTTCCCAAAATTAATGGACTTCCAATTAGATCAAAATTTTCATTATTCAAAGCTTCAACTAATTTCAAATTTGTATCATAACGATTAAATTTATTTGACGAAAAAGATGATGGTGAGGCTATTGAGGTATCTAATGAAGCTAATCTTGTTGCTGTTCTTTTGATAATAAATAATCGGTAAAAGAGGCGAAGAGTTGGAATTGTTGCAACCATTTTCTGAAATACCCCCTAAACTTTAATTTAAAAAAATAAAAAAAAATAAAATCAAAAAAGGTAGTAATTATTTAAAAATAATATTGAGGAAATAAACAAAATTTGATAAAATAATATTTATTATATAATTTGTGTAGGTAAATAAACATTAGTGTCCGGCGATGTTTTTCGGAGTCTGAAATCCAAAACTTGAAGGATTTTTTCACAATCTCAAAATTATTTCCGGACCCGAAAAAATGCTTATACCGGACACTAATAAAAATATTAAAGAAAAAGAACTGAAAAAATCCAAAATTATTTAAGGGATTATCTTTAAGAATATAATAGTCCACCTAATTTTTTTTTCGCTAACATAAATGTTGGCTAAGTTATTATTATTATTCTATTAATATTTACGGTTGTCGATTCTTGAAAAATCTCTGGATACCCAAACGGAAGAGAACAAACCCCAATATCCGAAAAATGAAAAATCCTCAGTTCAACTCGGTTCAGAACCGCCAACCCTATTCACATTATTGCAAGTGAAAAGATTGAAAAAATGATTTAGATATTAAAAAATAAAATTTTAAGAAAGATCACAGATAAAAAACAAACCGAGAAAATTTTTTAGAACCTACTAGTCATTTTAAATATGTTGACTCTTTTCACGTCCAAGTAAAAATTCAGCAACACCAATATAATAAACCATCTGGGCAATACCAAAGAGTGGGGCCATCACCATCATTCGACAGCCTGCACCTTTGAAAAAAGCACGAGGGCCTTCGTTTTTTAAAATTTTTCTACAAAAAAATTTCTTTAAAAATATTTTTTAAATTTTTTACCTAAACGCGTCCAATATTCCTCTATATGGGGGTGAATCTGTTGAGGATTTTTCAATTAATTGAATTCGTGTTTTGATAACCTCAAAAATTTTAAATTAAAAATTTTTTTTAATTTTATACATCCAATGGAGTCACTGAAAAAGAGGCTATAGCACCCGCTACAATACCAGCAAGAAAGGAAGCATAAAAAACAGCATCTCCACTTTGAGGTGATTTTCTGGGCCCCTTTAGAAAAAATTTTTTTAATTAAAAAGTGTCAAAAATTTAAAAAAATTTAAAGACATACTAATGCATCCAGTGTAGCAAAAAGTGGAAAATACATAACAGAAAATGTAACATCTCTGGCCATTGTTGGGGCTAATCCTCTGTATAAGCCAAATATTCCTTTTTCCTTGATGAGATTTAAAGCTAATTTTGTTGCTGATGTTTTGCTTGTTGAACTGGCTTCTGAAAAAAATTTCTTCATTTTAAAAAATTTTCCTATAAAATTTTTCAAAAAAATTTCAAAACCCCCAAGACTCTAATAGCCTCTTTAAAAAAATTTTTTTTAGAAAACGCCAAAAATTTGCGCTCATTAAATCGTCAGCTGGCTCTCTTTTTTTACAACCACCCGTCTTCTTTTTTATTTTCTAGAACATTCTAGAACCTTCCCTTTCTTTCTAAACCACTAAATCTTCACTCATTTTTTTTATTTTTAGAAATTTCTACAATATTCTAGAAAATTTATTTCTTAACCAAATTTTCCCCTATAAATATGCCTCAAATTTCCCAGTCCAACAATTCCAAAAATTCAAGCAACAAACAAAAACCACTCTCAAAAAACTCTCAAAACCAAACAAAAAATGCCATTGTGTTCTTCTTCCCCGTTCTTTTGGCCTGTAGCCGAACCTCGAACTCGTTCCTCCTTACGCCGATTTGATGATTTTGGTGACTTTTTTAATGTTCCAAGAACTGTTTCAATTTATTGGCCAACATTGAATGGAGCATTTGAACAAATTTTGAATGATGGAACTCATCAAATGTAAGAAAAAATTTTTTTATTGTTAAATTTTGAGAAAAATATTTCCACACCCAAAAGGGAAAATTTTCAAAAAAATTTCAAAAATTTTTTTGTAAGGGCTCAGGGTTCGAACCCTGTCAGGAAAAATAATTTTTATTTTCTATTTTTAATTAAAGTAATTTTTTTTCTTTTCAGTAACGATTTACTCGGCAACATCCGTCAAACAGATGATTCCTTATTCAAATTTTCTTGTGATGCTTCTGATTATCGACCTGGAGAAATTGAAGTTAAAATTGATGGAGAAGAATTAATAATTACTGCAGAACATAAAAAAGAAGACGAACATCAATCAATTCATCGTTCATTTACTCGACGTGTTCAATTACCCAAAAATATTAAAAAGGAAACAATTGAATGCAGCGTTGATTCTAATGGACAATTTAATGTTACAGCGGAATTAATTAAACCGGAAAAGAAGCAAGAAGAAAAACAAAAAGCTATTAAAATTCCAATTAAAATTGTTGGAGAAAACGGAGAAATTGAAGGGGAGAAGGCAAAAACGGCTGAACAAAAGGCCGAAGAAAAGAAGGAAGACGAAAAGGACTAGAAGGAAGATGAGAAGATGTAAACAAAAAGAAATATTCCGGAAAAACATTCTTTTACTTTAAATATTTTTGAGCGATATTCGCAATATTTTTTCTTTAATTTTCGGGAAATTTTTTGTATTCTTTTTTTAATTTAAAATAAATCTTTTTGTAAAAGGAATTGTTTATTTTTTAAAATTAAGTTAGAACTCGAACTCCCTTAGCGTGCCCCAAAACCACCCCCGTCTTATTTAAATCCACTTTTAAAAATTTAAAAAAAAATTTACAAACGTTGCATTTGTATTTTGAGTAATTCCATAGGTGTTGTTACAATTATTTGACAAAAACCTGCTGCACCACCTGCAAGCATTCCTTTTGGTATTGAAAGTTTTCTTTAAAATTTTTTAATTCTTTTAGTTATAATTTAAAAAAACTTTTCATTTGGAGATGCCAATTTATAACGAAAAAAATCATTAGCAACCAATTTTATTGCCTTTTCTGGAGTTATCAACAAAATATTTACACTGGAGCCAGAATATAATGAACGAATTTTGCTTAAAAAATAAATTTTTAGCAAATTTCTAGGCTACTTAAAAATAGTTTAGGTTGCCTAAAAATGTAAAACACATCTAGCAAGAAGAAAAAGAATTTCGGATTAAAGAGGAAACCCCCCTACTCAAGTGAATCGAACCCTCAATAATAAAAACATAAGGAAAATGATAACCAACAAAATAATTTCCGTTAGGTAAATTCTTAAAAGTTATTTAAAAAACCAGACCCATCTAGCAACAAAAAAATTTTAAAAAAATTCCAAGGAAAACCCACAACTCAAAGGAATCGAACCTAAGAGAATAAACAAACTAGATCACCAGCCCAAAACCACTTAACCCACAAAAATCAATAAAAAACCTGTAAACATTAGGCCCCCCATTCTTCCATGTTTGACGTCCACAATCCAAACTTTAATTTAAAAAAATTTCTTAAAAAAATTAAATTTTTCTTCCTTACATTCCTTGATATTGAACCTTTCCATTAGGCAATTCTTTTTGATTTTGTAAACGTGTTTTGACCAAATCTATAGGAAATACACAAGTTACACCAACAATTCCTGCAATTCCTCCATTTATGATTTTTGGTAAATAACTAAAAAAAAGATTTTCTACAGATTTTTGAATTTTAAAAATAAAACCTAAATTGTTTCTGTTTTTGTTCACCAAGTTGAGCAGCCGAAACTGTTATTGACATTCTCTCTCCTACTTAAAAATCATTTTAATCAAAATTAACCTTTCAAAGTCTATAAAATAAAGATATTCTTTAGAAAAATCAACTAGAAAATTTACAAAATAGTATCAGTGATAATAGTGAATTTTTATCACAAAGAAATCAGAACAAACAAAGAAAATAATTTAGAAAAAAATCTGAAAACAAAAAAAGACCCGTTAGAGAGAATGCGTAACAGAATTATTTCGAGAGAATTTTAGAAAGAATTTCTGAAGAAGCACCATAAAAAAATAACAATTTTTGAATCTGACAATAATATTAAATCTTTCAACTCAGAAAAATAAAGTTAGCCTTTAAAGAATCTAAATTTTCAAAAAAAATTTCATTTTTTGAGTTAAAGGCTAGAAGAAAAATCAGTAGAAAAAATAAACAAAAAAATTTTGCCTTGAATTTAAAAAAATATTATGAAGGAAAAATAATAGCAAAATAGGAAATAATTAATTGAAATAATATTTTTTTAATAAAAAGAAATTTCAAAAAAAAACAACTAAAAATGTAGCAGAGTAACCATTTTAGAGACTGTTGCTTCCAAAAATCTTGAAGTTGCAAAAATACCTCCAACAATAGAACAAATACGTAAAGATAATTGTAATAAGGACCTTAAGAATTGAAAAAAAATTTAGAAAAATTAAAGACAAAACAAACATGGAAACAGGATGTACTTCAATTGCTGTAGCAACAAATTCATAATCAAAAATTATTGAATCGTGAACATGTTCATCACCTTCAGCTTCGTGTTTCTTTAAAATTTAAATTAAAATATTAAAAAAAAACAAGTCTAATAAAAACCGAATAAGTAACTGCATATTGATATGTACTCAAATAATTTTGACCAAATAAAAGTCCTTTACTGTAAATACGAGTTGGAACAACTAAAAAATAAAAATTTTAAATTATATGACAATGTAATAACAAAAAAGCCGAAATACCAAACCTCCAAAAGTCAATCAGAAATACCAAAACGCGGATTGATAACAACCTTTAAACTGAATGGAATACCTATATGAGTTTGTATTTACCCAAATTCGGCATTTCCCACGTTTTCGGGAGTTTGGTATTTCGACGTCTGGTATCATGGCTCCCCCGAAAATAAATAAAAAATAAAAAAGGAAACCTTTAATAAAATATTTGTAGACTGTACTGGCTGAAAAAAGAAAATCAAAAAGTAGAAAAAGCAAGAAAACAAACGTTTGGAAGCATATTGTTCATTTCCAGCCAACGGAGAAACTAAACCCCAAATATGTGGACCAAAATGAAATTTTTCTATTCTGTGAGAAATATTTCCATCTTTAAAAATGCACAGTTAAAAATAATTTAAAAAGAAAAGAAAAAACGTTGATTAGGCCCAAGATGTTGAATCATATTTCCAATAGGCAAAGATTTCCCAATTGTAATTGTCAAACGATCACCACTTCCTTTGAGGACTGGAACTTTACCACTAATTCGGCAAGCACTTCCCTCTTCGAGTTCATCACTTCCACCTATTAAAAATCAAATAAGATTGGGTAATATTTTGAAATTAAGTGAGAGATAAATGTTAAGCCTCGACCAGGCACCTCTTAAAAGTGAAGCTAGGACAAAGGTGCTCTACAGACTGAGCTACCAGGGTGCTGCTTAAACTTTTCTTTAAGTAAATCTTAAACCACAACCTAGTAAGCTTTTAAATGCTAGACAGCCGATTTCCCTTCTTACTTATAATTCCAAAGACTGACACAATAAAATTAAATATACCTCGTTCACTACCAGCAGCAATAATTTGAAAAACGCCCAATCCAGTTCCAATCATCATAATAATATGTTCTTCATGAAAACCTTCATCATCATCTCCTTTCTTTTCTTTTAATTTGGCTCGTTGCTGTTCCAATTCTAAACGTTCTAACCGCTCCTTTTCTTCTTCTGCCAATTCTAAGCCCTCCTCAATATGACTGCCAACATATTTTACCTTAAAAATTTAAATTGATTGAAAGATTCAATTTTTGATAAAAACCTGATCAAGTCCCTTCAACGGAGTTCCTGGTTTAAAATGTTCACGATGGACACGTTTTAATGCTTCCCATAATTTTTCTTCTTCTTCATTCATTTCATACCTAATTTTTAGATTTAGAAAGTTTTAGAAATTATGTCACATGTCCCACACTCCGATTCGGACACACAATGTCATTTGAAAGAGTTAATTAATGGAATCAAAATTAAGGTTGAGTTTCAATTGTAAGCCAAGTTAACAATAAGCTAGTCACGCTCTTTCGGATAACACATTGTTTATCCGAATTGGAGGACCGCCCACAGCCAGGATTTTTCATGAGGGTTTTTAATTCTTTCCAATCCTCCTAGTTACAAGTCTAAACATTTGACGCAATTTTTAAAAAATATTAAAATATTTAAAACACAAAAAACCTTGTTGGAGTTTTCTTTATATGCGTTCCATCTTTTGTCGGCTCTACTGAATCAACACCCATCGGCATAACTGCCAAATTATTGCATGGTGAAGCAACAATCATATCAATTTCTAACATTGGATTTCTTTAAAAAACAAAATTTTAGCTTCGAAAAATAAAAACTTCTCACGTTTCATCAGTATCAACAGAAAATCGATATTCAACTTCATCATTGGTAAAATAATTGTGAATTTCTCCAATAAATAGAACAAAAATTAAAGTAAAGCTGAGGACAGTCACTGAAAAATAAATTAAAAATCAATATAAATTCAACTAAAAAATCCTCTCACAAATTCCATTAACAGCTTTTGGTTCTTCTTTAACATCATCTGTTACTTTAACAAAAGCATCAACTTCTTGGACCATTTCTCGAACACTTCCAATTCGTCTTTGCCGAATAGCTTGGCCATTAGGTAATTCCATTAAATAAAACAATAAATAGACTAAAAGCTAATCTAAAAACTTAATTAATCAAAAAAATTTGCCACAAAATATAATTAGAATTTTTTGTAATGTTGGTCATTTGTAGTGCACAACAAAACTTTAACTGTCTGACACAACATATTTTACATAATCTTTTTCTCTAATTAACAGTAAGAGATGTTCAGACAAAACGGTACATTACAAATTGGCAACAAAGAGACATGTTGACAAAATGGTACAAGAATATTTGACCGTTTTACAAAAGTTTGCCTATGTACCATTTTGTCGCGTACTGTTTTTGTAACAGACCCTTTTCATGCATTCCATTTTGTCGATTAACATAATGAAGTAGCGTTAAAAATTAATTCAAATTTTCAAGTCTTTTAAGAAAACCACTAGAGTAAAAAAATTTAAAAATAAACGTCAATTAATTTATAAAGTAAATTGTTAAAAAAATATACAAATTTTTAATAAAATCGATTCTCTTTTAAAATTTTCTTATAATATTTATAAGAATTAAAATATAGCATAAGTGAGTAAAATTCATTAAACAAAATAAATTTAAAATATATTTAAGTAAATAAAATAACATTTTAAAAAAATCGGGCAAGGCTAAAAATAAATTTTTATTTTTTTTAATTAATAAAAGAAGAGAGGAAATTTGAATATTTTTGTCAAAAATTATAGACCTTGTGTTTAAAAAATAATAATTTTTTAATTTATAAAAAGGTCTCTCTCAAAGCCCTGAAAAAAAAATAGATAAGTAATATAAAAATTGAGGTCAAAGCCACTTTAGAAAATAAGTAATTAATGTTGTAACTAAATTTTCAAATTTTCTGTTAGTAGACATTTTTAACTTTTTTTTCCATTTCAGTTACAACATTTAGAAGAAATGTGTGAATATTTTTAATTTGTATATTTTTAAAAAAATAGCGAGAAGATACACCTTAATTTAGATCCAATTTAAATCCAAATTTTAGAAAAGAATTCTTCATTACCCAAGAAAAAAATCTCATAAATGATCTAAATTAAGGAACCAATTAAAAAAGGAATGGGAAAGTCAAAAAAATGGAATTTTTGAAAAAAAATTGAAAGGTATCTCAAAATAATAATTATTTAAAAAAGTATAAATTTAAATATAAACTTTGATTTTTTCAAGTTGAAGACCAAATATCAACATCATCTCTCCCTTTAATTTTTTATAACCACCAATTTTTAATTTAATAATTAGGCAGCAGAACCACCACCAACAACACCACTAGCTTCAGAATTATTCAACAACCTTTATTAAAAAAATAAACTTTTTATCATTTAAAAAATAGGATAGCTTGCCCGGCTCACGAAACCCCGACGATTTTTCTTTGGCAAGAAACCCCGACCCGAAGACTCTACCACAAAAAATCCCAAAAGGATATCGAATTGCTATCCAATTAAAAAAAATTTTTTTTTAAGAAAAACCTTTTAGTTTTAGCACGTCTATTTTTAAACCAAATTTTTACATTATGTGTAGAAACTGGTGGATAATTTTGTCGATAAGTCATTGAATTTAAATAGTCAGTGTACTAAAAGAAAATTAAAAAAAAATTTTTTTTAATTGGATAGCAATTCGATATCCTTTTGGGATTTTTTGTGGTAGAGTCTTCGGGTCGGGGTTTCTTGCCAAAGAAAAATCGTCGGGGTTTCGTGAGCCGGGCAAGCTATCCTATTTTTTAAATGATAAAAAGTTTATTTTTTTAATAAAGGTTGTTGAATAATTCTGAAGCTAGTGGTGTTGTTGGTGGTGGTTCTGCTGCCTAATTATTAAATTAAAAATTGGTGGTTATAAAAAATTAAAGGGAGAGATGATGTTGATATTTGGTCTTCAACTTGAAAAAATCAAAGTTTATATTTAAATTTATACTTTTTTAAATAATTATTATTTTGAGATACCTTTCAATTTTTTTTCAAAAATTCCATTTTTTTGACTTTCCCATTCCTTTTTTAATTGGTTCCTTAATTTAGATCATTTATGAGATTTTTTTCTTGGGTAATGAAGAATTCTTTTCTAAAATTTGGATTTAAATTGGATCTAAATTAAGGTGTATCTTCTCGCTATTTTTTTAAAAATATACAAATTAAAAATATTCACACATTTCTTCTAAATGTTGTAACTGAAATGGAAAAAAAAGTTAAAAATGTCTACTAACAGAAAATTTGAAAATTTAGTTACAACATTAATTACTTATTTTCTAAAGTGGCTTTGACCTCAATTTTTATATTACTTATCTATTTTTTTTTCAGGGCTTTGAGAGAGACCTTTTTATAAATTAAAAAATTATTATTTTTTAAACACAAGGTCTATAATTTTTGACAAAAATATTCAAATTTCCTCTCTTCTTTTATTAATTAAAAAAAATAAAAATTTATTTTTAGCCTTGCCCGATTTTTTTAAAATGTTATTTTATTTACTTAAATATATTTTAAATTTATTTTGTTTAATGAATTTTACTCACTTATGCTATATTTTAATTCTTATAAATATTATAAGAAAATTTTAAAAGAGAATCGATTTTATTAAAAATTTGTATATTTTTTTAACAATTTACTTTATAAATTAATTGACGTTTATTTTTAAATTTTTTTACTCTAGTGGTTTTCTTAAAAGACTTGAAAATTTGAATTAATTTTTAACGCTACTTCATTATGTTAATCGACAAAATGGAATGCATGAAAAGGGTCTGTTACAAAAACAGTACGCGACAAAATGGTACATAGGCAAACTTTTGTAAAACGGTCAAATATTCTTGTACCATTTTGTCAACATGTCTCTTTGTTGCCAATTTGTAATGTACCGTTTTGTCTGAACATCTCTTACTGTTAATTAGAGAAAAAGATTATGTAAAATATGTTGTGTCAGACAGTTAAAGTTTTGTTGTGCACTACAAATGACCAACATTACAAAAAATTCTAATTATATTTTGTGGCAAATTTTTTTGATTAATTAAGTTTTTAGATTAGCTTTTAGTCTATTTATTGTTTTATTTAATGGAATTACCTAATGGCCAAGCTATTCGGCAAAGACGAATTGGAAGTGTTCGAGAAATGGTCCAAGAAGTTGATGCTTTTGTTAAAGTAACAGATGATGTTAAAGAAGAACCAAAAGCTGTTAATGGAATTTGTGAGAGGATTTTTTAGTTGAATTTATATTGATTTTTAATTTATTTTTCAGTGACTGTCCTCAGCTTTACTTTAATTTTTGTTCTATTTATTGGAGAAATTCACAATTATTTTACCAATGATGAAGTTGAATATCGATTTTCTGTTGATACTGATGAAACGTGAGAAGTTTTTATTTTTCGAAGCTAAAATTTTGTTTTTTAAAGAAATCCAATGTTAGAAATTGATATGATTGTTGCTTCACCATGCAATAATTTGGCAGTTATGCCGATGGGTGTTGATTCAGTAGAGCCGACAAAAGATGGAACGCATATAAAGAAAACTCCAACAAGGTTTTTTGTGTTTTAAATATTTTAATATTTTTTAAAAATTGCGTCAAATGTTTAGACTTGTAACTAGGAGGATTGGAAAGAATTAAAAACCCTCATGAAAAATCCTGGCTGTGGGCGGTCCTCCAATTCGGATAAACAATGTGTTATCCGAAAGAGCGTGACTAGCTTATTGTTAACTTGGCTTACAATTGAAACTCAACCTTAATTTTGATTCCATTAATTAACTCTTTCAAATGACATTGTGTGTCCGAATCGGAGTGTGGGACATGTGACATAATTTCTAAAACTTTCTAAATCTAAAAATTAGGTATGAAATGAATGAAGAAGAAGAAAAATTATGGGAAGCATTAAAACGTGTCCATCGTGAACATTTTAAACCAGGAACTCCGTTGAAGGGACTTGATCAGGTTTTTATCAAAAATTGAATCTTTCAATCAATTTAAATTTTTAAGGTAAAATATGTTGGCAGTCATATTGAGGAGGGCTTAGAATTGGCAGAAGAAGAAAAGGAGCGGTTAGAACGTTTAGAATTGGAACAGCAACGAGCCAAATTAAAAGAAAAGAAAGGAGATGATGATGAAGGTTTTCATGAAGAACATATTATTATGATGATTGGAACTGGATTGGGCGTTTTTCAAATTATTGCTGCTGGTAGTGAACGAGGTATATTTAATTTTATTGTGTCAGTCTTTGGAATTATAAGTAAGAAGGGAAATCGGCTGTCTAGCATTTAAAAGCTTACTAGGTTGTGGTTTAAGATTTACTTAAAGAAAAGTTTAAGCAGCACCCTGGTAGCTCAGTCTGTAGAGCACCTTTGTCCTAGCTTCACTTTTAAGAGGTGCCTGGTCGAGGCTTAACATTTATCTCTCACTTAATTTCAAAATATTACCCAATCTTATTTGATTTTTAATAGGTGGAAGTGATGAACTCGAAGAGGGAAGTGCTTGCCGAATTAGTGGTAAAGTTCCAGTCCTCAAAGGAAGTGGTGATCGTTTGACAATTACAATTGGGAAATCTTTGCCTATTGGAAATATGATTCAACATCTTGGGCCTAATCAACGTTTTTTCTTTTCTTTTTAAATTATTTTTAACTGTGCATTTTTAAAGATGGAAATATTTCTCACAGAATAGAAAAATTTCATTTTGGTCCACATATTTGGGGTTTAGTTTCTCCGTTGGCTGGAAATGAACAATATGCTTCCAAACGTTTGTTTTCTTGCTTTTTCTACTTTTTGATTTTCTTTTTTCAGCCAGTACAGTCTACAAATATTTTATTAAAGGTTTCCTTTTTTATTTTTTATTTATTTTCGGGGGAGCCATGATACCAGACGTCGAAATACCAAACTCCCGAAAACGTGGGAAATGCCGAATTTGGGTAAATACAAACTCATATAGGTATTCCATTCAGTTTAAAGGTTGTTATCAATCCGCGTTTTGGTATTTCTGATTGACTTTTGGAGGTTTGGTATTTCGGCTTTTTTGTTATTACATTGTCATATAATTTAAAATTTTTATTTTTTAGTTGTTCCAACTCGTATTTACAGTAAAGGACTTTTATTTGGTCAAAATTATTTGAGTACATATCAATATGCAGTTACTTATTCGGTTTTTATTAGACTTGTTTTTTTTTAATATTTTAATTTAAATTTTAAAGAAACACGAAGCTGAAGGTGATGAACATGTTCACGATTCAATAATTTTTGATTATGAATTTGTTGCTACAGCAATTGAAGTACATCCTGTTTCCATGTTTGTTTTGTCTTTAATTTTTCTAAATTTTTTTTCAATTCTTAAGGTCCTTATTACAATTATCTTTACGTATTTGTTCTATTGTTGGAGGTATTTTTGCAACTTCAAGATTTTTGGAAGCAACAGTCTCTAAAATGGTTACTCTGCTACATTTTTAGTTGTTTTTTTTTGAAATTTCTTTTTATTAAAAAAATATTATTTCAATTAATTATTTCCTATTTTGCTATTATTTTTCCTTCATAATATTTTTTTAAATTCAAGGCAAAATTTTTTTGTTTATTTTTTCTACTGATTTTTCTTCTAGCCTTTAACTCAAAAAATGAAATTTTTTTTTGAAAATTTAGATTCTTTAAAGGCTAACTTTATTTTTCTGAGTTGAAAGATTTAATATTATTGTCAGATTCAAAAATTGTTATTTTTTTATGGTGCTTCTTCAGAAATTCTTTCTAAAATTCTCTCGAAATAATTCTGTTACGCATTCTCTCTAACGGGTCTTTTTTTGTTTTCAGATTTTTTTCTAAATTATTTTCTTTGTTTGTTCTGATTTCTTTGTGATAAAAATTCACTATTATCACTGATACTATTTTGTAAATTTTCTAGTTGATTTTTCTAAAGAATATCTTTATTTTATAGACTTTGAAAGGTTAATTTTGATTAAAATGATTTTTAAGTAGGAGAGAGAATGTCAATAACAGTTTCGGCTGCTCAACTTGGTGAACAAAAACAGAAACAATTTAGGTTTTATTTTTAAAATTCAAAAATCTGTAGAAAATCTTTTTTTTAGTTATTTACCAAAAATCATAAATGGAGGAATTGCAGGAATTGTTGGTGTAACTTGTGTATTTCCTATAGATTTGGTCAAAACACGTTTACAAAATCAAAAAGAATTGCCTAATGGAAAGGTTCAATATCAAGGAATGTAAGGAAGAAAAATTTAATTTTTTTAAGAAATTTTTTTAAATTAAAGTTTGGATTGTGGACGTCAAACATGGAAGAATGGGGGGCCTAATGTTTACAGGTTTTTTATTGATTTTTGTGGGTTAAGTGGTTTTGGGCTGGTGATCTAGTTTGTTTATTCTCTTAGGTTCGATTCCTTTGAGTTGTGGGTTTTCCTTGGAATTTTTTTAAAATTTTTTTGTTGCTAGATGGGTCTGGTTTTTTAAATAACTTTTAAGAATTTACCTAACGGAAATTATTTTGTTGGTTATCATTTTCCTTATGTTTTTATTATTGAGGGTTCGATTCACTTGAGTAGGGGGGTTTCCTCTTTAATCCGAAATTCTTTTTCTTCTTGCTAGATGTGTTTTACATTTTTAGGCAACCTAAACTATTTTTAAGTAGCCTAGAAATTTGCTAAAAATTTATTTTTTAAGCAAAATTCGTTCATTATATTCTGGCTCCAGTGTAAATATTTTGTTGATAACTCCAGAAAAGGCAATAAAATTGGTTGCTAATGATTTTTTTCGTTATAAATTGGCATCTCCAAATGAAAAGTTTTTTTAAATTATAACTAAAAGAATTAAAAAATTTTAAAGAAAACTTTCAATACCAAAAGGAATGCTTGCAGGTGGTGCAGCAGGTTTTTGTCAAATAATTGTAACAACACCTATGGAATTACTCAAAATACAAATGCAACGTTTGTAAATTTTTTTTTAAATTTTTAAAAGTGGATTTAAATAAGACGGGGGTGGTTTTGGGGCACGCTAAGGGAGTTCGAGTTCTAACTTAATTTTAAAAAATAAACAATTCCTTTTACAAAAAGATTTATTTTAAATTAAAAAAAGAATACAAAAAATTTCCCGAAAATTAAAGAAAAAATATTGCGAATATCGCTCAAAAATATTTAAAGTAAAAGAATGTTTTTCCGGAATATTTCTTTTTGTTTACATCTTCTCATCTTCCTTCTAGTCCTTTTCGTCTTCCTTCTTTTCTTCGGCCTTTTGTTCAGCCGTTTTTGCCTTCTCCCCTTCAATTTCTCCGTTTTCTCCAACAATTTTAATTGGAATTTTAATAGCTTTTTGTTTTTCTTCTTGCTTCTTTTCCGGTTTAATTAATTCCGCTGTAACATTAAATTGTCCATTAGAATCAACGCTGCATTCAATTGTTTCCTTTTTAATATTTTTGGGTAATTGAACACGTCGAGTAAATGAACGATGAATTGATTGATGTTCGTCTTCTTTTTTATGTTCTGCAGTAATTATTAATTCTTCTCCATCAATTTTAACTTCAATTTCTCCAGGTCGATAATCAGAAGCATCACAAGAAAATTTGAATAAGGAATCATCTGTTTGACGGATGTTGCCGAGTAAATCGTTACTGAAAAGAAAAAAAATTACTTTAATTAAAAATAGAAAATAAAAATTATTTTTCCTGACAGGGTTCGAACCCTGAGCCCTTACAAAAAAATTTTTGAAATTTTTTTGAAAATTTTCCCTTTTGGGTGTGGAAATATTTTTCTCAAAATTTAACAATAAAAAAATTTTTTCTTACATTTGATGAGTTCCATCATTCAAAATTTGTTCAAATGCTCCATTCAATGTTGGCCAATAAATTGAAACAGTTCTTGGAACATTAAAAAAGTCACCAAAATCATCAAATCGGCGTAAGGAGGAACGAGTTCGAGGTTCGGCTACAGGCCAAAAGAACGGGGAAGAAGAACACAATGGCATTTTTTGTTTGGTTTTGAGAGTTTTTTGAGAGTGGTTTTTGTTTGTTGCTTGAATTTTTGGAATTGTTGGACTGGGAAATTTGAGGCATATTTATAGGGGAAAATTTGGTTAAGAAATAAATTTTCTAGAATATTGTAGAAATTTCTAAAAATAAAAAAAATGAGTGAAGATTTAGTGGTTTAGAAAGAAAGGGAAGGTTCTAGAATGTTCTAGAAAATAAAAAAGAAGACGGGTGGTTGTAAAAAAAGAGAGCCAGCTGACGATTTAATGAGCGCAAATTTTTGGCGTTTTCTAAAAAAAATTTTTTTAAAGAGGCTATTAGAGTCTTGGGGGTTTTGAAATTTTTTTGAAAAATTTTATAGGAAAATTTTTTAAAATGAAGAAATTTTTTTCAGAAGCCAGTTCAACAAGCAAAACATCAGCAACAAAATTAGCTTTAAATCTCATCAAGGAAAAAGGAATATTTGGCTTATACAGAGGATTAGCCCCAACAATGGCCAGAGATGTTACATTTTCTGTTATGTATTTTCCACTTTTTGCTACACTGGATGCATTAGTATGTCTTTAAATTTTTTTAAATTTTTGACACTTTTTAATTAAAAAAATTTTTTCTAAAGGGGCCCAGAAAATCACCTCAAAGTGGAGATGCTGTTTTTTATGCTTCCTTTCTTGCTGGTATTGTAGCGGGTGCTATAGCCTCTTTTTCAGTGACTCCATTGGATGTATAAAATTAAAAAAAATTTTTAATTTAAAATTTTTGAGGTTATCAAAACACGAATTCAATTAATTGAAAAATCCTCAACAGATTCACCCCCATATAGAGGAATATTGGACGCGTTTAGGTAAAAAATTTAAAAAATATTTTTAAAGAAATTTTTTTGTAGAAAAATTTTAAAAAACGAAGGCCCTCGTGCTTTTTTCAAAGGTGCAGGCTGTCGAATGATGGTGATGGCCCCACTCTTTGGTATTGCCCAGATGGTTTATTATATTGGTGTTGCTGAATTTTTACTTGGACGTGAAAAGAGTCAACATATTTAAAATGACTAGTAGGTTCTAAAAAATTTTCTCGGTTTGTTTTTTATCTGTGATCTTTCTTAAAATTTTATTTTTTAATATCTAAATCATTTTTTCAATCTTTTCACTTGCAATAATGTGAATAGGGTTGGCGGTTCTGAACCGAGTTGAACTGAGGATTTTTCATTTTTCGGATATTGGGGTTTGTTCTCTTCCGTTTGGGTATCCAGAGATTTTTCAAGAATCGACAACCGTAAATATTAATAGAATAATAATAATAACTTAGCCAACATTTATGTTAGCGAAAAAAAAATTAGGTGGACTATTATATTCTTAAAGATAATCCCTTAAATAATTTTGGATTTTTTCATTTCTTTTTCTTTAATATTTTTATTAGTGTCCGGTATAAGCATTTTTTCGGGTCCGGAAATAATTTTGAGATTGTGAAAAAATCCTTCCAGTTTTGGATTTCAGACTCCGAAAAACATCGCCGGACACTAATGTTTATTTACCTACACAAATTATATAATAAATATTATTTTATCAAATTTTGTTTATTTCCTCAATATTATTTTTAAATAATTACTACCTTTTTTGATTTTATTTTTTTTTATTTTTTTAAATTAAAGTTTAGGGGGTATTTCAGAAAATGGTTGCAACAATTCCAACTCTTCGCCTCTTTTACCGATTATTTATTATCAAAAGAACAGCAACAAGATTAGCTTCATTAGATACCTCAATAGCCTCACCATCATCTTTTTCGTCAAATAAATTTAATCGTTATGATACAAATTTGAAATTAGTTGAAGCTTTGAATAATGAAAATTTTGATCTAATTGGAAGTCCATTAATTTTGGGAAATAAAACACAGGTTTTTTATTTATTTTAAAATAGTGCTGGGCATGGGTCCGAAGACAGGAAAAATTTGGGAGGGTGAATCAATTTTGGGGAATTTTTTTTCAATCAATTTTGAAATAGCCGGAACAGTGCCCAGGACTTTGAAAATTGAAATAAAGAATTTTTTATTTAGAAGGATTATGTCGAACTTTTCCGTGAACAATTAGATTCTGAAGAAGCATTTTTTACAATGGTCTTTTTTATTTTTTTAAATTAATTTAAAATATAAATTTACAGATTAAAAATACAACTCGAACAAGTGAGTTGGAACCAATGGAAAAATTGATAGAAAGTTGGGAATGGAAAGAACATATTGAAGAAAATTTGAATAGAATAATTGCAGAAAAGCCTATGAGTAAGGAATGTAAGGAGGTTTTTTTGTTAAATAAAGAAAATTTTTGGTAATAAATCTGAGGTGGCACTTGGAGTTCTCGACAAGACTAAATAAATCTAATTGTTAGACTAGATTTTGATTCCATTTTTATAATATGCCGGCTTTAGGGGAGAAAACTGGACTGAGGAGAGAAATTTTTATTAATTTTTTAAATTTTTACACAGTGAGAACCTTTTTCAACAATATCGACACAAAAGAATGTGCAGATAATCTATTATTATTACTTCAATCAATTTTATGTCGTGGACAAAGATCTGTTCCAATAGTTGAATTAAATAAAATTTTTCCAAGAATTATAATTAATTTATATAGAGATCCATTCTTTAGACTTTTATCTGTTGAATATAAAAAGGTTTTTTTTAATTTTTTATTAATAAAAAATTTTCTTTTTTAGAATATTGAATTATTATTTAAAGAATATATAAGATATTATTTGGATAAAAATATTTCAAAAAGATTTACAATACGGGATTGGTGGTAAGCACATATTTTCATTTTTAAAAATTGAAAGACTGCAAAGTCAGTAGTTATGTTGCAGTAATACCTAAGTCCCTAAACTACTGAAATACCAAACTAAAATTCCAAACTTCGGCATTTTTGTCATTAAAGCACGACGCTACGGGTTATCATTGGGGATTTTTTTTTATATATTTTTGTAGGTCTCTTTTTTGATCGAAATTAACAGAATTTTTGGGCCTTAAAATTTTTTAAATTTTATTTCTTTTTCAAAATTCTGTTATTTCAAAGAATATAAAAATTTTAATTTCTTTTACTAAAGGTACAAATGTGCTTCTCAACTTCAATTGCCTCCAGATTATTTTCCCCAATTTGAAGAATTTTTTAAAACACCTATTCAAGATGTGAGGACTTCTACAATATTTTTTATAAAAATTTCCAATTTAGATTTCCAATTTATTTATTTCTTTTCTAATTGAACATTGTGAATTTCCACTTTATCGAGGAACAAAAAATGAAAGCAACAACGGTAAAAAACGTTGGCAACATGCTTTTTCTATTGGAGAAGTTCAAATTGAAGAATTAAATCCACATGAAGGATTGGGTTATAAAACAAATTTTTGCAAAATGCTAAAAGTTCATTATCATATTTCGGAAATTTATTGTTCTAGACATCAATTTGAATATTTGTATTTTGAAAGTCATTTGTTACCTATGAAGGTTTGAATTTTTTTTTAATTTTTAAAAAATTAAAAATATTTTTTGAAAGGTCCCTCCACGTCCATGGCTAGACAGAGGCAAATGTGGCCCAAATTATTTTTTCAAATCAAAATTAATTCGAGATATGGACGAATATCCACATTTAAATTTAAATGCTGAATTATTGGATAAACGTATTGAAAATAAAATACAAGCTAGACCTGTTTTTGATGCTTTGAATGATTTGGGTTCTACACCGTGGAAAATTAATGAAGTAAGAAAAAATTTTTTAAACTTTTTTAAAGGTTTAGTTCACTTAAACAATATCCCTGGATTTTTTTATTTATTTGGGGAGTTTTTAAAGAAACGCCCATTTATTTTTGTTAGCGCACCAAACGAGAAATACCAAACTTCAAGAACCGCCGAAATATCAACCCTACCCAAAAAATTCCGGTATTTCTGCGGCGTTTGAAGTTTTGGTATTTCTGCGGGGTTTGGTCTGATTTTAGTACAGATCGTTAACTTTAAATTTAAAAATAAAAAATAATTTTTTTAAAGGAAATTCTCGGACATATGATGAAAGCATTAGAAATGTCTTATAATTCAAAAAATGCTTCATTTCTCAAAAAATTGGCAATTCCTAGACATCCAAAAACTTGTTGGATTCCTTTGGATTATGATAGATTTAAAAAGCAATATTTAAAAAAGAATAAAGAAGTTGAATAAAGAAGTCTTACTGTTAATTAGAGAAAAAGATTATGTAAAATATGTTGTGTCAGACAGTTAAAGTTTTGTTGTGCACTACAAATGACCAACATTACAAAAAATTCTAATTATATTTTGTGGCAAATTTTTTTGATTAATTAAGTTTTTAGATTAGCTTTTAGTCTATTTATTGTTTTATTTAATGGAATTACCTAATGGCCAAGCTATTCGGCAAAGACGAATTGGAAGTGTTCGAGAAATGGTCCAAGAAGTTGATGCTTTTGTTAAAGTAACAGATGATGTTAAAGAAGAACCAAAAGCTGTTAATGGAATTTGTGAGAGGATTTTTTAGTTGAATTTATATTGATTTTTAATTTATTTTTCAGTGACTGTCCTCAGCTTTACTTTAATTTTTGTTCTATTTATTGGAGAAATTCACAATTATTTTACCAATGATGAAGTTGAATATCGATTTTCTGTTGATACTGATGAAACGTGAGAAGTTTTTATTTTTCGAAGCTAAAATTTTGTTTTTTAAAGAAATCCAATGTTAGAAATTGATATGATTGTTGCTTCACCATGCAATAATTTGGCAGTTATGCCGATGGGTGTTGATTCAGTAGAGCCGACAAAAGATGGAACGCATATAAAGAAAACTCCAACAAGGTTTTTTGTGTTTTAAATATTTTAATATTTTTTAAAAATTGCGTCAAATGTTTAGACTTGTAACTAGGAGGATTGGAAAGAATTAAAAACCCTCATGAAAAATCCTGGCTGTGGGCGGTCCTCCAATTCGGATAAACAATGTGTTATCCGAAAGAGCGTGACTAGCTTATTGTTAACTTGGCTTACAATTGAAACTCAACCTTAATTTTGATTCCATTAATTAACTCTTTCAAATGACATTGTGTGTCCGAATCGGAGTGTGGGACATGTGACATAATTTCTAAAACTTTCTAAATCTAAAAATTAGGTATGAAATGAATGAAGAAGAAGAAAAATTATGGGAAGCATTAAAACGTGTCCATCGTGAACATTTTAAACCAGGAACTCCGTTGAAGGGACTTGATCAGGTTTTTATCAAAAATTGAATCTTTCAATCACTTTAAATTTTTAAGGTAAAATATGTTGGCAGTCATATTGAGGAGGGCTTAGAATTGGCAGAAGAAGAAAAGGAGCGGTTAGAACGTTTAGAATTGGAACAGCAACGAGCCAAATTAAAAGAAAAGAAAGGAGATGATGATGAAGGTTTTCATGAAGAACATATTATTATGATGATTGGAACTGGATTGGGCGTTTTTCAAATTATTGCTGCTGGTAGTGAACGAGGTATATTTAATTTTATTGTGTCAGTCTTTGGAATTATAAGTAAGAAGGGAAATCGGCTGTCTAGCATTTAAAAGCTTACTAGGTTGTGGTTTAAGATTTACTTAAAGAAAAGTTTAAGCAGCACCCTGGTAGCTCAGTCTGTAGAGCACCTTTGTCCTAGCTTCACTTTTAAGAGGTGCCTGGTCGAGGCTTAACATTTATCTCTCACTTAATTTCAAAATATTACCCAATCTTATTTGATTTTTAATAGGTGGAAGTGATGAACTTGAAGAGGGAAGTGCTTGCCGAATTAGTGGTAAAGTTCCAGTCCTCAAAGGAAGTGGTCATCGTTTGACAATTACAATTGGGAAATCTTTGCCTATTGGAAATATGATTCAACATCTTGGGCCTAATCAACGTTTTTTCTTTTCTTTTTAAATTATTTTTAACTGTGCATTTTTAAAGATGGAAATATTTCTCACAGAATAGAAAAATTTCATTTTGGTCCACATATTTGGGGTTTAGTTTCTCCGTTGGCTGGAAATGAACAATATGCTTCCAAACGTTTGTTTTCTTGCTTTTTCTACTTTTTGATTTTCTTTTTTCAGCCAGTACAGTCTACAAATATTTTATTAAAGGTTTCCTTTTTTATTTTTTATTTATTTTCGGGGGAGCCATGATACCAGACGTCGAAATACCAAACTCCCGAAAACGTGGGAAATGCCGAATTTGGGTAAATACAAACTCATATAGGTATTCCATTCAGTTTAAAGGTTGTTATCAATCCGCGTTTTGGTATTTCTGATTGACTTTTGGAGGTTTGGTATTTCGGCTTTTTTGTTATTACATTGTCATATAATTTAAAATTTTTATTTTTTAGTTGTTCCAACTCGTATTTACAGTAAAGGACTTTTATTTGGTCAAAATTATTTGAGTACATATCAATATGCAGTTACTTATTCGGTTTTTATTAGACTTGTTTTTTTTTAATATTTTAATTTAAATTTTAAAGAAACACGAAGCTGAAGGTGATGAACATGTTCACGATTCAATAATTTTTGATTATGAATTTGTTGCTACAGCAATTGAAGTACATCCTGTTTCCATGTTTGTTTTGTCTTTAATTTTTCTAAATTTTTTTTCAATTCTTAAGGTCCTTATTACAATTATCTTTACGTATTTGTTCTATTGTTGGAGGTATTTTTGCAACTTCAAGATTTTTGGAAGCAACAGTCTCTAAAATGGTTACTCTGCTACATTTTTAGTTGTTTTTTTTTGAAATTTCTTTTTATTAAAAAAATATTATTTCAATTAATTATTTCCTATTTTGCTATTATTTTTCCTTCATAATATTTTTTTAAATTCAAGGCAAAATTTTTTTGTTTATTTTTTCTACTGATTTTTCTTCTAGCCTTTAACTCAAAAAATGAAATTTTTTTTTGAAAATTTAGATTCTTTAAAGGCTAACTTTATTTTTCTGAGTTGAAAGATTTAATATTATTGTCAGATTCAAAAATTGTTATTTTTTTATGGTGCTTCTTCAGAAATTCTTTCTAAAATTCTCTCGAAATAATTCTGTTACGCATTCTCTCTAACGGGTCTTTTTTTGTTTTCAGATTTTTTTCTAAATTATTTTCTTTGTTTGTTCTGATTTCTTTGTGATAAAAATTCACTATTATCACTGATACTATTTTGTAAATTTTCTAGTTGATTTTTCTAAAGAATATCTTTATTTTATAGACTTTGAAAGGTTAATTTTGATTAAAATGATTTTTAAGTAGGAGAGAGAATGTCAATAACAGTTTCGGCTGCTCAACTTGGTGAACAAAAACAGAAACAATTTAGGTTTTATTTTTAAAATTCAAAAATCTGTAGAAAATCTTTTTTTTAGTTATTTACCAAAAATCATAAATGGAGGAATTGCAGGAATTGTTGGTGTAACTTGTGTATTTCCTATAGATTTGGTCAAAACACGTTTACAAAATCAAAAAGAATTGCCTAATGGAAAGGTTCAATATCAAGGAATGTAAGGAAGAAAAATTTAATTTTTTTAAGAAATTTTTTTAAATTAAAGTTTGGATTGTGGACGTCAAACATGGAAGAATGGGGGGCCTAATGTTTACAGGTTTTTTATTGATTTTTGTGGGTTAAGTGGTTTTGGGCTGGTGATCTAGTTTGTTTATTCTCTTAGGTTCGATTCCTTTGAGTTGTGGGTTTTCCTTGGAATTTTTTTAAAATTTTTTTGTTGCTAGATGGGTCTGGTTTTTTAAATAACTTTTAAGAATTTACCTAACGGAAATTATTTTGTTGGTTATCATTTTCCTTATGTTTTTATTATTGAGGGTTCGATTCACTTGAGTAGGGGGGTTTCCTCTTTAATCCGAAATTCTTTTTCTTCTTGCTAGATGTGTTTTACATTTTTAGGCAACCTAAACTATTTTTAAGTAGCCTAGAAATTTGCTAAAAATTTATTTTTTAAGCAAAATTCGTTCATTATATTCTGGCTCCAGTGTAAATATTTTGTTGATAACTCCAGAAAAGGCAATAAAATTGGTTGCTAATGATTTTTTTCGTTATAAATTGGCATCTCCAAATGAAAAGTTTTTTTAAATTATAACTAAAAGAATTAAAAAATTTTAAAGAAAACTTTCAATACCAAAAGGAATGCTTGCAGGTGGTGCAGCAGGTTTTTGTCAAATAATTGTAACAACACCTATGGAATTACTCAAAATACAAATGCAACGTTTGTAAATTTTTTTTTAAATTTTTAAAAGTCATCAAATGTAAGAAAAAATTTTTTTATTGTTAAATTTTGAGAAAAATATTTCCACACCCAAAAGGGAAAATTTTCAAAAAAATTTCAAAAATTTTTTTGTAAGGGCTCAGGGTTCGAACCCTGTCAGGAAAAATAATTTTTATTTTCTATTTTTAATTAAAGTAATTTTTTTTCTTTTCAGTAACGATTTACTCGGCAACATCCGTCAAACAGATGATTCCTTATTCAAATTTTCTTGTGATGCTTCTGATTATCGACCTGGAGAAATTGAAGTTAAAATTGATGGAGAAGAATTAATAATTACTGCAGAACATAAAAAAGAAGACGAACATCAATCAATTCATCGTTCATTTACTCGACGTGTTCAATTACCCAAAAATATTAAAAAGGAAACAATTGAATGCAGCGTTGATTCTAATGGACAATTTAATGTTACAGCGGAATTAATTAAACCGGAAAAGAAGCAAGAAGAAAAACAAAAAGCTATTAAAATTCCAATTAAAATTGTTGGAGAAAACGGAGAAATTGAAGGGGAGAAGGCAAAAACGGCTGAACAAAAGGCCGAAGAAAAGAAGGAAGACGAAAAGGACTAGAAGGAAGATGAGAAGATGTAAACAAAAAGAAATATTCCGGAAAAACATTCTTTTACTTTAAATATTTTTGAGCGATATTCGCAATATTTTTTCTTTAATTTTCGGGAAATTTTTTGTATTCTTTTTTTAATTTAAAATAAATCTTTTTGTAAAAGGAATTGTTTATTTTTTAAAATTAAGTTAGAACTCGAACTCCCTTAGCGTGCCCCAAAACCACCCCCGTCTTATTTAAATCCACTTTTAAAAATTTAAAAAAAAATTTACAAACGTTGCATTTGTATTTTGAGTAATTCCATAGGTGTTGTTACAATTATTTGACAAAAACCTGCTGCACCACCTGCAAGCATTCCTTTTGGTATTGAAAGTTTTCTTTAAAATTTTTTAATTCTTTTAGTTATAATTTAAAAAAACTTTTCATTTGGAGATGCCAATTTATAACGAAAAAAATCATTAGCAACCAATTTTATTGCCTTTTCTGGAGTTATCAACAAAATATTTACACTGGAGCCAGAATATAATGAACGAATTTTGCTTAAAAAATAAATTTTTAGCAAATTTCTAGGCTACTTAAAAATAGTTTAGGTTGCCTAAAAATGTAAAACACATCTAGCAAGAAGAAAAAGAATTTCGGATTAAAGAGGAAACCCCCCTACTCAAGTGAATCGAACCCTCAATAATAAAAACATAAGGAAAATGATAACCAACAAAATAATTTCCGTTAGGTAAATTCTTAAAAGTTATTTAAAAAACCAGACCCATCTAGCAACAAAAAAATTTTAAAAAAATTCCAAGGAAAACCCACAACTCAAAGGAATCGAACCTAAGAGAATAAACAAACTAGATCACCAGCCCAAAACCACTTAACCCACAAAAATCAATAAAAAACCTGTAAACATTAGGCCCCCCATTCTTCCATGTTTGACGTCCACAATCCAAACTTTAATTTAAAAAAATTTCTTAAAAAAATTAAATTTTTCTTCCTTACATTCCTTGATATTGAACCTTTCCATTAGGCAATTCTTTTTGATTTTGTAAACGTGTTTTGACCAAATCTATAGGAAATACACAAGTTACACCAACAATTCCTGCAATTCCTCCATTTATGATTTTTGGTAAATAACTAAAAAAAAGATTTTCTACAGATTTTTGAATTTTAAAAATAAAACCTAAATTGTTTCTGTTTTTGTTCACCAAGTTGAGCAGCCGAAACTGTTATTGACATTCTCTCTCCTACTTAAAAATCATTTTAATCAAAATTAACCTTTCAAAGTCTATAAAATAAAGATATTCTTTAGAAAAATCAACTAGAAAATTTACAAAATAGTATCAGTGATAATAGTGAATTTTTATCACAAAGAAATCAGAACAAACAAAGAAAATAATTTAGAAAAAAATCTGAAAACAAAAAAAGACCCGTTAGAGAGAATGCGTAACAGAATTATTTCGAGAGAATTTTAGAAAGAATTTCTGAAGAAGCACCATAAAAAAATAACAATTTTTGAATCTGACAATAATATTAAATCTTTCAACTCAGAAAAATAAAGTTAGCCTTTAAAGAATCTAAATTTTCAAAAAAAAATTTCATTTTTTGAGTTAAAGGCTAGAAGAAAAATCAGTAGAAAAAATAAACAAAAAAATTTTGCCTTGAATTTAAAAAAATATTATGAAGGAAAAATAATAGCAAAATAGGAAATAATTAATTGAAATAATATTTTTTTAATAAAAAGAAATTTCAAAAAAAAACAACTAAAAATGTAGCAGAGTAACCATTTTAGAGACTGTTGCTTCCAAAAATCTTGAAGTTGCAAAAATACCTCCAACAATAGAACAAATACGTAAAGATAATTGTAATAAGGACCTTAAGAATTGAAAAAAAATTTAGAAAAATTAAAGACAAAACAAACATGGAAACAGGATGTACTTCAATTGCTGTAGCAACAAATTCATAATCAAAAATTATTGAATCGTGAACATGTTCATCACCTTCAGCTTCGTGTTTCTTTAAAATTTAAATTAAAATATTAAAAAAAAACAAGTCTAATAAAAACCGAATAAGTAACTGCATATTGATATGTACTCAAATAATTTTGACCAAATAAAAGTCCTTTACTGTAAATACGAGTTGGAACAACTAAAAAATAAAAATTTTAAATTATATGACAATGTAATAACAAAAAAGCCGAAATACCAAACCTCCAAAAGTCAATCAGAAATACCAAAACGCGGATTGATAACAACCTTTAAACTGAATGGAATACCTATATGAGTTTGTATTTACCCAAATTCGGCATTTCCCACGTTTTCGGGAGTTTGGTATTTCGACGTCTGGTATCATGGCTCCCCCGAAAATAAATAAAAAATAAAAAAGGAAACCTTTAATAAAATATTTGTAGACTGTACTGGCTGAAAAAAGAAAATCAAAAAGTAGAAAAAGCAAGAAAACAAACGTTTGGAAGCATATTGTTCATTTCCAGCCAACGGAGAAACTAAACCCCAAATATGTGGACCAAAATGAAATTTTTCTATTCTGTGAGAAATATTTCCATCTTTAAAAATGCACAGTTAAAAATAATTTAAAAAGAAAAGAAAAAACGTTGATTAGGCCCAAGATGTTGAATCATATTTCCAATAGGCAAAGATTTCCCAATTGTAATTGTCAAACGATGACCACTTCCTTTGAGGACTGGAACTTTACCACTAATTCGGCAAGCACTTCCCTCTTCAAGTTCATCACTTCCACCTATTAAAAATCAAATAAGATTGGGTAATATTTTGAAATTAAGTGAGAGATAAATGTTAAGCCTCGACCAGGCACCTCTTAAAAGTGAAGCTAGGACAAAGGTGCTCTACAGACTGAGCTACCAGGGTGCTGCTTAAACTTTTCTTTAAGTAAATCTTAAACCACAACCTAGTAAGCTTTTAAATGCTAGACAGCCGATTTCCCTTCTTACTTATAATTCCAAAGACTGACACAATAAAATTAAATATACCTCGTTCACTACCAGCAGCAATAATTTGAAAAACGCCCAATCCAGTTCCAATCATCATAATAATATGTTCTTCATGAAAACCTTCATCATCATCTCCTTTCTTTTCTTTTAATTTGGCTCGTTGCTGTTCCAATTCTAAACGTTCTAACCGCTCCTTTTCTTCTTCTGCCAATTCTAAGCCCTCCTCAATATGACTGCCAACATATTTTACCTTAAAAATTTAAAGTGATTGAAAGATTCAATTTTTGATAAAAACCTGATCAAGTCCCTTCAACGGAGTTCCTGGTTTAAAATGTTCACGATGGACACGTTTTAATGCTTCCCATAATTTTTCTTCTTCTTCATTCATTTCATACCTAATTTTTAGATTTAGAAAGTTTTAGAAATTATGTCACATGTCCCACACTCCGATTCGGACACACAATGTCATTTGAAAGAGTTAATTAATGGAATCAAAATTAAGGTTGAGTTTCAATTGTAAGCCAAGTTAACAATAAGCTAGTCACGCTCTTTCGGATAACACATTGTTTATCCGAATTGGAGGACCGCCCACAGCCAGGATTTTTCATGAGGGTTTTTAATTCTTTCCAATCCTCCTAGTTACAAGTCTAAACATTTGACGCAATTTTTAAAAAATATTAAAATATTTAAAACACAAAAAACCTTGTTGGAGTTTTCTTTATATGCGTTCCATCTTTTGTCGGCTCTACTGAATCAACACCCATCGGCATAACTGCCAAATTATTGCATGGTGAAGCAACAATCATATCAATTTCTAACATTGGATTTCTTTAAAAAACAAAATTTTAGCTTCGAAAAATAAAAACTTCTCACGTTTCATCAGTATCAACAGAAAATCGATATTCAACTTCATCATTGGTAAAATAATTGTGAATTTCTCCAATAAATAGAACAAAAATTAAAGTAAAGCTGAGGACAGTCACTGAAAAATAAATTAAAAATCAATATAAATTCAACTAAAAAATCCTCTCACAAATTCCATTAACAGCTTTTGGTTCTTCTTTAACATCATCTGTTACTTTAACAAAAGCATCAACTTCTTGGACCATTTCTCGAACACTTCCAATTCGTCTTTGCCGAATAGCTTGGCCATTAGGTAATTCCATTAAATAAAACAATAAATAGACTAAAAGCTAATCTAAAAACTTAATTAATCAAAAAAATTTGCCACAAAATATAATTAGAATTTTTTGTAATGTTGGTCATTTGTAGTGCACAACAAAACTTTAACTGTCTGACACAACATATTTTACATAATCTTTTTCTCTAATTAACAGTAAGAGATGTTCAGACAAAACGGTACATTACAAATTGGCAACAAAGAGACATGTTGACAAAATGGTACAAGAATATTTGACCGTTTTACAAAAGTTTGCCTATGTACCATTTTGTCGCGTACTGTTTTTGTAACAGACCCTTTTCATGCATTCCATTTTGTCGATTAACATAATGAAGTAGCGTTAAAAATTAATTCAAATTTTCAAGTCTTTTAAGAAAACCACTAGAGTAAAAAAATTTAAAAATAAACGTCAATTAATTTATAAAGTAAATTGTTAAAAAAATATACAAATTTTTAATAAAATCGATTCTCTTTTAAAATTTTCTTATAATATTTATAAGAATTAAAATATAGCATAAGTGAGTAAAATTCATTAAACAAAATAAATTTAAAATATATTTAAGTAAATAAAATAACATTTTAAAAAAATCGGGCAAGGCTAAAAATAAATTTTTATTTTTTTTAATTAATAAAAGAAGAGAGGAAATTTGAATATTTTTGTCAAAAATTATAGACCTTGTGTTTAAAAAATAATAATTTTTTAATTTATAAAAAGGTCTCTCTCAAAGCCCTGAAAAAAAAATAGATAAGTAATATAAAAATTGAGGTCAAAGCCACTTTAGAAAATAAGTAATTAATGTTGTAACTAAATTTTCAAATTTTCTGTTAGTAGACATTTTTAACTTTTTTTTCCATTTCAGTTACAACATTTAGAAGAAATGTGTGAATATTTTTAATTTGTATATTTTTAAAAAAATAGCGAGAAGATACACCTTAATTTAGATCCAATTTAAATCCAAATTTTAGAAAAGAATTCTTCATTACCCAAGAAAAAAATCTCATAAATGATCTAAATTAAGGAACCAATTAAAAAAGGAATGGGAAAGTCAAAAAAATGGAATTTTTGAAAAAAAATTGAAAGGTATCTCAAAATAATAATTATTTAAAAAAGTATAAATTTAAATATAAACTTTGATTTTTTCAAGTTGAAGACCAAATATCAACATCATCTCTCCCTTTAATTTTTTATAACCACCAATTTTTAATTTAATAATTAGGCAGCAGAACCACCACCAACAACACCACTAGCTTCAGAATTATTCAACAACCTTTATTAAAAAAATAAACTTTTTATCATTTAAAAAATAGGATAGCTTGCCCGGCTCACGAAACCCCGACGATTTTTCTTTGGCAAGAAACCCCGACCCGAAGACTCTACCACAAAAAATCCCAAAAGGATATCGAATTGCTATCCAATTAAAAAAAATTTTTTTTTAAGAAAAACCTTTTAGTTTTAGCACGTCTATTTTTAAACCAAATTTTTACATTATGTGTAGAAACTGGTGGATAATTTTGTCGATAAGTCATTGAATTTAAATAGTCAGTGTACTAAAAGAAAATTAAAAAATAAAAATTAAAAAAATTAAAAAAAAATAAAAACCTGTTCAATTTGTAACCATCCTGGATGTGGATTATCATCAAACCAGCGTTCAAGAATTGGCTTTAAAAAATTAAATTTTTTTAATAAAATTATTATCTGGACAGTGTAAAGGACCCAATTTCCCTACTTTAATTTTTCCTCTCATTTCTTAAATTTTTGGAGGAAACCCCAAAATCTTGTTCACCCATTATGTAACAAAAAAGTAAACCTGAATAACGAATTTGACAATGGAAGAGAGTTAATGAGTCTTACATACACTTACTATAATAATTCAAACGGAATAGAAAAAGAATGAACAAATTAAAGAGGTGGATTCAAGTAAAACTTGCAGGGAACAGAGATATGCTTTAAGGGGAAGGGTTTAGAATTCCTACTGCCGAAACAACAAAAATAAATTTGAAAAAAAAATTTAAAAAAAGCAAACAAACCAATTCACTCAACGGATCAAACATTAATCTCGATCTTGATTGATTAGCAGAATTACCATTCCCACCATTTGCCCCAACATTGTTTTGTCCGTCAATATTTTGTTGTTGTGGGGGTGGAGAAGAAAATTCATTTTCTAATTTAAAATTGAGTAATCCAGATTCTAATTTTATTGCTGAAAAATTAAAAAAAATTTGAAAAAAAAATTTTTCTCGCTAACGTGAAATAGAAGAATATGAAGGTGAAGAACCAACATTATTAATTAAAGCTGTTGCTGTATTATTATTAGCCATGTTGTTTGCCGCAGATAATGAATAAGCAGAAGAAAAATTGTTGTTATTATTAGAATCATTTGTAGAAGAACAAGATTGTTGGTGAGAAAAATCCTTTAAAGAAAAATTTTTGTAATAAAAAATAAAATTGTACAAAAAAAGCGAGACATTAGTGATTGTTGATTTTTGGTAAATTTTTGGATATCTGAACCCGAACCAAGAAAAATGCTCGGTTCTTCGGAAAAATTCTAGGAATCGACATTCAAATCGACAATCGACATTCATTCTTAATCGACATAATCGACAGTTTTAGGCCAAAATTTATAAAAAATTAAAATCGAAATAGAAGTTTAATTTTCTGCCTACTGACTTAAAGCAGAATTAGACACGAAATACAACTTGACTTTTTGACCTTTTTCCATCCGTACTTAGAAAAACTGGAATTGGTTGGCAGATCCGGATATACGAAGATATCCAAGATATACCAACCATAATCCCATTTAATGTACCCCCTCCTCTCTCTCTTCCCTATAGAATAAGACCTAATGAGCTAGTGCCTAATATTGTTTCTTTAAAAAATTTAAAAAACCATAGAATTATTTCCATTATTATCAACAAATTTTGAACGAATATCCACAATTGGAGGGCCATTTGCTAAAGGAATATGTACATTATTCTCGTCATTTTCCACAGATTTTCCTTCACAATTATTTGAATTATTTAATCCAGAAGCAAAAAGTGAAGCCATTTTTTGTTGTAAATGAATTGCTGTATCCATATTACCTGTTGCTAATGCTGAGGCTAATGAATAAAATAAATTGGTGTTGGAATTGTTATTTGTTAAATTTTGATGATGTTGATGATTAAGTGAAGCTAAAGGGGAAAAAATTTTAAGTAAAAAAGTTTTCGATTTTTTGTCAATTTTTGAAATTGTAAAAGGTTTTGATTTTTTTGAAATTAAAAAAAAAATTTTCAAAAAAGGCTATAAAAATTTCGAAATTTTTCAACGTAGTTTCTAAAGAATTTAAAATTATTTCCAATTTTAAATTTAAAAAATTCAAATTAAACAAACTCTGATTTTCAATATTTCCTCCTCCTCCCCCACTTCCAACATTAGAAACAGCATTTGAAGTCATTAAAGTAGTCAAAGGTTGATTATTCATTGAATGAATTCCTCCACCATTACTTCCAACATTTACAACAACTCCTGGAGAAGAAGCGGAAGAACAAGACTGGTTTTGTTGTGATTGTTCTTGGACTAAAACAAGAGGAATATTAAACGATAAATAAATTACTTTTAAATTCCTAATTTAAAATATACAAAAAATTTTTTCTAAATAAATCAAAGAGTCTCATAAACTTTAAAAATTAAAATCAAAAAACCTTGATTTTCAACAGCAGCAATATTATTATTATTCACAACACCAGTAGCATTTAAAGGTAATATAGCTAAAGGTCCACTTCCTCCATTACCAACAATTCCATTTACAGCAGTTCCAGACGAAGACGAATTTGAAGAACACGATTGTCTTTGTTGTTGCTGCAATTGTGATTGTTGTGTTGCTTGTACTGCTTGAGCTTGTTGTTGTTGTGCTGCTAAACGTTGCATTGTTCTCCTTTGATTCGCAAACCAATTACAAATTTGTTGATAAGTTACTTTATTGTTTGCACGGCGATATTGGGAAGAATTTAAAATATTCATATAATTAATTAATTTTTGTCTTGAAGGATTTGAATCTGAGCGAAACCAACGTTCCAAACGAGGCTGTAGAAAAAAATTTTAAAAATCAATTTTTTGGCTCTGTTAGAGATTAGTAGTCCAATGAACTTTTAAGAATCAAACCAAAATTTTATAATCTAAAGGAGGAAATAAATGTCTAAATGAGAGGGGCGGGTAACAGACTCGGAAAGACGGACTCGTAAAATTCCATTGGACTCATGAATTAAAATAGATACAAAAAAATTTTTTAATTTTAAAAAAAATTACCAACCATTTCACTCAATGGACTAAAACGAGTTCCATAATTTGAACTTTAAAAACAAACTTAAAAAAAAATTCAACTCGAAAAAAAACCTCTTTTTATTATTTTCGTCTTGTTGTGTAGCCATCTGTTCTAGCCATTCATTAACTGCTTGCATTTGTTCACGGTTAGACCAAGCAGAACATTGTTGGTCGTTTTGTATGACGTTTTGAAGAATTTCCTTTTAAATTAAAATTTTTTTTTATAAAAACTTTGACCCCCAACCCACGGCTAGGGGGGGTCAGAAAATCTCCAAGGGTTCAGAAAAAATTTTTTTACCTTAACTTCCTGTCCATTTGATGTGGTCAAAATACGTGGTTGCTGTTCTATAGCAGTTTTGAGAAGTCTCTGTTTTAATTCTGTAAGGCACTGACCATTCGATTCGGATTGTGAACTTAAAAAAAAATTTTTTTTAATTTCAAAAAATTTTTCAAAAATTTTTTGCCCTTTTAAAATTTTATAAATAAAAAATTTATTTTAATCTTTTATCAAATTTTAAAATTAAATTAAAAGCCGATTTAATCCAAAAAAAATTTTTTATCTTAAAAATAAAGATAATTTTATATATTTTTTATATTAATCTTTTCTAATCTCTTTCCCCTTTAAGAATACATACATACAATATCTAAAAATTGTTTTCTTCAAAATTATTTTGAAATTATAGAAAAAAATTTTTTTGGCCAAACAAGTCCCCCCTGTTTTTTCCTTTCTTTACTTTGTCCTATCCAAAATACATCCATCCTTTTCTTATCAGGGCCAATATTTTAGAAAAGAAAGGTAAGGGAAGAAGATAAATAAATTGAAGATGGAGGGAGGAGGTTTAATGATTTTTTTTGGTGAAAGTAAAGAAAGGAAAGAAAGGAGAAAGTTTGCCTCGCTGATCCAAATTGATCCCCCGTCATTTTTTCTCCTATTTTCCCCATTTTTTCTCAAATTTTATAAGGTAAACGTAAATACAAATAAGGAAAGGATCACGCGATAAACAAGAAAAAAATTTTTTTGAAAAAATAAATAAAAGAGATATCGAAAAATATTATAAAAAAAAGAAGAGTTTGGAGAAAATTAGTCAAGTGGAAACTAATTTTAAAAAATTTGAAAAAAATTTCTTTTAAAAAATTCAAAAAAAAACTTACTGTTTAGCCAATATTTTAAGTGTCATATGTGTTGAAATTTCACGAAATAAATTTGATACCAACTCTTCAGGATTATCTGTTATCGCCTCAAAAGATATAGGCTTCCAACCGTTAATTTGTATGAGATTTTTTATTCTTAAAGGGGAAAGAGATTAGAAAAGATTAATATAAAAAATATATAAAATTATCTTTATTTTTAAGATAAAAAATTTTTTTTGGATTAAATCGGCTTTTAATTTAATTTTAAAATTTGATAAAAGATTAAAATAAATTTTTTATTTATAAAATTTTAAAAGGGCAAAAAATTTTTGAAAAATTTTTTGAAATTAAAAAAAATTTTTTTTTAAGTTCACAATCCGAATCGAATGGTCAGTGCCTTACAGAATTAAAACAGAGACTTCTCAAAACTGCTATAGAACAGCAACCACGTATTTTGACCACATCAAATGGACAGGAAGTTAAGGTAAAAAAATTTTTTCTGAACCCTTGGAGATTTTCTGACCCCCCCTAGCCGTGGGTTGGGGGTCAAAGTTTTTATAAAAAAAAATTTTAATTTAAAAGGAAATTCTTCAAAACGTCATACAAAACGACCAACAATGTTCTGCTTGGTCTAACCGTGAACAAATGCAAGCAGTTAATGAATGGCTAGAACAGATGGCTACACAACAAGACGAAAATAATAAAAAGAGGTTTTTTTTCGAGTTGAATTTTTTTTTAAGTTTGTTTTTAAAGTTCAAATTATGGAACTCGTTTTAGTCCATTGAGTGAAATGGTTGGTAATTTTTTTTAAAATTAAAAAATTTTTTTGTATCTATTTTAATTCATGAGTCCAATGGAATTTTACGAGTCCGTCTTTCCGAGTCTGTTACCCGCCCCTCTCATTTAGACATTTATTTCCTCCTTTAGATTATAAAATTTTGGTTTGATTCTTAAAAGTTCATTGGACTACTAATCTCTAACAGAGCCAAAAAATTGATTTTTAAAATTTTTTTCTACAGCCTCGTTTGGAACGTTGGTTTCGCTCAGATTCAAATCCTTCAAGACAAAAATTAATTAATTATATGAATATTTTAAATTCTTCCCAATATCGCCGTGCAAACAATAAAGTAACTTATCAACAAATTTGTAATTGGTTTGCGAATCAAAGGAGAACAATGCAACGTTTAGCAGCACAACAACAACAAGCTCAAGCAGTACAAGCAACACAACAATCACAATTGCAGCAACAACAAAGACAATCGTGTTCTTCAAATTCGTCTTCGTCTGGAACTGCTGTAAATGGAATTGTTGGTAATGGAGGAAGTGGACCTTTAGCTATATTACCTTTAAATGCTACTGGTGTTGTGAATAATAATAATATTGCTGCTGTTGAAAATCAAGGTTTTTTGATTTTAATTTTTAAAGTTTATGAGACTCTTTGATTTATTTAGAAAAAATTTTTTGTATATTTTAAATTAGGAATTTAAAAGTAATTTATTTATCGTTTAATATTCCTCTTGTTTTAGTCCAAGAACAATCACAACAAAACCAGTCTTGTTCTTCCGCTTCTTCTCCAGGAGTTGTTGTAAATGTTGGAAGTAATGGTGGAGGAATTCATTCAATGAATAATCAACCTTTGACTACTTTAATGACTTCAAATGCTGTTTCTAATGTTGGAAGTGGGGGAGGAGGAGGAAATATTGAAAATCAGAGTTTGTTTAATTTGAATTTTTTAAATTTAAAATTGGAAATAATTTTAAATTCTTTAGAAACTACGTTGAAAAATTTCGAAATTTTTATAGCCTTTTTTGAAAATTTTTTTTTTAATTTCAAAAAAATCAAAACCTTTTACAATTTCAAAAATTGACAAAAAATCGAAAACTTTTTTACTTAAAATTTTTTCCCCTTTAGCTTCACTTAATCATCAACATCATCAAAATTTAACAAATAACAATTCCAACACCAATTTATTTTATTCATTAGCCTCAGCATTAGCAACAGGTAATATGGATACAGCAATTCATTTACAACAAAAAATGGCTTCACTTTTTGCTTCTGGATTAAATAATTCAAATAATTGTGAAGGAAAATCTGTGGAAAATGACGAGAATAATGTACATATTCCTTTAGCAAATGGCCCTCCAATTGTGGATATTCGTTCAAAATTTGTTGATAATAATGGAAATAATTCTATGGTTTTTTAAATTTTTTAAAGAAACAATATTAGGCACTAGCTCATTAGGTCTTATTCTATAGGGAAGAGAGAGAGGAGGGGGTACATTAAATGGGATTATGGTTGGTATATCTTGGATATCTTCGTATATCCGGATCTGCCAACCAATTCCAGTTTTTCTAAGTACGGATGGAAAAAGGTCAAAAAGTCAAGTTGTATTTCGTGTCTAATTCTGCTTTAAGTCAGTAGGCAGAAAATTAAACTTCTATTTCGATTTTAATTTTTTATAAATTTTGGCCTAAAACTGTCGATTATGTCGATTAAGAATGAATGTCGATTGTCGATTTGAATGTCGATTCCTAGAATTTTTCCGAAGAACCGAGCATTTTTCTTGGTTCGGGTTCAGATATCCAAAAATTTACCAAAAATCAACAATCACTAATGTCTCGCTTTTTTTGTACAATTTTATTTTTTATTACAAAAATTTTTCTTTAAAGGATTTTTCTCACCAACAATCTTGTTCTTCTACAAATGATTCTAATAATAACAACAATTTTTCTTCTGCTTATTCATTATCTGCGGCAAACAACATGGCTAATAATAATACAGCAACAGCTTTAATTAATAATGTTGGTTCTTCACCTTCATATTCTTCTATTTCACGTTAGCGAGAAAAATTTTTTTTTCAAATTTTTTTTAATTTTTCAGCAATAAAATTAGAATCTGGATTACTCAATTTTAAATTAGAAAATGAATTTTCTTCTCCACCCCCACAACAACAAAATATTGACGGACAAAACAATGTTGGGGCAAATGGTGGGAATGGTAATTCTGCTAATCAATCAAGATCGAGATTAATGTTTGATCCGTTGAGTGAATTGGTTTGTTTGCTTTTTTTAAATTTTTTTTTCAAATTTATTTTTGTTGTTTCGGCAGTAGGAATTCTAAACCCTTCCCCTTAAAGCATATCTCTGTTCCCTGCAAGTTTTACTTGAATCCACCTCTTTAATTTGTTCATTCTTTTTCTATTCCGTTTGAATTATTATAGTAAGTGTATGTAAGACTCATTAACTCTCTTCCATTGTCAAATTCGTTATTCAGGTTTACTTTTTTGTTACATAATGGGTGAACAAGATTTTGGGGTTTCCTCCAAAAATTTAAGAAATGAGAGGAAAAATTAAAGTAGGGAAATTGGGTCCTTTACACTGTCCAGATAATAATTTTATTAAAAAAATTTAATTTTTTAAAGCCAATTCTTGAACGCTGGTTTGATGATAATCCACATCCAGGATGGTTACAAATTGAACAGGTTTTTATTTTTTTTTAATTTTTTTAATTTTTATTTTTTAATTTTCTTTTAGTACACTGACTATTTAAATTCAATGACTTATCGACAAAATTATCCACCAGTTTCTACACATAATGTAAAAATTTGGTTTAAAAATAGACGTGCTAAAACTAAAAGGTTTTTCTTAAAAAAAAATTTTTTTTAATTGGATAGCAATTCGATATCCTTTTGGGATTTTTTGTGGTAGAGTCTTCGGGTCGGGGTTTCTTGCCAAAGAAAAATCGTCGGGGTTTCGTGAGCCGGGCAAGCTATCCTATTTTTTAAATGATAAAAAGTTTATTTTTTTAATAAAGGTTGTTGAATAATTCTGAAGCTAGTGGTGTTGTTGGTGGTGGTTCTGCTGCCTAATTATTAAATTAAAAATTGGTGGTTATAAAAAATTAAAGGGAGAGATGATGTTGATATTTGGTCTTCAACTTGAAAAAATCAAAGTTTATATTTAAATTTATACTTTTTTAAATAATTATTATTTTGAGATACCTTTCAATTTTTTTTCAAAAATTCCATTTTTTTGACTTTCCCATTCCTTTTTTAATTGGTTCCTTAATTTAGATCATTTATGAGATTTTTTTCTTGGGTAATGAAGAATTCTTTTCTAAAATTTGGATTTAAATTGGATCTAAATTAAGGTGTATCTTCTCGCTATTTTTTTAAAAATATACAAATTAAAAATATTCACACATTTCTTCTAAATGTTGTAACTGAAATGGAAAAAAAAGTTAAAAATGTCTACTAACAGAAAATTTGAAAATTTAGTTACAACATTAATTACTTATTTTCTAAAGTGGCTTTGACCTCAATTTTTATATTACTTATCTATTTTTTTTTCAGGGCTTTGAGAGAGACCTTTTTATAAATTAAAAAATTATTATTTTTTAAACACAAGGTCTATAATTTTTGACAAAAATATTCAAATTTCCTCTCTTCTTTTATTAATTAAAAAAAATAAAAATTTATTTTTAGCCTTGCCCGATTTTTTTAAAATGTTATTTTATTTACTTAAATATATTTTAAATTTATTTTGTTTAATGAATTTTACTCACTTATGCTATATTTTAATTCTTATAAATATTATAAGAAAATTTTAAAAGAGAATCGATTTTATTAAAAATTTGTATATTTTTTTAACAATTTACTTTATAAATTAATTGACGTTTATTTTTAAATTTTTTTACTCTAGTGGTTTTCTTAAAAGACTTGAAAATTTGAATTAATTTTTAACGCTACTTCATTATGTTAATCGACAAAATGGAATGCATGAAAAGGGTCTGTTACAAAAACAGTACGCGACAAAATGGTACATAGGCAAACTTTTGTAAAACGGTCAAATATTCTTGTACCATTTTGTCAACATGTCTCTTTGTTGCCAATTTGTAATGTACCGTTTTGTCTGAACATCTCTTACTGTTAATTAGAGAAAAAGATTATGTAAAATATGTTGTGTCAGACAGTTAAAGTTTTGTTGTGCACTACAAATGACCAACATTACAAAAAATTCTAATTATATTTTGTGGCAAATTTTTTTGATTAATTAAGTTTTTAGATTAGCTTTTAGTCTATTTATTGTTTTATTTAATGGAATTACCTAATGGCCAAGCTATTCGGCAAAGACGAATTGGAAGTGTTCGAGAAATGGTCCAAGAAGTTGATGCTTTTGTTAAAGTAACAGATGATGTTAAAGAAGAACCAAAAGCTGTTAATGGAATTTGTGAGAGGATTTTTTAGTTGAATTTATATTGATTTTTAATTTATTTTTCAGTGACTGTCCTCAGCTTTACTTTAATTTTTGTTCTATTTATTGGAGAAATTCACAATTATTTTACCAATGATGAAGTTGAATATCGATTTTCTGTTGATACTGATGAAACGTGAGAAGTTTTTATTTTTCGAAGCTAAAATTTTGTTTTTTAAAGAAATCCAATGTTAGAAATTGATATGATTGTTGCTTCACCATGCAATAATTTGGCAGTTATGCCGATGGGTGTTGATTCAGTAGAGCCGACAAAAGATGGAACGCATATAAAGAAAACTCCAACAAGGTTTTTTGTGTTTTAAATATTTTAATATTTTTTAAAAATTGCGTCAAATGTTTAGACTTGTAACTAGGAGGATTGGAAAGAATTAAAAACCCTCATGAAAAATCCTGGCTGTGGGCGGTCCTCCAATTCGGATAAACAATGTGTTATCCGAAAGAGCGTGACTAGCTTATTGTTAACTTGGCTTACAATTGAAACTCAACCTTAATTTTGATTCCATTAATTAACTCTTTCAAATGACATTGTGTGTCCGAATCGGAGTGTGGGACATGTGACATAATTTCTAAAACTTTCTAAATCTAAAAATTAGGTATGAAATGAATGAAGAAGAAGAAAAATTATGGGAAGCATTAAAACGTGTCCATCGTGAACATTTTAAACCAGGAACTCCGTTGAAGGGACTTGATCAGGTTTTTATCAAAAATTGAATCTTTCAATCAATTTAAATTTTTAAGGTAAAATATGTTGGCAGTCATATTGAGGAGGGCTTAGAATTGGCAGAAGAAGAAAAGGAGCGGTTAGAACGTTTAGAATTGGAACAGCAACGAGCCAAATTAAAAGAAAAGAAAGGAGATGATGATGAAGGTTTTCATGAAGAACATATTATTATGATGATTGGAACTGGATTGGGCGTTTTTCAAATTATTGCTGCTGGTAGTGAACGAGGTATATTTAATTTTATTGTGTCAGTCTTTGGAATTATAAGTAAGAAGGGAAATCGGCTGTCTAGCATTTAAAAGCTTACTAGGTTGTGGTTTAAGATTTACTTAAAGAAAAGTTTAAGCAGCACCCTGGTAGCTCAGTCTGTAGAGCACCTTTGTCCTAGCTTCACTTTTAAGAGGTGCCTGGTCGAGGCTTAACATTTATCTCTCACTTAATTTCAAAATATTACCCAATCTTATTTGATTTTTAATAGGTGGAAGTGATGAACTCGAAGAGGGAAGTGCTTGCCGAATTAGTGGTAAAGTTCCAGTCCTCAAAGGAAGTGGTGATCGTTTGACAATTACAATTGGGAAATCTTTGCCTATTGGAAATATGATTCAACATCTTGGGCCTAATCAACGTTTTTTCTTTTCTTTTTAAATTATTTTTAACTGTGCATTTTTAAAGATGGAAATATTTCTCACAGAATAGAAAAATTTCATTTTGGTCCACATATTTGGGGTTTAGTTTCTCCGTTGGCTGGAAATGAACAATATGCTTCCAAACGTTTGTTTTCTTGCTTTTTCTACTTTTTGATTTTCTTTTTTCAGCCAGTACAGTCTACAAATATTTTATTAAAGGTTTCCTTTTTTATTTTTTATTTATTTTCGGGGGAGCCATGATACCAGACGTCGAAATACCAAACTCCCGAAAACGTGGGAAATGCCGAATTTGGGTAAATACAAACTCATATAGGTATTCCATTCAGTTTAAAGGTTGTTATCAATCCGCGTTTTGGTATTTCTGATTGACTTTTGGAGGTTTGGTATTTCGGCTTTTTTGTTATTACATTGTCATATAATTTAAAATTTTTATTTTTTAGTTGTTCCAACTCGTATTTACAGTAAAGGACTTTTATTTGGTCAAAATTATTTGAGTACATATCAATATGCAGTTACTTATTCGGTTTTTATTAGACTTGTTTTTTTTTAATATTTTAATTTAAATTTTAAAGAAACACGAAGCTGAAGGTGATGAACATGTTCACGATTCAATAATTTTTGATTATGAATTTGTTGCTACAGCAATTGAAGTACATCCTGTTTCCATGTTTGTTTTGTCTTTAATTTTTCTAAATTTTTTTTCAATTCTTAAGGTCCTTATTACAATTATCTTTACGTATTTGTTCTATTGTTGGAGGTATTTTTGCAACTTCAAGATTTTTGGAAGCAACAGTCTCTAAAATGGTTACTCTGCTACATTTTTAGTTGTTTTTTTTTGAAATTTCTTTTTATTAAAAAAATATTATTTCAATTAATTATTTCCTATTTTGCTATTATTTTTCCTTCATAATATTTTTTTAAATTCAAGGCAAAATTTTTTTGTTTATTTTTTCTACTGATTTTTCTTCTAGCCTTTAACTCAAAAAATGAAATTTTTTTTTGAAAATTTAGATTCTTTAAAGGCTAACTTTATTTTTCTGAGTTGAAAGATTTAATATTATTGTCAGATTCAAAAATTGTTATTTTTTTATGGTGCTTCTTCAGAAATTCTTTCTAAAATTCTCTCGAAATAATTCTGTTACGCATTCTCTCTAACGGGTCTTTTTTTGTTTTCAGATTTTTTTCTAAATTATTTTCTTTGTTTGTTCTGATTTCTTTGTGATAAAAATTCACTATTATCACTGATACTATTTTGTAAATTTTCTAGTTGATTTTTCTAAAGAATATCTTTATTTTATAGACTTTGAAAGGTTAATTTTGATTAAAATGATTTTTAAGTAGGAGAGAGAATGTCAATAACAGTTTCGGCTGCTCAACTTGGTGAACAAAAACAGAAACAATTTAGGTTTTATTTTTAAAATTCAAAAATCTGTAGAAAATCTTTTTTTTAGTTATTTACCAAAAATCATAAATGGAGGAATTGCAGGAATTGTTGGTGTAACTTGTGTATTTCCTATAGATTTGGTCAAAACACGTTTACAAAATCAAAAAGAATTGCCTAATGGAAAGGTTCAATATCAAGGAATGTAAGGAAGAAAAATTTAATTTTTTTAAGAAATTTTTTTAAATTAAAGTTTGGATTGTGGACGTCAAACATGGAAGAATGGGGGGCCTAATGTTTACAGGTTTTTTATTGATTTTTGTGGGTTAAGTGGTTTTGGGCTGGTGATCTAGTTTGTTTATTCTCTTAGGTTCGATTCCTTTGAGTTGTGGGTTTTCCTTGGAATTTTTTTAAAATTTTTTTGTTGCTAGATGGGTCTGGTTTTTTAAATAACTTTTAAGAATTTACCTAACGGAAATTATTTTGTTGGTTATCATTTTCCTTATGTTTTTATTATTGAGGGTTCGATTCACTTGAGTAGGGGGGTTTCCTCTTTAATCCGAAATTCTTTTTCTTCTTGCTAGATGTGTTTTACATTTTTAGGCAACCTAAACTATTTTTAAGTAGCCTAGAAATTTGCTAAAAATTTATTTTTTAAGCAAAATTCGTTCATTATATTCTGGCTCCAGTGTAAATATTTTGTTGATAACTCCAGAAAAGGCAATAAAATTGGTTGCTAATGATTTTTTTCGTTATAAATTGGCATCTCCAAATGAAAAGTTTTTTTAAATTATAACTAAAAGAATTAAAAAATTTTAAAGAAAACTTTCAATACCAAAAGGAATGCTTGCAGGTGGTGCAGCAGGTTTTTGTCAAATAATTGTAACAACACCTATGGAATTACTCAAAATACAAATGCAACGTTTGTAAATTTTTTTTTAAATTTTTAAAAGTGGATTTAAATAAGACGGGGGTGGTTTTGGGGCACGCTAAGGGAGTTCGAGTTCTAACTTAATTTTAAAAAATAAACAATTCCTTTTACAAAAAGATTTATTTTAAATTAAAAAAAGAATACAAAAAATTTCCCGAAAATTAAAGAAAAAATATTGCGAATATCGCTCAAAAATATTTAAAGTAAAAGAATGTTTTTCCGGAATATTTCTTTTTGTTTACATCTTCTCATCTTCCTTCTAGTCCTTTTCGTCTTCCTTCTTTTCTTCGGCCTTTTGTTCAGCCGTTTTTGCCTTCTCCCCTTCAATTTCTCCGTTTTCTCCAACAATTTTAATTGGAATTTTAATAGCTTTTTGTTTTTCTTCTTGCTTCTTTTCCGGTTTAATTAATTCCGCTGTAACATTAAATTGTCCATTAGAATCAACGCTGCATTCAATTGTTTCCTTTTTAATATTTTTGGGTAATTGAACACGTCGAGTAAATGAACGATGAATTGATTGATGTTCGTCTTCTTTTTTATGTTCTGCAGTAATTATTAATTCTTCTCCATCAATTTTAACTTCAATTTCTCCAGGTCGATAATCAGAAGCATCACAAGAAAATTTGAATAAGGAATCATCTGTTTGACGGATGTTGCCGAGTAAATCGTTACTGAAAAGAAAAAAAATTACTTTAATTAAAAATAGAAAATAAAAATTATTTTTCCTGACAGGGTTCGAACCCTGAGCCCTTACAAAAAAATTTTTGAAATTTTTTTGAAAATTTTCCCTTTTGGGTGTGGAAATATTTTTCTCAAAATTTAACAATAAAAAAATTTTTTCTTACATTTGATGAGTTCCATCATTCAAAATTTGTTCAAATGCTCCATTCAATGTTGGCCAATAAATTGAAACAGTTCTTGGAACATTAAAAAAGTCACCAAAATCATCAAATCGGCGTAAGGAGGAACGAGTTCGAGGTTCGGCTACAGGCCAAAAGAACGGGGAAGAAGAACACAATGGCATTTTTTGTTTGGTTTTGAGAGTTTTTTGAGAGTGGTTTTTGTTTGTTGCTTGAATTTTTGGAATTGTTGGACTGGGAAATTTGAGGCATATTTATAGGGGAAAATTTGGTTAAGAAATAAATTTTCTAGAATATTGTAGAAATTTCTAAAAATAAAAAAAATGAGTGAAGATTTAGTGGTTTAGAAAGAAAGGGAAGGTTCTAGAATGTTCTAGAAAATAAAAAAGAAGACGGGTGGTTGTAAAAAAAGAGAGCCAGCTGACGATTTAATGAGCGCAAATTTTTGGCGTTTTCTAAAAAAAATTTTTTTAAAGAGGCTATTAGAGTCTTGGGGGTTTTGAAATTTTTTTGAAAAATTTTATAGGAAAATTTTTTAAAATGAAGAAATTTTTTTCAGAAGCCAGTTCAACAAGCAAAACATCAGCAACAAAATTAGCTTTAAATCTCATCAAGGAAAAAGGAATATTTGGCTTATACAGAGGATTAGCCCCAACAATGGCCAGAGATGTTACATTTTCTGTTATGTATTTTCCACTTTTTGCTACACTGGATGCATTAGTATGTCTTTAAATTTTTTTAAATTTTTGACACTTTTTAATTAAAAAAATTTTTTCTAAAGGGGCCCAGAAAATCACCTCAAAGTGGAGATGCTGTTTTTTATGCTTCCTTTCTTGCTGGTATTGTAGCGGGTGCTATAGCCTCTTTTTCAGTGACTCCATTGGATGTATAAAATTAAAAAAAATTTTTAATTTAAAATTTTTGAGGTTATCAAAACACGAATTCAATTAATTGAAAAATCCTCAACAGATTCACCCCCATATAGAGGAATATTGGACGCGTTTAGGTAAAAAATTTAAAAAATATTTTTAAAGAAATTTTTTTGTAGAAAAATTTTAAAAAACGAAGGCCCTCGTGCTTTTTTCAAAGGTGCAGGCTGTCGAATGATGGTGATGGCCCCACTCTTTGGTATTGCCCAGATGGTTTATTATATTGGTGTTGCTGAATTTTTACTTGGACGTGAAAAGAGTCAACATATTTAAAATGACTAGTAGGTTCTAAAAAATTTTCTCGGTTTGTTTTTTATCTGTGATCTTTCTTAAAATTTTATTTTTTAATATCTAAATCATTTTTTCAATCTTTTCACTTGCAATAATGTGAATAGGGTTGGCGGTTCTGAACCGAGTTGAACTGAGGATTTTTCATTTTTCGGATATTGGGGTTTGTTCTCTTCCGTTTGGGTATCCAGAGATTTTTCAAGAATCGACAACCGTAAATATTAATAGAATAATAATAATAACTTAGCCAACATTTATGTTAGCGAAAAAAAAATTAGGTGGACTATTATATTCTTAAAGATAATCCCTTAAATAATTTTGGATTTTTTCATTTCTTTTTCTTTAATATTTTTATTAGTGTCCGGTATAAGCATTTTTTCGGGTCCGGAAATAATTTTGAGATTGTGAAAAAATCCTTCCAGTTTTGGATTTCAGACTCCGAAAAACATCGCCGGACACTAATGTTTATTTACCTACACAAATTATATAATAAATATTATTTTATCAAATTTTGTTTATTTCCTCAATATTATTTTTAAATAATTACTACCTTTTTTGATTTTATTTTTTTTTATTTTTTTAAATTAAAGTTTAGGGGGTATTTCAGAAAATGGTTGCAACAATTCCAACTCTTCGCCTCTTTTACCGATTATTTATTATCAAAAGAACAGCAACAAGATTAGCTTCATTAGATACCTCAATAGCCTCACCATCATCTTTTTCGTCAAATAAATTTAATCGTTATGATACAAATTTGAAATTAGTTGAAGCTTTGAATAATGAAAATTTTGATCTAATTGGAAGTCCATTAATTTTGGGAAATAAAACACAGGTTTTTTATTTATTTTAAAATAGTGCTGGGCATGGGTCCGAAGACAGGAAAAATTTGGGAGGGTGAATCAATTTTGGGGAATTTTTTTTCAATCAATTTTGAAATAGCCGGAACAGTGCCCAGGACTTTGAAAATTGAAATAAAGAATTTTTTATTTAGAAGGATTATGTCGAACTTTTCCGTGAACAATTAGATTCTGAAGAAGCATTTTTTACAATGGTCTTTTTTATTTTTTTAAATTAATTTAAAATATAAATTTACAGATTAAAAATACAACTCGAACAAGTGAGTTGGAACCAATGGAAAAATTGATAGAAAGTTGGGAATGGAAAGAACATATTGAAGAAAATTTGAATAGAATAATTGCAGAAAAGCCTATGAGTAAGGAATGTAAGGAGGTTTTTTTGTTAAATAAAGAAAATTTTTGGTAATAAATCTGAGGTGGCACTTGGAGTTCTCGACAAGACTAAATAAATCTAATTGTTAGACTAGATTTTGATTCCATTTTTATAATATGCCGGCTTTAGGGGAGAAAACTGGACTGAGGAGAGAAATTTTTATTAATTTTTTAAATTTTTACACAGTGAGAACCTTTTTCAACAATATCGACACAAAAGAATGTGCAGATAATCTATTATTATTACTTCAATCAATTTTATGTCGTGGACAAAGATCTGTTCCAATAGTTGAATTAAATAAAATTTTTCCAAGAATTATAATTAATTTATATAGAGATCCATTCTTTAGACTTTTATCTGTTGAATATAAAAAGGTTTTTTTTAATTTTTTATTAATAAAAAATTTTCTTTTTTAGAATATTGAATTATTATTTAAAGAATATATAAGATATTATTTGGATAAAAATATTTCAAAAAGATTTACAATACGGGATTGGTGGTAAGCACATATTTTCATTTTTAAAAATTGAAAGACTGCAAAGTCAGTAGTTATGTTGCAGTAATACCTAAGTCCCTAAACTACTGAAATACCAAACTAAAATTCCAAACTTCGGCATTTTTGTCATTAAAGCACGACGCTACGGGTTATCATTGGGGATTTTTTTTTATATATTTTTGTAGGTCTCTTTTTTGATCGAAATTAACAGAATTTTTGGGCCTTAAAATTTTTTAAATTTTATTTCTTTTTCAAAATTCTGTTATTTCAAAGAATATAAAAATTTTAATTTCTTTTACTAAAGGTACAAATGTGCTTCTCAACTTCAATTGCCTCCAGATTATTTTCCCCAATTTGAAGAATTTTTTAAAACACCTATTCAAGATGTGAGGACTTCTACAATATTTTTTATAAAAATTTCCAATTTAGATTTCCAATTTATTTATTTCTTTTCTAATTGAACATTGTGAATTTCCACTTTATCGAGGAACAAAAAATGAAAGCAACAACGGTAAAAAACGTTGGCAACATGCTTTTTCTATTGGAGAAGTTCAAATTGAAGAATTAAATCCACATGAAGGATTGGGTTATAAAACAAATTTTTGCAAAATGCTAAAAGTTCATTATCATATTTCGGAAATTTATTGTTCTAGACATCAATTTGAATATTTGTATTTTGAAAGTCATTTGTTACCTATGAAGGTTTGAATTTTTTTTTAATTTTTAAAAAATTAAAAATATTTTTTGAAAGGTCCCTCCACGTCCATGGCTAGACAGAGGCAAATGTGGCCCAAATTATTTTTTCAAATCAAAATTAATTCGAGATATGGACGAATATCCACATTTAAATTTAAATGCTGAATTATTGGATAAACGTATTGAAAATAAAATACAAGCTAGACCTGTTTTTGATGCTTTGAATGATTTGGGTTCTACACCGTGGAAAATTAATGAAGTAAGAAAAAATTTTTTAAACTTTTTTAAAGGTTTAGTTCACTTAAACAATATCCCTGGATTTTTTTATTTATTTGGGGAGTTTTTAAAGAAACGCCCATTTATTTTTGTTAGCGCACCAAACGAGAAATACCAAACTTCAAGAACCGCCGAAATATCAACCCTACCCAAAAAATTCCGGTATTTCTGCGGCGTTTGAAGTTTTGGTATTTCTGCGGGGTTTGGTCTGATTTTAGTACAGATCGTTAACTTTAAATTTAAAAATAAAAAATAATTTTTTTAAAGGAAATTCTCGGACATATGATGAAAGCATTAGAAATGTCTTATAATTCAAAAAATGCTTCATTTCTCAAAAAATTGGCAATTCCTAGACATCCAAAAACTTGTTGGATTCCTTTGGATTATGATAGATTTAAAAAGCAATATTTAAAAAAGAATAAAGAAGTTGAAGGAAAAAGTGAAGAAGAATTGGATGAATTTATTAGAAAAGAATTTAATCATAAAAGGGCATTAATGACCAAAATAAAGTTTGTTTAAATTTTAGTTATTTTTAAATTTCTAAAAATATATCGAAAAGTCTATCCAAAACCTGTTGGCCTGTCTGCGCGCCGTAATCCGAAAACGCCGTAATACCAAACCCTCTGACTAACTTTTTATTTGGCATGTATTACGTCATTTATACAGCTAGGTATTTTGACGAGTTTTTGTGGGGGTTGGTCTTATGTCGTTTGGCATTACGGCCTTATAGAATACTAATGAACTCAAAACAATCAGCTATATTCTAGCTCATGAGTTGTGCCAGTTCCACCTTTTATCTTTCACTTTTTGAAATAAATTTCGGCACCCTCTATCCCAAAAAACTTTTTCTAAAATTAATTTTTATAGAAATGAGCAAAATTCTCTTTGGTGTTGGCTAATTTATCGTTTAATTTTGGCAAAACATTATACTAATCAAGATATTTATTTTCCTCATAATTTGGATTTTCGTGGTCGTTGTTATCCAATTTCACCACAAATTAATCATATGGGGGATGATTTAAATAGAGGACTTTTAAAATTTGCAAAAGGTTTTTTTAATTATTAATAGTCGAATCTAAAAATAAAATAACCTTAAAATTAGGCCCACCTTAATTTAAGATTGGGGTTTTTTTGAATTTTGATAGGCTACTGAATAAGGTTGGCTGATCCTGGGGAATTTTCAAATATCCGGCTCTGATTTTCGAACCGAAGTTTTTTAGATATACGGTCTTTTTCGGATCAGGATCCACCAACACCTTACGGTTTGTGTCTACAGACAAAGTGTCCAGGTAAAGGGTTACCACCAATTTAACACACGCCTCATTATAGAAGAGAAGATTTTTAGTCTCAAAAGAAGTGTCTAAAAATTTTTCTAAACTTAGGAAAACCTTTGGGTGTTGATGGTTTTCGTTGGTTAAAATTACACTGCGTAAATATTACTGGAAAATTAAAAAGAAAACCACTTTCTGAAAGACTAGAATATGCCGAAAAACATTTTGACGAAATGATTAAATCTGCTGAAAAACCTTTTGAAGGTTTTTTTTAATTTTTAAATTTCAAAAAAAATTTTTTTGAAGGAGGAAATTGGTGGTGGGAAGATACTGAAGAACCTTGGCAAACACTTGCTGCTTGTATAGAAATTAGAGATGCAATAAAAAGTGGTGATCCGCACAAGTTTTGTAGTCATTTACCTATACATCAAGTAAAAAAATTTTTTTAGAAATTTTTAAAAAATTTTTCTAGGATGGTTCTTGTAATGGTTTACAACATTATGCAGCACTTGGACGTGATCTTAAAGGGGCGGTTGGAGTTAATCTTGTACCTTCCGAAGTTCCACAAGATATTTATACAACTGTATTGGAACGGTTTAAATTTTTTTAAATTTTTGAAATTAAAAAAAAATTTTCTAGGGTTGAAAAATTTCGAAAAGAAGATGAGGAAGACGTAACGAGTAAATATCATGAAATTTCAAAAGAAATGAGAGAATTTATAAGTGGGCCAATTGAAAGAAAAATAATTAAACAAACGGTTTTTTTAAAGAAAATTTTTTTGAAAAATTAAAAAATTTTTGTTTAAAGGTAATGACTGTAGCTTATGGTGTAACTCATTATGGTGCAAGAGAACAAATTAGACGACAATTAATTACTATTGATATTCCAGACAGAAATAAGGAGGTTAAATTTTTTAAATTTTTTGTTCAAAAAAATTTTTTTAAAGGCCTCTCGTTTTGCAACATATTTGACAAAGCGAACATTTGATGGACTAACAGACGCTTTTGAAAATTCAAAGTTTCTTTTAAATTTTTCTTAAATTTGCAAATTTCTTTCTAGGAATTTAATGATTTGGTTTAAATCTTGTGCTGGTCAAGTCCTAAAATTAAGACAACCTTTAGAATGGGTTACACCTCTTGGTTTACCTGTTGTTCAACCATATGTTACTGTTGAACAAGTAGATGATGCTCTAGCTTTTTTGCCGATTCGACATAAACAAGTTTGTTTTTTCAAAAGTCTTACTAGTATGATGTTGTAATAGGCATGCTCCGAATACCAAACCGCCAAAAGACGTTGAAATACCAAATTTTTTGGGAGGGTTGGTATTACGATGTTATTTACTGTTTGATATTTTGGCAGCTTCTGAGGATTTGGTATTAAAACGCGCTCTTGCCTTCTCTTGAAACAAAACACTCTCTGAAAAACTCCTTTGGAAAAAATTTTTCCTTAATAGATGAATGCTTTCCCTCCAAATTTTGTTCATTCACTCGATTCAACTCATATGATGCTTACTTCCCTTTATTGCCGAAAACTTGGAATAACATTTGCTGCTATACACGATTGTTATTGGACACATGCTTGTGATGTTGATGAAATGAATAAGGTTTTTTTAAAAATATTCTTTTCAAATTTTATTTTTGAATTTTTTTAAAGATTTGTCGAGAACAATTTATTGCCCTACACAAACAGCCAATAATTCAAAAATTATCTCAAGTAAGGAAAAATTTATTTTTAAATTTATTCCTAAAATTTTCAAAAATTCATTTAAAATTTTTTAGTCATTCAATTCAACATATTTAACGGATTCTATCCGTGAAAAAATGCCGGAAAAGCTTGTATCAGATATAAGCAATGTTTTTGATTCATCATCATTAAAATTAGGAGAATTAGATATTAATGAAGTACTAAAGTCAACGTACTTCTTTTGTTAAAGTTTTTTTGTTTTTTTTTGTTAATGAGAGAAAGATTTTTATTATTTTTAGAGTATTCAAGATTTTTCAAGTTTTTTAAGGGAAAAATATTTTTATCAGTCAAAAATAACATGTAAGGGAGAAGCAACGGTAATTTGTAAGAGAGAGTAGAATATTTTTATAACAAAAATGATTTGAAATTGCGAATGTAGTATATAACCTTAAAATTGGATCGCATTTCTTTTTTTAAATCATCCCAACAAAAATTCCGATCAGAAAGATTCCAGAAGCAAAAAAATTCCAAGTATTCAATCTGTTTAAAAAATTAAAATGTGGTTAATTTTGTAAGGGGGTTAAGAGATTTTTCTGAAAAAATACCTTGAAGTTAAAAAAATAGATTTAATGAAAGAAAGGAAATGATTGTGGGTCAACCTAATAAAGTGTGATTGTGTATGGAAAAGTAAAGTCAATTGGGAAATCGACGGAGAAAGTGTCAGTTTTGGTCTTTAAAAAGTATGGAGTAGGAAATGGGTAGAAACCTTTTTTGAAAAAACCTTGAAAGAAGCAATTTCATTTTGTGTCTTTGTATAGAAACCTAACAAATTATATATGAAAAATCCTCATGACACATGGGATTTTTTAAACCTCATTTTTTGGTAAACATTTAATGCAACAACAAAACATCACTGGTTTCTCAATGCAATTCTGAGAGAATATTTTCAAGAGGATGATGATCATTTACCTGAATATATCCATTGTTTGAGTAACCTCTTTCTAACGTCGCGATTTTGAACGCGGGGAACGTGAACGAGACGAACGGCCTTTGTGACGAGGAGAGCGGTCTCGTGAACGTGAACGATCTCGGTGACTTAATAAAAAATTTTTTTAATATTAAAAGGTATGTGAAAGAATTAACCGTTTGTGGTGCTTCTCGTCATGACGTTTGTCAGCTTTGTGCGACCCCGAATCACTCTTGTGCGAACCAGTACGATCACGATGGTGGTGCGATGAGTGTGACGAACTCGAATGATGGTGACGACGCTCTGGACTCTTTGAACGCGAACGGCTACGTGAACGGATTGGCGAAGTTTCCTTGTCAAGTTTTTCCTGAAAAGGGGTTTATATTTTTGAGTGATTAAGCAGAGAAAGAGGTAATTTGCGAGCAGGTAGAATAGGAAAACTTTGGGAAGGCATAGGACCCTCTTCCCTCAAAATCGAAAAATAACATTTGAATCCTAAGAATTTCTAAACCATTTTTAGAACCCGACAACAAGTTCAACGTCAAAAAATAGAAAAGAACCTTAAGTTCCTCAATTGTCTCAGCAACTCTTGCAAATCCCAAATGTTGTTTTCCTTGCATATGATCATCAATTCTTAACAACAAATTATTAAAGTCAAAAAACAACAAAAAAAACCGTTGCTGGCAATCTCCAATAATTAAAAAACTTCCACAAACTTCACAAATACGCATTGGTTTTGGAGCTAGAAGAAAAAAGAGGTGGGTAAATAAATTTAAAATTAAAAAAAGAATACCATTAGGATCTTTATAGCCAGCCGTATATTCAGGTGGTAAGAAAAGCTAAAAATAAAAAAAATTATTTTTGAGCTAGAGGGAGTTTGGGTTCTCTACTACATTTTTTCGATCATTTTTGAATTATCGAGCAGGGATAGCTCAGACTTTTCCCGAAGCCCAGACTTTTTTAAAGAGTAAACCCAGGTTTAAGATTCCCCATTTTCTTCTCCAAGTGCTCATAGCTCTAGGGTGGATAATTTATTTTTATTTTTCTGTTTATCAATTCCAAAATTTATTTCTAAAATTCAAACCTTCCTCACAGCCTCCAATTCTAAATTAACTTCTTCTGCTCTTTTTACATATCTTTGTGATCTATCCAAATCTCCTTTTAATCCAGCTTTTTCTGCAATTTCCACATAATCAGACATTTCTTTTTCTAAACGTCCAATTTTTTCATTTAAATGTTTTTTTGTTGATTCATCCATATTCTTTAAAAATTTTTGAAAATTTTATTTAGAAAATTAGAAACCTGTGGCCCTTGTGTTAATGCCAAACGTTCTTTATTCTTTTCAATTTTTCTTTGCATATCATCTTTAATTCGAACCAAAAAATTGTAAAATTGTTTTTCATAACCTAACTTCTCGTAAAATTCACTCTTTCGATAAGCAATTCGAAGATTACTTTTAAAAAATTTTTGTAGAAAAAAATTATACTATGTGTGCTCAAATAATTAGCCCGGGTACCTCTCTTGTTTCAACCTCCGCAGGAGAAGGTAACTAATCGAGAGAGGGCTATTTTTTGCTTTTTTAGGAGGCGATAATTTGAGGGAGAGTAATTATTTGAGTAAATACGATATATTAAAAATAGGTTCACTTACTCATCATGGACATATTTGCATGATCCTTTAAAGAAAAAAATATTTTTTCTTAAATCATTTTATTTTAAAATATTACCCAAATCAGCTTTTGTATTTGTAAATTCTTCGTGTGGGCAAAATCCAGCTAAAAAGAATTTGCAAACATCGGCATCCTTGATATATCAAATTGAAAAAAATAAGAAATAATTTAAAGAAACCCTGAAATTGAGGTCAAGATTTTTGTCTTGATTTCGGCCGGGACCCATCAATTCATTCAACATTGCAGCAATTTGATCTTTAGCACTCATTTTTTAATTTGTTTTCTGAAATTTACTTTTAAATTTTCTTGGATTTTTAATTTAAAAAATTTCAATGGTTCTCCTTTACTCTTTATTTTCTTCTTTCTCTCTCTCTCTTATATTTCCATTATCTTTTTCTTTTATTTTCAGTAAACACTATTTACATTTTGTCAATACCATATTTTGCCAGTAGGGCTAAAATCCACGTTTTGCCACCAAAGTTTTTGGCAAAACGTTGATTTTACACTTATTGGCAAAAGATGTAGTTGGCAGTATATGGCTGAGCGATAAAAAATAAACACAAAGAAGTAACACTTCATTGCCAATTTCATCGCTAACATTCATTCTGTAATTTTTAATTTTTCAGTGCCAGTATTTCATTGCGAAATTTATAGCTTTAAATGGCACTTGTTTATTAATGGATTTATTTTTAGTTTTTTTAAAGATTTTATTAATTAATCTCTCTCAAGCTTTTAGCTTAATTTCTCAGTAATCTACTAAAAACAAGACAAGGTCAAAATCATGTGAATCTGTTTATGATTGAGTACATATTATTTTTTTACTAAAAAATACCCTCCTAATCTACCTATTTTAATAATAATTTTTTCACTTGGCGATAATGCTCTTTCCTTCCTTTTCTCACATTAATAACTTTGTATAAGGTCATAGACATATTTTTTCATGACACTTGACGAGGGTTTTTTGCGTAATTAATTAAAGTCTCTTAATTTTCCCTCTTAAATTTTGTTCCTTTCTCTCAAATATTACCCTCTCCAGCAAGAGGTCGAAACAATGATTACTCAGAGTAATTATTTAAAATGACTAGTAGGTTCTAAAAAATTTTCTCGGTTTGTTTTTTATCTGTGATCTTTCTTAAAATTTTATTTTTTAATATCTAAATCATTTTTTCAATCTTTTCACTTGCAATAATGTGAATAGGGTTGGCGGTTCTGAACCGAGTTGAACTGAGGATTTTTCATTTTTCGGATATTGGGGTTTGTTCTCTTCCGTTTGGGTATCCAGAGATTTTTCAAGAATCGACAACCGTAAATATTAATAGAATAATAATAATAACTTAGCCAACATTTATGTTAGCGAAAAAAAAATTAGGTGGACTATTATATTCTTAAAGATAATCCCTTAAATAATTTTGGATTTTTTCATTTCTTTTTCTTTAATATTTTTATTAGTGTCCGGTATAAGCATTTTTTCGGGTCCGGAAATAATTTTGAGATTGTGAAAAAATCCTTCCAGTTTTGGATTTCAGACTCCGAAAAACATCGCCGGACACTAATGTTTATTTACCTACACAAATTATATAATAAATATTATTTTATCAAATTTTGTTTATTTCCTCAATATTATTTTTAAATAATTACTACCTTTTTTGATTTTATTTTTTTTTATTTTTTTAAATTAAAGTTTAGGGGGTATTTCAGAAAATGGTTGCAACAATTCCAACTCTTCGCCTCTTTTACCGATTATTTATTATCAAAAGAACAGCAACAAGATTAGCTTCATTAGATACCTCAATAGCCTCACCATCATCTTTTTCGTCAAATAAATTTAATCGTTATGATACAAATTTGAAATTAGTTGAAGCTTTGAATAATGAAAATTTTGATCTAATTGGAAGTCCATTAATTTTGGGAAATAAAACACAGGTTTTTTATTTATTTTAAAATAGTGCTGGGCATGGGTCCGAAGACAGGAAAAATTTGGGAGGGTGAATCAATTTTGGGGAATTTTTTTTCAATCAATTTTGAAATAGCCGGAACAGTGCCCAGGACTTTGAAAATTGAAATAAAGAATTTTTTATTTAGAAGGATTATGTCGAACTTTTCCGTGAACAATTAGATTCTGAAGAAGCATTTTTTACAATGGTCTTTTTTATTTTTTTAAATTAATTTAAAATATAAATTTACAGATTAAAAATACAACTCGAACAAGTGAGTTGGAACCAATGGAAAAATTGATAGAAAGTTGGGAATGGAAAGAACATATTGAAGAAAATTTGAATAGAATAATTGCAGAAAAGCCTATGAGTAAGGAATGTAAGGAGGTTTTTTTGTTAAATAAAGAAAATTTTTGGTAATAAATCTGAGGTGGCACTTGGAGTTCTCGACAAGACTAAATAAATCTAATTGTTAGACTAGATTTTGATTCCATTTTTATAATATGCCGGCTTTAGGGGAGAAAACTGGACTGAGGAGAGAAATTTTTATTAATTTTTTAAATTTTTACACAGTGAGAACCTTTTTCAACAATATCGACACAAAAGAATGTGCAGATAATCTATTATTATTACTTCAATCAATTTTATGTCGTGGACAAAGATCTGTTCCAATAGTTGAATTAAATAAAATTTTTCCAAGAATTATAATTAATTTATATAGAGATCCATTCTTTAGACTTTTATCTGTTGAATATAAAAAGGTTTTTTTTAATTTTTTATTAATAAAAAATTTTCTTTTTTAGAATATTGAATTATTATTTAAAGAATATATAAGATATTATTTGGATAAAAATATTTCAAAAAGATTTACAATACGGGATTGGTGGTAAGCACATATTTTCATTTTTAAAAATTGAAAGACTGCAAAGTCAGTAGTTATGTTGCAGTAATACCTAAGTCCCTAAACTACTGAAATACCAAACTAAAATTCCAAACTTCGGCATTTTTGTCATTAAAGCACGACGCTACGGGTTATCATTGGGGATTTTTTTTTATATATTTTTGTAGGTCTCTTTTTTGATCGAAATTAACAGAATTTTTGGGCCTTAAAATTTTTTAAATTTTATTTCTTTTTCAAAATTCTGTTATTTCAAAGAATATAAAAATTTTAATTTCTTTTACTAAAGGTACAAATGTGCTTCTCAACTTCAATTGCCTCCAGATTATTTTCCCCAATTTGAAGAATTTTTTAAAACACCTATTCAAGATGTGAGGACTTCTACAATATTTTTTATAAAAATTTCCAATTTAGATTTCCAATTTATTTATTTCTTTTCTAATTGAACATTGTGAATTTCCACTTTATCGAGGAACAAAAAATGAAAGCAACAACGGTAAAAAACGTTGGCAACATGCTTTTTCTATTGGAGAAGTTCAAATTGAAGAATTAAATCCACATGAAGGATTGGGTTATAAAACAAATTTTTGCAAAATGCTAAAAGTTCATTATCATATTTCGGAAATTTATTGTTCTAGACATCAATTTGAATATTTGTATTTTGAAAGTCATTTGTTACCTATGAAGGTTTGAATTTTTTTTTAATTTTTAAAAAATTAAAAATATTTTTTGAAAGGTCCCTCCACGTCCATGGCTAGACAGAGGCAAATGTGGCCCAAATTATTTTTTCAAATCAAAATTAATTCGAGATATGGACGAATATCCACATTTAAATTTAAATGCTGAATTATTGGATAAACGTATTGAAAATAAAATACAAGCTAGACCTGTTTTTGATGCTTTGAATGATTTGGGTTCTACACCGTGGAAAATTAATGAAGTAAGAAAAAATTTTTTAAACTTTTTTAAAGGTTTAGTTCACTTAAACAATATCCCTGGATTTTTTTATTTATTTGGGGAGTTTTTAAAGAAACGCCCATTTATTTTCGTTAGCGCACCAAACGAGAAATACCAAACTTCAAGAACCGCCGAAATATCAACCCTACCCAAAAAATTCCGGTATTTCTGCGGCGTTTGAAGTTTTGGTATTTCTGCGGGGTTTGGTCTGATTTTAGTACAGATCGTTAACTTTAAATTTAAAAATAAAAAATAATTTTTTTAAAGGAAATTCTCGGACATATGATGAAAGCATTAGAAATGTCTTATAATTCAAAAAATGCTTCATTTCTCAAAAAATTGGCAATTCCTAGACATCCAAAAACTTGTTGGATTCCTTTGGATTATGATAGATTTAAAAAGCAATATTTAAAAAAGAATAAAGAAGTTGAAGGAAAAAGTGAAGAAGAATTGGATGAATTTATTAGAAAAGAATTTAATCATAAAAGGGCATTAATGACCAAAATAAAGTTTGTTTAAATTTTAGTTATTTTTAAATTTCTAAAAATATATCGAAAAGTCTATCCAAAACCTGTTGGCCTGTCTGCGCGCCGTAATCCGAAAACGCCGTAATACCAAACCCTCTGACTAACTTTTTATTTGGCATGTATTACGTCATTTATACAGCTAGGTATTTTGACGAGTTTTTGTGGGGGTTGGTCTTATGTCGTTTGGCATTACGGCCTTATAGAATACTAATGAACTCAAAACAATCAGCTATATTCTAGCTCATGAGTTGTGCCAGTTCCACCTTTTATCTTTCACTTTTTGAAATAAATTTCGGCACCCTCTATCCCAAAAAACTTTTTCTAAAATTAATTTTTATAGAAATGAGCAAAATTCTCTTTGGTGTTGGCTAATTTATCGTTTAATTTTGGCAAAACATTATACTAATCAAGATATTTATTTTCCTCATAATTTGGATTTTCGTGGTCGTTGTTATCCAATTTCACCACAAATTAATCATATGGGGGATGATTTAAATAGAGGACTTTTAAAATTTGCAAAAGGTTTTTTTAATTATTAATAGTCGAATCTAAAAATAAAATAACCTTAAAATTAGGCCCACCTTAATTTAAGATTGGGGTTTTTTTGAATTTTGATAGGCTACTGAATAAGGTTGGCTGATCCTGGGGAATTTTCAAATATCCGGCTCTGATTTTCGAACCGAAGTTTTTTAGATATACGGTCTTTTTCGGATCAGGATCCACCAACACCTTACGGTTTGTGTCTACAGACAAAGTGTCCAGGTAAAGGGTTACCACCAATTTAACACACGCCTCATTATAGAAGAGAAGATTTTTAGTCTCAAAAGAAGTGTCTAAAAATTTTTCTAAACTTAGGAAAACCTTTGGGTGTTGATGGTTTTCGTTGGTTAAAATTACACTGCGTAAATATTACTGGAAAATTAAAAAGAAAACCACTTTCTGAAAGACTAGAATATGCCGAAAAACATTTTGACGAAATGATTAAATCTGCTGAAAAACCTTTTGAAGGTTTTTTTTAATTTTTAAATTTCAAAAAAAATTTTTTTGAAGGAGGAAATTGGTGGTGGGAAGATACTGAAGAACCTTGGCAAACACTTGCTGCTTGTATAGAAATTAGAGATGCAATAAAAAGTGGTGATCCGCACAAGTTTTGTAGTCATTTACCTATACATCAAGTAAAAAAATTTTTTTAGAAATTTTTAAAAAATTTTTCTAGGATGGTTCTTGTAATGGTTTACAACATTATGCAGCACTTGGACGTGATCTTAAAGGGGCGGTTGGAGTTAATCTTGTACCTTCCGAAGTTCCACAAGATATTTATACAACTGTATTGGAACGGTTTAAATTTTTTTAAATTTTTGAAATTAAAAAAAAATTTTCTAGGGTTGAAAAATTTCGAAAAGAAGATGAGGAAGACGTAACGAGTAAATATCATGAAATTTCAAAAGAAATGAGAGAATTTATAAGTGGGCCAATTGAAAGAAAAATAATTAAACAAACGGTTTTTTTAAAGAAAATTTTTTTGAAAAATTAAAAAATTTTTGTTTAAAGGTAATGACTGTAGCTTATGGTGTAACTCATTATGGTGCAAGAGAACAAATTAGACGACAATTAATTACTATTGATATTCCAGACAGAAATAAGGAGGTTAAATTTTTTAAATTTTTTGTTCAAAAAAATTTTTTTAAAGGCCTCTCGTTTTGCAACATATTTGACAAAGCGAACATTTGATGGACTAACAGACGCTTTTGAAAATTCAAAGTTTCTTTTAAATTTTTCTTAAATTTGCAAATTTCTTTCTAGGAATTTAATGATTTGGTTTAAATCTTGTGCTGGTCAAGTCCTAAAATTAAGACAACCTTTAGAATGGGTTACACCTCTTGGTTTACCTGTTGTTCAACCATATGTTACTGTTGAACAAGTAGATGATGCTCTAGCTTTTTTGCCGATTCGACATAAACAAGTTTGTTTTTTCAAAAGTCTTACTAGTATGATGTTGTAATAGGCATGCTCCGAATACCAAACCGCCAAAAGACGTTGAAATACCAAATTTTTTGGGAGGGTTGGTATTACGATGTTATTTACTGTTTGATATTTTGGCAGCTTCTGAGGATTTGGTATTAAAACGCGCTCTTGCCTTCTCTTGAAACAAAACACTCTCTGAAAAACTCCTTTGGAAAAAATTTTTCCTTAATAGATGAATGCTTTCCCTCCAAATTTTGTTCATTCACTCGATTCAACTCATATGATGCTTACTTCCCTTTATTGCCGAAAACTTGGAATAACATTTGCTGCTATACACGATTGTTATTGGACACATGCTTGTGATGTTGATGAAATGAATAAGGTTTTTTTAAAAATATTCTTTTCAAATTTTATTTTTGAATTTTTTTAAAGATTTGTCGAGAACAATTTATTGCCCTACACAAACAGCCAATAATTCAAAAATTATCTCAAGTAAGGAAAAATTTATTTTTAAATTTATTCCTAAAATTTTCAAAAATTCATTTAAAATTTTTTAGTCATTCAATTCAACATATTTAACGGATTCTATCCGTGAAAAAATGCCGGAAAAGCTTGTATCAGATATAAGCAATGTTTTTGATTCATCATCATTAAAATTAGGAGAATTAGATATTAATGAAGTACTAAAGTCAACGTACTTCTTTTGTTAAAGTTTTTTTGTTTTTTTTTGTTAATGAGAGAAAGATTTTTATTATTTTTAGAGTATTCAAGATTTTTCAAGTTTTTTAAGGGAAAAATATTTTTATCAGTCAAAAATAACATGTAAGGGAGAAGCAACGGTAATTTGTAAGAGAGAGTAGAATATTTTTATAACAAAAATGATTTGAAATTGCGAATGTAGTATATAACCTTAAAATTGGATCGCATTTCTTTTTTTAAATCATCCCAACAAAAATTCCGATCAGGGCCCTATTTCAATTGTCCACAGATTCTGCGGTCTGCGTTCTGTGCACAGACCACAGAACCACAGAAATTCTGTTTCAATTATTCCACGGATTCTGCGGAAAAAGGAGTCCGCAGATTCTGTGGAAACATGCACAGATTCTGTGGAAACATCCACAGATTCTGCAAAACATCCAAAAACATGCAAAAACCACAGAATTCTATTTCAATTATTTTTCTGTGCACAGAAAAAAATCCACAGATCTGTGGCTTTTTTAGTCGATTCTGTGCATTTCTGTTTCAATTATTTCTGTGGTCTGCGGAAAATACACAGAATTCATTAAAAAATCCACCCTAAAATTTTTTCTGCGAATTTTCTGTGGAAAAACTTTAAAAATTTTTTTCTAGGCCTAGGCTTAACCAAATTTTAAAATTTTTAGATAACATTGAAGCTTGATTCATTCTCTATTTTTTGATATAAAAATTATAATTTTATTACTTAAAATTATTGCTTAAAATTAATTTTGAAAAAGGTACATCATTTTTTGTAATATTTTTTACTAAAATAAAAAAATTTAAGGAAAATGTTCTTCGATTTTGAAATATTTTACGATGGAGAAGACGAGCAAACGATTAAGCAGAACAAAATTTATAGGCCTAGAAAATATTTTGAAGAAGAAAATTTTAGAGAAAGATTCAGGCTTGATAGAGAACAATTTGAAGATTTTTTAAGTCAAATTTCAGCTTCATTAAAGCCAATTAATTCAACAAATCACGCAATGTCAGCTAAAGATAAACTTTTAACTGCACTTAGATTTTATGCAACTGGAAGTATATATGCTGTTATTGGTGATTCACATGGACCATCCAAATCATCAGTATGTAGATCCATAAGACAAGTTACAAGAGCAATAAATTTATACATGTTTCAAAGAAATGTTGGATATCCTGACAATTTTGGTAGTAAATTTAATAGTTTGCAAATTATTTAAAATTTAGCCAATACAACAACTGGTTTTTATGAAAAAGGAAAAATACCATCAATTTTTGGTTGTATAGATGGAACATTAATAAAAATATTAGCCCCTTCAAAATATGAGGAACAGTTTGTGGATCGTAAGAATGAACATTCTATTAACGTAATGCTTGTTTGTGGCCCAACTTTGAAATTTTATGATGCATCCGTTCGGTGGCCCGGGTCTACTCATGATTCCAGAGTTTTTAAAAACTCTCGCCTTTTCGAAAGATTATCAAGTGGTTGGAGGCCTTTTCATGGAGCATTTCTGTTAGGGGATTCTGGTATTTTAATTCTAAATGAGATATTAATATCCCTTTTTATTTTTAGGTTACCCCCTTCGTCAAATACCAATTGAAGAAACTCAAGATGATTTAGAAGGAAGAGAAAAAGGACTTGAAAAATTGAATCAAATTGTCGCAATATTTAATTAAGTTTTTCAAAAAATCAAAAAACAAACAAAATTTTGAAAAATCGAATAAATTTTGATAAATAAATTAAAGTTTAAAATATGTAGGCTCATCATAAATATTTGAAGGTTTTGATTTTTCTTCCAATTGAGCAATTTCAAGTTGAAGTTTTCTCTCCTTCAATTTTGCAACACGAGTCAAAACTTCCAAATATTCTTCTTTTTTCTTTTTATAAGTGTCAGTCTCATCTAAATTTAAAAGTTGAGAATATATAATTTTAGAATTTGTTTACCTTCAAACATTGCCTTTCTTTTGATGGATAATTTTGGAGTCAAAGTTGAAATATCATCAATAATTAAATCTTCATTTTCATCTTTTTTTTTATTATAAAACTCAAATTCATCAGTATTACTGCAATTGGCATCAGGTATTGTTAATCCAGCAACCACAGGAGAATCGACTCCAAGAATATCACCCATTATCATATCTAATTCATTTAAGCGAGTTTCACCACCGCTGCCAGTTGCTTTGTTTCTGTCAATTTTTGTCTAAAATATATATTTAAAAGATTTATTAAAGATAACAGCAAACTTTATACTCCTTAACAAGAGACGGCCATTTTGTGCCGCTCAGCCATTTGGCTTCGCGCCCTTTAGTCCACTCAGCACCCTTTGATTCACAAATTCTGAAAATTTTTTCCCAAGCATTCCTTTTTTCCTCATAAGTAATCTTGGTTGAAAATTTGCTAGATATTGTGGAGTAATTTTCTTTAATTAATAACAGCAATTCCTTCTTTTCTTGATTTTTTTTATCAGTCATTTCTAAAATTTATTTTAAAAATTAAATTAAAGATAAATAAAGGCTAATATAAACTGTTATTTTCAAAAACGCGGAAATAAAAAATTTGAATTTAGAAGGAAAAATACACAGAACCACAGAAAAATAATTGAAATAGAAATTCTGTGGATCAGTGGAAAAAATCCACAGATTTTTATATTTTCCACAGAAATTTTCATCCACAGAATCTGCGGAATGTTTCCACAGAATCAGTAGATGTTTCCGCAGAATCTGCGGGCACCACAGATTCTGTGCACACAGAATTTAATTGAAACAGAATTTCCACAGAATCTGTGTTCTGTGCACAGAATGCAGAATCTGCGGACAATTGAAATAGGCCCCAGAAAGATTCCAGAAGCAAAAAAATTCCAAGTATTCAATCTGTTTAAAAAATTAAAATGTGGTTAATTTTGTAAGGGGGTTAAGAGATTTTTCTGAAAAAATACCTTGAAGTTAAAAAAATAGATTTAATGAAAGAAAGGAAATGATTGTGGGTCAACCTAATAAAGTGTGATTGTGTATGGAAAAGTAAAGTCAATTGGGAAATCGACGGAGAAAGTGTCAGTTTTGGTCTTTAAAAAGTATGGAGTAGGAAATGGGTAGAAACCTTTTTTGAAAAAACCTTGAAAGAAGCAATTTCATTTTGTGTCTTTGTATAGAAACCTAACAAATTATATATGAAAAATCCTCATGACACATGGGATTTTTTAAACCTCATTTTTTGGTAAACATTTAATGCAACAACAAAACATCACTGGTTTCTCAATGCAATTCTGAGAGAATATTTTCAAGAGGATGATGATCATTTACCTGAATATATCCATTGTTTGAGTAACCTCTTTCTAACGTCGCGATTTTGAACGCGGGGAACGTGAACGAGACGAACGGCCTTTGTGACGAGGAGAGCGGTCTCGTGAACGTGAACGATCTCGGTGACTTAATAAAAAATTTTTTTAATATTAAAAGGTATGTGAAAGAATTAACCGTTTGTGGTGCTTCTCGTCATGACGTTTGTCAGCTTTGTGCGACCCCGAATCACTCTTGTGCGAACCAGTACGATCACGATGGTGGTGCGATGAGTGTGACGAACTCGAATGATGGTGACGACGCTCTGGACTCTTTGAACGCGAACGGCTACGTGAACGGATTGGCGAAGTTTCCTTGTCAAGTTTTTCCTGAAAAGGGGTTTATATTTTTGAGTGATTAAGCAGAGAAAGAGGTAATTTGCGAGCAGGTAGAATAGGAAAACTTTGGGAAGGCATAGGACCCTCTTCCCTCAAAATCGAAAAATAACATTTGAATCCTAAGAATTTCTAAACCATTTTTAGAACCCGACAACAAGTTCAACGTCAAAAAATAGAAAAGAACCTTAAGTTCCTCAATTGTCTCAGCAACTCTTGCAAATCCCAAATGTTGTTTTCCTTGCATATGATCATCAATTCTTAACAACAAATTATTAAAGTCAAAAAACAACAAAAAAAACCGTTGCTGGCAATCTCCAATAATTAAAAAACTTCCACAAACTTCACAAATACGCATTGGTTTTGGAGCTAGAAGAAAAAAGAGGTGGGTAAATAAATTTAAAATTAAAAAAAGAATACCATTAGGATCTTTATAGCCAGCCGTATATTCAGGTGGTAAGAAAAGCTAAAAATAAAAAAAATTATTTTTGAGCTAGAGGGAGTTTGGGTTCTCTACTACATTTTTTCGATCATTTTTGAATTATCGAGCAGGGATAGCTCAGACTTTTCCCGAAGCCCAGACTTTTTTAAAGAGTAAACCCAGGTTTAAGATTCCCCATTTTCTTCTCCAAGTGCTCATAGCTCTAGGGTGGATAATTTATTTTTATTTTTCTGTTTATCAATTCCAAAATTTATTTCTAAAATTCAAACCTTCCTCACAGCCTCCAATTCTAAATTAACTTCTTCTGCTCTTTTTACATATCTTTGTGATCTATCCAAATCTCCTTTTAATCCAGCTTTTTCTGCAATTTCCACATAATCAGACATTTCTTTTTCTAAACGTCCAATTTTTTCATTTAAATGTTTTTTTGTTGATTCATCCATATTCTTTAAAAATTTTTGAAAATTTTATTTAGAAAATTAGAAACCTGTGGCCCTTGTGTTAATGCCAAACGTTCTTTATTCTTTTCAATTTTTCTTTGCATATCATCTTTAATTCGAACCAAAAAATTGTAAAATTGTTTTTCATAACCTAACTTCTCGTAAAATTCACTCTTTCGATAAGCAATTCGAAGATTACTTTTAAAAAATTTTTGTAGAAAAAAATTATACTATGTGTGCTCAAATAATTAGCCCGGGTACCTCTCTTGTTTCAACCTCCGCAGGAGAAGGTAACTAATCGAGAGAGGGCTATTTTTTGCTTTTTTAGGAGGCGATAATTTGAGGGAGAGTAATTATTTGAGTAAATACGATATATTAAAAATAGGTTCACTTACTCATCATGGACATATTTGCATGATCCTTTAAAGAAAAAAATATTTTTTCTTAAATCATTTTATTTTAAAATATTACCCAAATCAGCTTTTGTATTTGTAAATTCTTCGTGTGGGCAAAATCCAGCTAAAAAGAATTTGCAAACATCGGCATCCTTGATATATCAAATTGAAAAAAATAAGAAATAATTTAAAGAAACCCTGAAATTGAGGTCAAGATTTTTGTCTTGATTTCGGCCGGGACCCATCAATTCATTCAACATTGCAGCAATTTGATCTTTAGCACTCATTTTTTAATTTGTTTTCTGAAATTTACTTTTAAATTTTCTTGGATTTTTAATTTAAAAAATTTCAATGGTTCTCCTTTACTCTTTATTTTCTTCTTTCTCTCTCTCTCTTATATTTCCATTATCTTTTTCTTTTATTTTCAGTAAACACTATTTACATTTTGTCAATACCATATTTTGCCAGTAGGGCTAAAATCCACGTTTTGCCACCAAAGTTTTTGGCAAAACGTTGATTTTACACTTATTGGCAAAAGATGTAGTTGGCAGTATATGGCTGAGCGATAAAAAATAAACACAAAGAAGTAACACTTCATTGCCAATTTCATCGCTAACATTCATTCTGTAATTTTTAATTTTTCAGTGCCAGTATTTCATTGCGAAATTTATAGCTTTAAATGGCACTTGTTTATTAATGGATTTATTTTTAGTTTTTTTAAAGATTTTATTAATTAATCTCTCTCAAGCTTTTAGCTTAATTTCTCAGTAATCTACTAAAAACAAGACAAGGTCAAAATCATGTGAATCTGTTTATGATTGAGTACATATTATTTTTTTACTAAAAAATACCCTCCTAATCTACCTATTTTAATAATAATTTTTTCACTTGGCGATAATGCTCTTTCCTTCCTTTTCTCACATTAATAACTTTGTATAAGGTCATAGACATATTTTTTCATGACACTTGACGAGGGTTTTTTGCGTAATTAATTAAAGTCTCTTAATTTTCCCTCTTAAATTTTGTTCCTTTCTCTCAAATATTACCCTCTCCAGCAAGAGGTCGAAACAATGATTACTCAGAGTAATTATTCCAGCAATCTTTTAATCCATTTTTATCTTAAAACGTTATATATTTTCTCTTATTTTTTCCTCAATTTTTTACACTAAAAATCCAGGCTTCTTCAATTCTCACACACAAATAAACACCCTTTTACCTTTCTTTCCTCCCACACAATTTTTTTATATTATTATACATTTATATATTTTTTCTATATACTATTCATTCTTGTTGCTCATTTGTAAGAACATTGTGTTCCTTTTTTATAATTTAAAAAAAAATAATTTTTATCGGCCGATCGGTTGTTGGTGACAGAGCTCTCCATAAAAAGCCTTTTTTTCTGCAAAGTGTCGATTTTGCTTGGATGGGCACTTTAATGTTCTTGTTTTTGTTGCTGCCAGTCATTGCTCTCCAACAACGGCAGGCCTTTTCTCTTTCTATATACTCTTCGTTTTTCTCTGTTTTTTTGAAAAATACCTCTTCCTAATAGAAAATCATCCCCATCAGAATTATGTAAAAGCTAATTAATATCAATATTTAATTAAAAATGTGTGTTAATCTAGCCGACCCAATTCCTGAAAATCAGAAATTCCCAACGTTTTTTGGCCGAGATCCCGATTTTCCAAAAGGGGGATTTTTTATGTCGACAATCCCTGATATGTATGTGTTGATTTTTCTGTATATTTTTTATATTTAGTTTGGCATTAAATTTACTTTTGGACCTTAAAAAGGACCTAGATCGTCTGGCAGAGACCTATAAAAATATTTTTTAAACAAAGCTTGCCGCCTCTGATTTTTCTAAACTTTTTATTGACCTTTATCTACTTGATCTTTGTATCTATTTGAAATAGGGTTGGTCCCCGAGCCTTCGGGGTTGGAAAAGTCGGGGGTCGGGGTTTTCGGGGTTGACAAAGTCGGGGTCGGGGTCGGGGTTGCTCAAATTGTTCGGGGTCGGGGTCGGGGCTGAAAATAATGTCGGGGTTCGGGGTCGGGGTCGGGGGTCGGGGTTGAAGTGAAAATTTACAAAATCCAGCATTTTTATCCAAAATTACTGTTCAAAATCAACATTTTTATTAAAAAATCAACTTAATCTTCATTATCTTCACTTTCTGTATCTAATTCGTGATTAGTTGAAGGCGCAAGAAGTACTTTATCCAAGTTATCCTTCATAATCCCCAAAATCCCCAAACCCACAAGGTAACTCTTACTCCACCTCTTATGTAAAGGGATTGAGGGGATATGAAGGCATATCAGAGGAAAAAGATGGATATAATGGGATTTAGAGGGATTTGACGGGATATCGGGGAGTTGCAAGGATAACGGGAGAAATCCATCTATCCATCAATTTCTCCTAAAGCCTCTGTATCCCTTCATTGTGTCTAGCGCCGCAGGCAAAATTTTGAGAATTTTGGAAGGTCAAGAGCCAGATTTCTTCCATTTTCGGCGCCGCAGGCAAAAATTTTTAGAATTTTGGAAGGCCAAGAGACAGGTTTCTTCAATTTTCTGCGCCGCAGGCGAAAATTTTGGAAAATTCATGACTAGTTTAAAATTTCTAATATTGTTTCAAGTTTAAAATATTTAAAAAAATAAATTTACAAATTTAAAATCAAGATCATAGTTTAAAAATATTTATTTTTGAGAAGAAAAATTTTCTCAGCCTTATTTCCATCCCTGGATTCGAACAACATTCCTATCAAAATAGCTAAATGGCTGAAGTCAGTTAACCTAACCACTCAACCATCGACCAACAAAGGGAAACAGGAGAAAATATAAATATTCCTTTCCCTTTTCCTTCATATATTTAGCATCAAAGTCCCGATCCCGTTCCGATCTCTAGTTAATTAATGCAGTTTTAGTCGGGGGCATAAAAATTTTTCGGGGTTCGGGGTCGTCGGGGTCGAACTTTCGGGGGTCGGGGTTTTCGGGGTTGGGAATGTCGGGGTCGGGGTCGGGGTTTTAGGTCAAAAAATGTCGGGGTTCGGGGTCGGGGTCGGGGTTAGTCGGGGTCGGGGACCAACCCTAATTTGAAAAATATTTTTAAATGTTGATCTTTTGGCTTCCAAACTTGTTTTGGGTCCCTTTCCAATTGTTTCCATCCTTAAAGCCTTTTGTACATCCCGCGGTGTCCCTTTTCAATTTTTACCCATTTTCTTCCATTTTTTCAATGTCCCCCTTCCCATCTCTCCATTTTCTTTCTAATTATTCAATTTTTACAGTTCAAACTTTAAAAAATTTTTTTCAAAGAAAATTGGCGACTAACAAAAACTCTTTTAAATTTTAGAAAAAAACGGAGGGAGAAATGTGAAATATAGGCGCTGTGGGAAAGTTTTTTGGTGAAATTCAGTCCTATTTACAGCTTCTTTTTTTAAAGATTCATTTAAATTTAGGTATAAATGGCTATATAAAAAATAAAGGATTTATCCCTTTACTATATTTTCATAAATTCTTTTTCTAGAATCATTCGACTTTTCTTTGTTTTTTCTTCGTTTTCTTCTTCATCCTTCATCTCCTCCTTCATGTCTCCCGAATCTCTTAAAATTTATTCAAAATTTTTAATCAATCTTGGCATCAAAAAATGATGGAAAAGGACAACAATAACATTAATTCTCTCTATTTTTCATTTAAAGGCCATATAAAAATTAAAATATTTTTTTAAAAGGAATCAAAGAAATTTGCCGAAAAAAAAACAATTTTTGAAAAAATATTTTTCAGCAAAATTTTAAAATTTCGCCCTTATTTTTATTTTTTCTTCTTCAAGTTCACAACAAAAATCACATCTTTTTCTCCAATAAAATACCTTTACTTTTTATTTCTCCAAAAATTCATTTTCGCCTCATTCACCCCTTAAAGCTCCGATTATCTTCTTCTCTTAAACCTCTAGTTTTTTCATCTCATTTATTCATATACGGCCTTCCTTCACCTTCCTTTACTTTTTTGCATATACTATAACTTGGGCCGGAAGTTCACCTTTTTATTCTTCTTCATTTTTACACAATTTTTGCTTGATCATATTCTTCTTTTCTGATTTTATTTTTAATAAATATTATTATTTTTTTCTTATTTTTTACGAGGAAATTGACCAATTCTTTATTCATTTTCCAAATAAAGATACAGAATTTCAGAAAATTTTTTTCAACTTTCTAACATTAAAAAATAGAGTTGTCCGATGACTCAAGACTTTTTTTGAGGTTTTTTTTGGTATTGGGTCTTGGCCTTGAATCTTGGAAAATTTTCAGTCTCGGACAGCTCTATTAGAAATAGCAACAATTAAAAATCAAGAAAACCTTTCTCTATTTCCTCCAATCATTTTCATTATTATTAACTCTCGGGCCATTAGACAACATTATTGTTGTTGTTCCCAGAAGGGGCGTGAAATGACTGACGTGTCCCCTTGTCCCTTTTTTAAATAAGGGGGGTAAAGCTTTCTTAAGATTTTTTAAAATCGATCTATAAGGCTGGTTTTTAACCGATTGTTTCTATGTTCTTTTTGTGTGTAAATATTTTTTTAATGAATAATATTTTTCTTGGGAAAGAGAATATAATTTTTTTATAAATGTTAAAAAAGAGAGAATTGTTTTAAAAAAAAAATAAAAATGCCACTTTATCATTTAAAAAAATTTTTATTTATGGTGTACTTTTGAATGTGTACTTTTCTTGAGAAATGAAACATTTTATTAGTAAATTAAAATTTTTTTAATTGCTTATGTTGGTGAAAAAAATCTTTTTTTATTTTAAATAAAAAATTTTTAAATTTATTTTTTAGCAAAAATAAAACAACGAATGATATTCTTCTACTAACATGAATTATTATTATTACTATATTTTTCTTGAATTCTCACTTCTATTATTTTCTTCTTTCAACAATGCTTATGATGAAGAGTTAAAATTATCTCCTGATAAATCTGGATTAAGAAATCGTGAGCGTTTTAATTTTAAGAAGACGTTTTTAATTAAAAAGGAGTTGAGATTTGACTGATTCCGGCCTCTATAACTTATGAAGGATAGGTATCACTTATTTTTCTTGGTATCCAAAAAATCAAAATTCCCGACTGAATGATAAAAAAGTTAAGGGTACCAAAAATGTTAAGAAGTGGTCATCCTTTCTTGAGTTATAAGGCCGGGACTCATTTGAGTCAGTTGAACTGCTCCATTTTATCAATTTTATTTTTTTTCAAGTTTGTCTCGGCACTTCAAATGGTCGGGCAATGGTGGATTATTTTTCTATGAACAGATATACATTTTTAAGAAAAGCTTATGAAAATTGTCGTCATATAACTGGAAATCTTGAAATTGCTTATGTTTTTAAAGAAGATATTGAAAATGATTGGTTGTTACAAAAACAAGAAAATGAACAAAATAATGTTACAAATATTTTGTTGAAACCTCGAGAACCTTTTTATTTTTTACAAAATTTGGAAGAGGTAAGAGGGGGGAGGAGGAATTTTTTAAATTTTTGAAAATTTTTTGGAAGTTCCATGAAAAATTTTTTTTCTTACAGATTTATGGATATTTATTCATTTACAATGTTACCGTTGAAGAAATTTCTTTACCATCACTTCGAGTTATTTGGGGAGAAAAATTACTGGAGGGAAGTGCAATAACTGTTGGATCATCATTAACCTTAAGATATTTAAATATGCCATCCTTAAGATGTTTGTTTGGAAATTATTTTTTAATTTTTTAAAAATATTTTTAGCAATTGTTTCTGGTATTGTAAGAATACACGATTCACCACTTTTGTGTTATATGGAGCAAGATTTGACAAAAGATAACACTGATAATGATAAAAATGTTGATTATAAAGAAGTTTGTTTTATTCGAATTTAAAATTAATTTTGTATTATTAACAGTTTCTTGGTGACAATTTTAGAGAAAGATTGGACTTGAACCCGTTTAGTGCTCAATGTCGAGCAGCACCAACATGTAGTAAACAATGCAGAGAAAAGAATTGTTTTGGGTAAGAGAAATTATAAAAATTAAAAAAAAATTAAATTTTAATTATTTTAAGGAGTCGGCCTGATCAATGTCAACATGGTAAAATTTTAAAAAATTTCAATAAAAATTTTAAAATTAAAAAATGCTAGTTAGAAACCCACCTCCGCTCCTTTTCCTTATTTAAGAGAGAGAGAATGGGAAAGAAAAGAATGACGCTAGTTAAAATAGAAAAGGAAAGGAATGTGTGGAGAAAAATGGGAAACCCATTCAGAGCAGCCGTGTCCGAGTGGTTAAGGAGGTGGACTTGAAATCCACTGGGCTTTGCCCGCGCAGGTTCGAATCCTGTCGGCTGCGAATAATTTTTTTCGTCGATTAAATTTTTTACTTTTCCCAAATATAAAAAGAATGTGTGGTTAACATTGGAAATAAAATTTATAGCAGTCGTGTCCGAGTGGTTAAGGAGGTGGACTTGAAATCCACTGGGCTTTGCCCGCACAGGTTCGAATCCTGTCGACTGCGATCAATTTTTTGGAGTATTTAATAATTATTTTTAATTAAAAATTTAAATTTTATCCTTCTAATAGAGAGGTTTAAAATTTTTTAAATTTTTAGTTTATCGAAAAAATTGTCAAGAAGAATGTGAAAGCAGATCGTGTTATATAGATGCCCATGGAATTAGCCGATGCTGTGATGAAGCTTGTGTTGGAGGGTGTGAAGGAGAAGGACGCGGGAACTGCATTGTACGAGAATTTTTAAAAATTTGATTTTTGGAATTAAAATTCAGCAGGTTTAAAATTTTTTTTAAATTTTTTTCAGGCTTGTCAAGAACTTGAGGAAGACGGAAGATGTGTGTCACAGTGTACAGGAACACAAAGGTATTAATTTTAAAAAATTTTAAACCTGTTCAAAAAATTTTTTTATCTCTTCAGATACAACAGAAAACAAAAAATTAACGAACTCATTCCAAAATCCAAAGCAAAATATGCTTATGAAAAGCATTGCTTACCTGAATGCCCACCTGGTACATTAATTGAATCATCTAGTTGTGTGGCTAGATGTTCGCCAGGATTTTATCGAGATCCTAGAATAGATCCACGTAAATGTATTCCATGTAAAGAAAAAGAATGCCCAGTTGTTTGTCAATTCCCGCCTCCGGTAAAAAAATTTTTTTGAAAATTTTTTAAATATTTTTTAAACTTTAGGGAGTGGATATATTAAATTCTGGGAATATTCATGTACTTGAAAATTGTACAGAAGTTGAAGGTTTTTAAATAAATAAATTTTTATAATTTTTTAAAAATTACTTGGTTATTTCTAGAGAAATTTTTTTCGTTATTTTTTAACGAGGGTTCTGGCGGGACCGACTCTACGAGAACGGGGAATGCGGGGAAGAACAACGGGGCTCTGAAGAGGGACATCACCACGTTCCTAGGGAAATTCACTTCCGTGGGGAACAGGGATTCCCTTTCCTGTTTCCTGGGGATTCCCTTTCCTGGAGAACCCTCCCATTTTATAAAAATTTTAATTTCAATTTAAGGATATATTACAATTATTGACCAATCCTATGTAGAAATTTCTCAATTTGCGGACGAGAAAGAATTGTAAAAATAAATTTTTTAAAATTAAATTTAATTAATTTTTAGTATTCGATTTGAACAAGCGGAGGTACAACCAAAATCACAAAAATTATTTGCTCCTTTAAATGCTTCTCAATTGGAAATTTTAAAATCGGTTTTAAATTTTTTTTTAATTTTTTCCAAATTAATTTTTTTCAGATAAAAATAATAACAGGCTTTTTAGCAATAGAAGGTTCAAATTTTAAAAATCCATTAAGGCCATCCAACCTAAGTTTTCTTGAAAATCTTGAATTAATTGAAGGACGTCAACTCTTTTTTGAGGTAAAAAAAGAAGGAAATTTTCCCTCAAAAAATTTTATTTTTAAAGAAATATGCTCTCTTAATTTTTGGAGATCCACAATTAAAATGGTTGGGATTACGTTCACTTTCTAATATAACACATGGAAGTAAGGCCTCATAATTTTTAAGGAAAAAATTTTTTCTTAAAGATGTTTTTGTGAGAAATAACAGTAATCTTTGTTATTCACAATCAATCCCGTTCAAACAAATTTTTGGCATTAATCAAAGCTTTTGGATAAATAATGGGAATGAAACAGATTGCGGTAATTTTTCGAGATTTTTAATGAGTACTAATTGTATAGTGGCAAAATGTCTTTTGACAAAATGTCCAGTGACGAAATATCTTGTGACTAAAAGTCGGATAGACATTTTGATTAAATTTTTTAATTAGCTACTTTTTAAAATTTAATTTTTTTTATTTTAAGATCAGCATCAATGTGATCAAAACTGTGGTAGGTTTCTTTTAAATAAAATTCTTAAGAATTTGTATAATTAAATTTTTCAGCAAAAGAATTTGGTTGTTGGGGTCCTGGACCAGAACAATGTGTAAAATGTAAAAAATATTTGCGTGAAAAAGAATGTTTGGATAAATGTCCAGATCAAGGGTATTTTTATTTTATAATTTTTTAAGGAAGACGCCTGCTCGGAACTAAACTTTTATCTCTCTCTTTCAATATTATTTTTTAAAGCTATTTTGTTGACAATTCCAAACCTCTAATTTGTCAACCTTGTAATGATCAATGCAAAATATGTCATGGTCCTTTACCTACACAATGTTCTATTTGCAAAACTTATCATATTTGGATTTTACAAAATTCAATAAATAATACAAGCAATAGTATTGAATATTATTTTGATGAATTTGACGAAAATGAATTTATAACTACGACTACTCCAAAAGAACAAATTGCTGATGGAAGTTGGACAATTGGGGCAGTTAAAAAATGTTTTTTAATTTTATTTTTTTCTTAAAAAATTTTTTTGTTTCTTGTTTTCTAGGCGTTCAATATTGCCCAAATTCAACAACATATTCTCTTGGATTTGAATGTCGCCCGTGTCATGAAGCATGTTTTGATGGATGTACTGGACCTGGCGACATTGTTGGTAACAATGGTTGCAATAAATGTTTGTATGGATTGAAGGATGAACTTGGAAATGTTTGTTGATTATTTTAATTTTAATTAAATTTTAAAAAATTTAAGTTGCGTTGTCTCAAGGGCAATGAACCTTCAAGCGATGTCTGTGGCTTTAAAAATACTCTAGGGGAAAATTATTTTCTTGCTTTGGAACCGGCAAATTCTCTGACTAAATTTGTATGTTTTTTTTATTTTTAGGAAATTTTTCTTTAATATTTCCCTTAGTCTTGTCGTAAATGCCGTCCAGAATGTAAAAATTGTACTCGAGATGGCGTAGTAGAAATGGCTTCTGATGGGAGTACTCCAGTTTGTAATTGTGCCTATTGGCGTTTGGAACCAGCTATTGTTAATAATAATCGTCCGACAGAATGTTCAATGGATTGTGGAAAGTTTGAAGATTTTTTTTTAGTTTTTGTTATTTTCTTTTGCTTACTTTAGAGGTTCTTATGTACTAAAATATCCCAACGAAACACTTTCTGGTATTGGAGAATGTAGACGTTGTCATCCATTTTGTGATATTCACCGGTCTTGTTATGACGATGGGCCTTCAAATTGTGAGAAATGTGCTCATGGTGGAATTGTTGATAAAAATGGGACTGTTACGGTTTTTAAAAATTTTAAAAAAAAATCTCAAAAAATTCTTTTAAGTGTTTAAATGCATGCCCTCCAGAATTGCCATATGCTGATGAAGAAGGAATTTGTCAACTTATTGATCGTGAACGTTCTCGAAGACAGAAACAAATAAAGATTGTTGGAGGAGTGTTTTTGGCAATTATATTGTTGGCAGTTTTAATTGGAGTTTGTTTTTTGTAAAATTTTGGTTCATTTTCCTTTTGTATTTTTAGTTTTTGGTTTGGCGTTGTCTAATTTATCAGAAAAAATATATGAAAGAAGTGCAGATGCATTTGCCAGGTTTAGAGATTTAAAAAATATTTTCTTAAATTTCAAAATTTTTATAGAAATTCCTCCATTGGATCCATTAAAAGTTACTCAACGTCCAAACATGCGTCGTCTCAATCTTATTCAAGTTAATGAATTGGACTTTTTGCCTGGAAAATCAACTGTACTTGGTCAAGGAGCATTTGGAATTGTTTATGCTGTTTGTTTATAAATTGTATTTTCTCAAAAAATTATTTTTCAGGGTAAATGGCGTCCACCTGGCGTAAAAGTGAACATACCTGTAGCTATAAAGGTTTATTTTTTAATTAAAAATTTTTTAGAAAATTTTTTTAGGCAATAAGTGCTTTAGATAGTCGCCTTAACGAGAAAGAAATGTTGAGAGAAGCAGGAATAATGCATTCTGTCCAACATGAACATTTACTTCCTGTAGCTGGAATATGCCTAGGAGGTGGTGGAGGACTTAAAATTGTTACTTTATTGCGTCCTTTGGGTTCTTTACTAAAATTTTTTGAGCAATATAGTTCTCAACTTGGTTCAAAACAATTAATGCTATATTGCTATCAGGTTTTTTTTTTGTATAAAATTTCAAAAATTTTTAAAAAATTTAAAAAAGATCTCCTCAGCAATGGAATATTTAACAAAACGTGCAATTGTTCATCGTGATTTAGCTGCTAGAAATGTTTTGGTAAAAAGTGCTTTACATGTTGAAGTTACAGATTTTGGATTAGCAACAATGTTACAAAGACCTAATGATTCTGTAATTATTGAAGGAAGAGTTGCTGTAAAATGGCTGGCACCAGAAAGTTTAAGGCATTCAATTTTTAATCAACGGACAGATGTTTGGTCATTTGGAATAACTTGTTGGGAAATTTTAACTGTTGGAGCTTGTAGTCCTTATAAAGAATTGAAGTTACCACGTGAACGTTTAGCTAGAGAACTTGTCGATAAACTTGAATGTGGTTATAGATTAGAACAACCAAATAATTGCAGTCAAGAATTGTATCAGGAATTGCTTAATTGTGAGTTTATTTAAAAATTTTGGCCCGGTATGGTTTAGTAGTCCAATCAAGTTTTTATGGGTCCAAGCAACTTTCTGGGATTTATAAGTCTTCATTGGACTCGTAAACTAGACCAGATTCAAAATTAAAAAAAAATATTTCTTCAAAAGGTTGGCTTCCTGATCCAGAATCGCGACCAAGTTTCAGACAAATTAAAGAACGCTTTGAACAATTTTGTCGTGCTCCTCATATTTACATTCAAGAACGAAGAAATCGTCTAATTGAAAATCAACAAAAACAACAACAAATGGAATCGCGTATAGGAAGTATTGGACAACGAGAAATGATTGCACGTTTACTTCATGATAGTGATTTTGCTGATCCTGTATTTGTAGATCCTGCTGAATATAGCAATAATTCCTTGAATAATCGAGGTTTTTTAATTTAAAATTTTTTTTTTAATCTTTTAATAACAAAAAAAAAGATGTCATCAACACCAACAGCCCTCAACGTGAAAATACAAATAATACAAACACAACAATTCTTTCTGATGATGACTGTTTCTTTTCTACTGTTGAACTAGTGAACAATAATAATAAAACACCTTCACCCAGAAACGTTTATTTTAATTTTAAAAATGAAAAAAATTTTTTAAAAATTTTTCAAGTGTGGTGTAAAACCGGATCGTCATGGAAGTGTTGCTACAACAATTTCTTCTCGTTATAAAAGTGATCCACTTGGAAGTGGTAGCCGAAAATGTTCACATTCTTCTTGGTCTCGTGATGAAGATGGACCTTTACCAAAACTTTCTTTAACTGACGAAGATAATTATTTGATGCCAATTAAAAAGCTTGGTTTATTCCTTGATGAAGAAATTGAAAAATTTGGAGAAGAGGATGAGGAAGAGGATAATGATGATGATGAAAATGCTACACTTTATACACCTGTTGTGGAAGGGAAGAGAGATACTATTAAAAGTTTGTTTTTATTAAAGGTTCGTACTCGTCCCTGGGGATAGCTTTTGGGTGGTCTCCCTTCCCCGTCCTTTTAGCAGAAACCAAGAAAGAACCCCAACTATCATCTCCGTAAAACATCCCTCAAAACACAGCCCCCTCATCCTAGTTTTCATTTAAAAATTTTTTAATACTTTCCGATTATGTGGGAGAATACATATAACAAATTTTGGGAGAACAAAACAGAAGAAAGAACTCCAATCATTTTTTATCTTCTTATAAATTATTTTTTTAGAATTATTTCCCTCAACACTTCCTTACTCTAATACTACAACTTTATATACAAATCAATTTGGGGAATATATAAATGAAAAGAACGGTGAAGAAGAAAAGAAGAATGTTGTTGGTGTCATCAAAGGTTCTGGTAATATTGAAAAGGATGAAAAGAAAGGAGGTTATGTGAATACTAAAGGTGAGGAAGAGGTAATGACCGCCGTTAATAATAAAAATATTAATAATAATTATGAAGACAACAACAATTTAATAGAAAAACGTGACAATAATAATCAATTGTTGTTGCGAACTGAAACTGAAACAGTTATTTAAATGATATTTATTATAAGAGAGTGTTTGTGTGTGTGGGTGTGATTGATGTGAAAATACTTGAGAAATTTAATTTTCTAAAAAAAGTCTGGAGAATTTTATGAGGGTGGGGAGGGGTAAAATAAAAATCATATTATTATAGTACACAAAAATATTTATCAAATATTTTTACCCCCTTTATCATCAATCACCCACCCTCTTTTTTTCTCTTTTTTCATTTTTCACCTTGTCCAAAAGTCAACAACAAAACAAAAACACATTCCTTTTTTTCCTAATTTTTATAATGTGCAAAATCCTTTTTTATGTAAAAAAATATATTGCCTCTATTTTTTGAGAGTTTTAAAATTTTTAGAAAAAATTTTGTATTCTGAAAATAGTTTTCAATTTCAAAATTTTTCTAGGATTTTTGTTGAAAAAAGTTGAAAAAATAGAGGTGCCTAACAAAATTAATACGGTTTTTACAAAAATATAATTTTCATACTCGTGCAATTTTTAATAATTTAATCTATAAATAAATATTAATTTTTTTTAATTTTCTATAAATTTTGTTTTGATCATTAATTATTATTTTTTACTAGCAATCAATAAATATTTTTTATAATTTTCAAAAACATGGAACTCACATTATTGCCTTATATTGACTAATATTTAATTTCAAAAAAAATTTTATAAAAAGAAAACGAAATGCTTGACTGGTTAACTGGACACAGCAAACCATTACGCGTCAAGGTGTCTACAATGGAAGCTGATTTGAATGCTATTAGTATGGACAGAGATGCTTTAGGACAAGATTTATTTGACACAGTCTGTAAAATTATTGGACTACGAGAAGTTTGGTATTTTGGACTTTGCTTTACAAATAGGAAAGGTTATACTTGTTGGTTACAACTTGATAAAAAGGTTTTTTTTTAAATTAAAATTTAATTTTTATTTGATAGGTTAGAGATCATTCTATGCCTAAACAATCAGATGGTTCATTGCATTTCCTTTTTCTTGTTAAGTTTTTTCCAGAGTCTGTAAAGACTGAATTGATTCAAGATTTGACAAGGTTTGAAATAAATTCGACAAAACATTTTTTATTTTTTAAAGGCATCTTTTCTTCCTTCAAATCCGCCAATCAATTCTTTCAATGGATCTTTATTGCCCTTCTGAAGCGGTTTATTCTGTTTACTTTTCTTGAATTCCAGAAAATTTTCTAGGCAATTTTGTTGGCATCATATGCAGTACAAGCAATGTATGGTGATTACCAAAACGATGAAAATATTGAGTTGGACTTGACCAAATTAATTCCTCCTTCAGTTATTCAACAATATGATATGAGTGCGGATATGTGGCACGAGAAAATTGGTTTTAAAAAATTTTATTTTTATAGAATTTCTGGATTTAAGGCAATTGGTGGGCTAACAACAGCGGACTTAGTCGTGAGGACGCCGAAGAGGAGTTTTTATGTATTGCTGAGGAATTGGATATGTATGGGACTTCATTTTACAAAATTCTGGTTGGGTATTTTTAAATATCTTCAGAAAAAATATTTTTTAGAATCAACGCGGTACCGAATTGCTGTTAGGCGTATCTGCGCAAGGATTGGGTTTGTTTTTGGATCAATTCTAGAATTTAATGGGTACTCTTGTGTTATATGCCCCCATTTTTATAGCTCCATTTCGTATTTTACAAATTGTAAAACCTTTTCCGGAATATAATAAATATATTTTACAAATTGTAAAACTTTTTCCGGAATATAATAAATATATTTTACAAATTGTAAAACTTTTTCCGGAATATAATAAATATATTTTACAAATTGTAAAACCTTTTCCGGAATATAATAAATATATTTTACAAATTGTAAAACTTTTTCCGGAATATAATAAATATATTTTACAAATTGTAAAACTTTTTCCGGAATATAATAAATATATTTTACAAATTGTAAAACTTTTTCCGGAATATAATAAATATATTTTACAAATTGTAAAACTTTTTCCGGAATATAATAAATATATTTTACAAATTGTAAAACTTTTTCCGGAATATAATAAATATATTTTACAAATTGTAAAACTTTTTCCGGAATATAATAAATATATTTTACAAATTGTAAAACTTTTTCCGGAATATAATAAATATATTTTACAAATTGTAAAACTTTTTCCGGAATATAATAAATATATTTTACAAATTGTAAAACCTTTTCCGGACCATTTTGTAATCTTAAAGAGAAATTAGAAAGGAAGGAAAGAAGAAGGAAATGGAGGCTATAAAAATTGGGGGCATATAACACAAGAATATCAATTAATGAATCACTTTTATAGGAATATACGAACCAGATAATAAACTTTCTCCTCGGCCATTCTTCCCTTGGACAGAAATAAAATGCATTTCTTTTAAAAACAAAATGGTTTGGAATTTTTATTTTAATTTTTTAATTAACTTTGCTCGTTTTTTTAGTTCACAATTTGTACAGCAGACAAAAGCAAAATTCGGTTCAGAGCTGAGGATATGAGCATAAATCAATCACTTTTGGATTTGTGTGTAGGAACACATAATTTATATCTTAGACGACGACAGCCAGATTTACTTGAAGTTCAACAAATGAGGATTCAAGCACAAGAGTAAGGAAATTTTTTAGAGAATATGGGGGAATAATGGGAACAAAGATTAAAACAACTTAAACAAACATTTTGAACATTTAATTTTCGGCAGCGACAGCGCAGATTAGCCGAACAGACTCGTCTTCAACGAGAGCGTGAACAAAGGGTTCAGGCAGAATCAGAAAGGGATAAGTTGAGAACAGAATTGGGACATTTGGCAGAACAATTAAATACGATGCAGGTTCTCTTTTAAATTTTTTGAAAATTTTCCAAAATTTCTGTTGTTTAGATTGTAATGAAGAATGCAGAAGAAAGTCATCAATTAATAGCAGAACGTGCAAGAATTTCAGAACAAGAAGTTTTTGAAATGACAAGGCGTGCAAATGATGCTGAAGCAGAAATGCAAAGAATTAGACATTCACAATTACGCGCAGAAGAAAGAAAATTGGCTTTAGAAAGAAAATATAAGGATGCTGAATTACTTGCTAATCGATTGATTCAACAGCAACAACAATTTAATAATAATAACAGCAACAGCAGTAATGGAATCATTCCGATGACACAGGCAAAATTTAATTTTTTAAAGCCCCCGCCTTATCAGTGCCCACAGCTTATATTGATAGGCTCTTGTTGACAAGTAAGCCTCCAACTTATCAATGCTAAGCCGCCACCTTATCATTCATTACTTCACGTTATTATTTTTCATTTTTAAGCCTCCAGCTTATCGGTGTTGAGCCACTGCTTTTTAATTGTTAAGCCCCAATCTTATTACTCTTCCACGTTATCATTGTTAAGTCTCCACCTTATCACTTTTAAGCTTTAACCGTTATTATTTTTAAGCCTCCGCCATATCATGAACAACTACGCCGATCCAATCCTTGTAGCAACAATTCTGTTAAACATATAGCTACAAATTCTTCATCATTGGAAGAAGAAACAACAGTTGAAACTGATGAAGGTGTTGATGAAGGAAATATAATTGAACATTTACAACAACAACAATTTCCTTTAATTAATGGAATAAATGGAGGAGGAGGAAATGCTTTATTACTTCCACCACAACCCCCACCACCACTCCCGTCAACAAATCCTCCTTCAACACAAAATAACAACAAATTATTTACAAAAATGTCTTTATCGTCACAACAAAGAAAACACCAACAGAAACAAAATGTTGAAGATTTTAATGGAATTAACAACAATAATAATGGGAATGGAGGTGTTTTTGCTTCTTTAATAGCTACAGAACAACAGAGACAAACAATTAGTAATGAACTTCAACATATAATGTAAATTAAATTTTTATTGGGGTTGTTGACGACTGATAACTCTAATTTTTATTTTAAAATATTTTTTTTAATTTTTCAGAGCTTCTACATATGCAGAATTAGAGCAATCAAGGTTTTGGATTTTTCATTAAAAATTTTTTTAACAAAAATAATTATTTTATAGAGGTGACTGGCAAGCAAAGGACCATTCATTACGTGAAAAACTTGCAGGTTTTTTATTTTTTGAATGATTTATATATTTAATTCTTATTAGATTTTCGTTTGGAATTAGAAGCTCTTAAAAAAGAAGGTATGGAAACTGAGCAAGATAAATTATTTGCACAAAAAGTTGCAGCAACGGGGTGTTTTGATAAACATTCAACTTTGAGAAAGGTTTGTGATTTTATAAAAAGTTTTTAAAATTTAATTTGGACTCTAGTCAAATTCGGCTTGCGGTCTTAAAAAATTTTGATTGTGAGAGGGATGACCAAAAAAAGATTACCTTTAAAAGTGACTAAAAATAGGTTTGAATCTGTTGTTTTGTTTGTGTGTGTGTGCATGTTGATGTTTAGACAAACAAATTGTTTGTTGTTGTTGTTTGAGGATTTTCTTTTCTGTGATGTTTGTGTTGTTGTTTGTTTGGTTGTTGTTTAAACAAATTGTTTGTGTTGCTTTTTTTGTTGTTGTTGTTTGTTGGTGTGTTTATTTGTTGTGTATATTATTTGTTGTTGTTAATGTTAGAAAAACATTGTCATGGTTATAATTTCTGTATTTTGTTTTTGAATGTTTAATCTTTGAAAAAACATTGTTGGGCTTTTTTATTTTTGTTTTTGAATGTTTTTCAATTTGTTTTGAATTTGTTACAATTAGTGTTTGTTTGATTTTTAAAAATTTCAAGTTAATTAAAACCTTTTAAAAAATCTATTTATTTTCAGAGTGGTTTTGGATCGTCTAAATCAAAAGCAAAAATGTTTGATGAAATGACTCATTCTAAATTAACATCAAATACAACATCTACTACAAAAACAGCTATACAACCTTAAAAATGCAGGAGTATATTTTTGCCTTAGTTAAATTTTATAAAAGTGATTTTTAAAATTTTTTTAGCATAATCTTTCAAAACACAAAATTAATCTTTTATTTGTGCCTTCTTTTCAGTTTATTCTTTTGCTCATGTTTTGTATCTTTTTTAATTAGTCAAACATCCAAAAAGGGGATTTTTATTTCTTCAAAAATTTAAAATTACTAGATCCCTTTAATTATTCACTAGAGATCGGGACCTTGATTTTTACTGGATTCGGAGTCAAAATCGAGGCATTTTTCAGATTTCCTTGATTTTTTCTTGACTCTAAATCAGGAATCTGATCAAGATTTTTTTAAATCTCTATCTCTATTATCTTCTACTTAACTTTTTCTCTCTCTCTTCCCCTCAAGTTTTTTCTTGCCATTTTTTAAAATTCTTATTGTTAAATTATTAATTTAATAATTAATATATAATTTTATTTTTTTAATACCAAAAATATTTGGATTTTAATTCCATTTCTAATACAAATATATATTGAATGTGATTAAAGAAATAATGGAAAACAAATATAATTGGGCTTATAAAATAATTTTCAAGGAATAAACAATTGCAGGAACAAACAATTTGTGGTATGTTTAAAATTGAATATTTGACAAAAAATTCTCGGTCAAAACCCCTTCAGAGTATAGTTTCTATTTTTTCTTCCCACCACGCTCTTTCAACATTAACTGAACATTTGCTTCATTCACAAAATTATAATAGGCCAAAGTAAAATTATCTTTGAGAAAAGTATTCTGGAAAAATGAAAAAGGATTGAGGGGCTTATTTTTAAGAATTAAAAAAACCTGATAAACAAGCTTAGCCTTTGATGCGGGTACAGTCGTTTGTTCTTGAATTAGCGATTTTAGTGCGCTTACCTGAAAAATAATTGTTAATTAAAAAATGTTTTTAAGCCTTACAGTTGAAGTAATCTCCAATTGTATAGTGAATGTTTGTCCTTTAAGATTCCATTCATCTGTTTGTGGTGTGCTCAACTTTACAGTTATTTGGCCGGAAACTTTTTGAAGCCAAAGTTCTTCTGGTTCCAAAGCATCATCTACGCGGAATTTCTTTGCAGCAGAAGCTCCACTTTCATCGGGTGGGGGTGGTGGAGGCATAAACCCTTGCGGGTGATGGGCCATTGCCATGTGTGGAGGAAGTCCGGGCATTTGCATGCCCATTGGAAGCATGTGTGGCGGTGGAGGCATCCCAGGTAACGGCATGCGTGGCATGCGCATTTGTTGTTGTGGTGGAATTCCAGGTATAATTTTGGCAACATTTGAGACAATTGGTGGTTGCAAGTGTGGAGGGCGCTAAAGTTTTTTAATAAATATTTTTAAGGATTATAAAATCATACAGGTGGAAGTGGAGTTGGCACAGATGTTGTTGCTGGTGGAGGCATTGGAGTAGTGGTCGAAGCTGTTGTCGCTGATGCAGTTGTACTCGGTGTACTTGGCGCAAAACGATCAGCAGCTGGATTTGGTAAATAACCATGTTGGCGTTGAATTTCTGTTATTTGCTGTTCAAGAGAGACAGCCTGTTGAGCCGCCCGCGTTGTAGCGTCGATTGTAGCTTGCTGCCCGTCCCAAATTGTTTTAGGATCAGAACGAGGTAATTGGCGTTCCTCCTCACCCAATTTCTTTCCAATTATTGTTTGTTCTACTCCCTTTTCTCCAATACCGAAAATGTCAGTACGTCGCTCAGCTAATTTTGCAATGTTTCGTGAGATTTCTGTACCAGATGCTGTGATCGGATCTTCATCTTGTCGTTCCATTTGCTCTCTATTTTTGTGGGGAATATTTTTAATAATTCTAAAAAACAAAAATTCACAAACCTGTCTCTCTGTTCCTTAAATTGAGGGTCAACAGTATTGTATCGAACGTGTTCATGAAGCTTATCAGCAGGAATGCGTTCATTTGTTAAAGGTGAAATGATGAATTTTTCATTTTGTCCTTTGGCCACTATGCCGGAACGAGCTTAAAAGGAGGAATAAATTTTTAAAAATTTTTGGAAATTAATTTCCTACCCTTTTTAGGATCGTAATCACGAATCACAACATTCCCAGCAATAGGTGCTGCTGGTGTTGGCTGGGTAACAGTCGAGCCAGCATGTTGTTTCTCAGTAATATCCATCCCATCAACTTGATGTTGTATATCATCAAAATCTTCTCTATTTCTCTGCTTCTTTTTCTCTTCTTCATCTTCAGAATCTGATTCATCCATGTCCATTGCAACACTTTCAGCTGCAGCTTTAGCTGCTTCAGTTCGTTGTTGAAGTAAAATTCGAGCTCCGACATCCCGAGGAGTACAAAGTGAGGGTAAATTCACTGAAATAATATAAAGAGTTCAAACATATTTCTCTATAAGGAAAGTTCATTACAAGTTTCAGAAGGTTGAAAGTCAACTGTTTGAACAACTACAAAATCATGCCAATCAATTTGATTATAAGCCATCCTTTCCTGTTCAACTTCAGCATCTTCTCTGTCCTTAACTGCACGTTGAAATTTTTCCCAACCAACGCGATACCGAACGTCTTCCAAAATTTTTTTGTGTGAAGCAGAATTGCGTAGTTCATCGTATACATTCCTTGGTGGAATTATTACCTACAAAAAATAATTATAGGGAATATTTCTCGGGGATTAAAGGAAACTTACTTTAGTATATTGCTCCACCAATTTTGTAAAATATTGAAAATTGGAATGTTGAGGTTTTAAAAAGTCAAATTGAAAATTACGGACCTCTCGATTCATTAACTGTGTGAGAAATTGACGCCCATTTCTTGCAACAAAAAGAGCGGTAAGTTGGATAAGATCCCTTAAAAAAGGTTAAAAAATTAAGTTATAAGGGATAGAGTTTGGAGAATGTTCCTCCTCTCCTCTTTGTCGTTCCCCTCCCCCATGTTCTCTTCCCTTGTTCCAAGGTCTATTTAATAAAACATACAAGTCAAAAGCGTTTATCGTCGATGGATCAGCACAAAATTCAAAAGGTTTTGGTGGATTTTTTGGAACAAATTCAGCCTTTTGTATATGTTCACGAACAGCATCAGGAACTTTAAGTTTAGTTAATAATTCAGCAGAAGCAACTCCCGTCTCAAATTCTTTCACTTTATTTTTGTAGTAAGCATGGTACGGATCAACAGGCGTAAGAAAATTAAAACGTATATTTGAAGCTTCTCTCTCTCGAATTTTATTTTCAAATTCAACACCATTACGTGCAACGAAAAGAGCAGTTTTGTCAACAATTGCTGAAGAAAAATAGAAAATTTTTAAGCTTAAATTAAAAAAAAACTTCGAATATCTGGAGGTGGAATAATTAAACCAACAATTTGTTGACCACTCATTGAAGGCTCTTTATTCATTGAATCTTCCTCACGTCCAGAAACCTTTATAGGCTGCTGTGGAGCCTGCACCAAAATTTCAATTGGAGGCATTTTTCTTCTATTTGTTTTCAATTAAATTGATAAATTTTCTAAATTAAAAAAAAAATTAAAAATAGTTAAAGAAAAAACAAAAAAACAATTTAGATTTACACGAATGTTAAAAATCGTCTTTATTCGATTTTTGTTCTAGCTATGTGACTAATCGAAAGTTTTTGTTCATTAGGACGAATTGGGGTTGGGACGAAATGGGGATTTGACGAATTGGATATTTGTAGACGAATTGGTTAATTTTGTTCATTGTTACTAATTGGGGATTGGGCCTTATTTAATTTATTGATTTCGAAATCTCGTTAACACCAAACAGTCCTGAACATTTTTCCAGCGACAAACTGACTTGTCCTTTCTTTTCATTTGCCAACAACCAAATTGGTCACGAGCCGTTCACGAGCATTTCGGTAAATTGTAACTTGTTCTTCCGTTTGAGATTGCCTGCGATTTCTTTTATTTACGTAAAAAGAATAATCGGTTGGATGAATCACGCATTAATTCCCTTTTCTTCAAATACTCATATTTCTTTAAATGTAATCAAAAAATTGTTTTGATTACATCTTCGTTTATTTTAGCTTTTCTTGTTATACGATTTAATTTATATTTGGCGATCTTTCAGAATGTTTATTCTTGTTCCTTAGAAATTCCCTTTCCTTGTTGTTCGTTAAAAACACCTTAAAAATTAATCTGAAAGATAGCCATCCATTTAAAATATTTTTTAGCCCCCTTCCCAAACAAAAAATGGCCATATTTGGCATGTTTAAGAATTTATTGCTTGGACAACAGTCTAATAATCAATCTACCAATCATAAACTTCCCTCAATAATACTAAAAGATGTTAACCCAATGGATCATTGGAAAGTGCTTGGAGAGATTGCTGAAGGTGCTTTTGGAAAAATTGAGAAAGTTTGCAGTTTAAGTAATTCTCATTTGATTGCAGCTTCGAAGGTTTTTTTGTTAATTAAAAATTCGTTAAAATTTTTTTCTTATTTTAGGCTATTTCACCTCAAGAAGGAGAAAATTTGGAAGATTTTCTTGTTGAGATTGAAATTCTTTCACTTGCAAAGGAACACGAAAATATTGTTGGACTTCATGCTTGTTATTTCTTTGAAGAAAAGCTTTATGTAAGTATTATCTTAGAAATCCAAAAAAATAATTTATTTTATAGATGATATTGGAATATTGTGCTGGTGGTGCAATTGATTCTATAATGGCAGAATTGGATAAGCCTTTAACTGAGCCGCAAATTGCTTATGTTACACATGGTCAGTAATTTATTCAAAAAATTATAGTTTACAGTTAAAATGAAATTACAACGAAATAAAAATTTTTTTCCTAGGTGTTGTCAAAGCTTTGGAATTTCTTCATTCACAAGGTTTCAAAAAATTTTTTATTCCTTCTCCATTTTTTTTTCTTTTTAGCTGTTATTCACAGAGACTTGAAGGCTGGGAATATTTTGCTTTCTGCAGATGGAATTGTCAAGCTTGGTATATTTTTATTGAAAATTGCAATTAAAAAATATTTTTCAGCTGATTTTGGCGTATCTGCAATAATGAAAAATCATCAGAAACGTGATTCTTTTATTGGAACTCCTTATTGGATGGCTCCGGAAGTGATTATTTGTGAAACTTTTAAAGATCAGCCTTATGATTCTAGAGGTTATTTTTATTAAGACGAGATTTATTTTTTTGTTTTAGCCGATATTTGGTCACTTGGCATAACTCTCATCGAAATGGCACAAATTGAGCCACCAAATCATAATATGAATCCAATGCGTGTTGTCATCAAAATTCAAAAATCGGAACCTCCAACTCTTGCACATCCACAAAGATGGACTTCAACTTTCTCAGAATTTCTTCGAAAATGTCTTGTGAAAAATCCTGATGAACGTTGGAATGCTCAACAATTGCTAAATGTTTGTCTTATTAAAAATTTTTAAAATAAAATTCAAAATTTTTTTTAGCATTCTTTTATTCGAACTGCTACTGATCGACGGCCTATAATCAAATTATTGTGTGAAAAGAATGCAGATGTATTGGAGGAAATAATTGAAGTTGTTGGAGCAAACAAGTATGTACTTCTTAATGATTTTATTAAAAACCATAAATTTACAAAAGTCCTGGGAGGTATTTCTTCTAATTCCCATTTAATTAATAATAATCTTCCTCTTATTCCAAATCGGCATTAGTTTAGTCTTTAATTTAATTATTAATATTTTTTCCTAATTTTATTTTCCTATTTAATTAGCCGTTTTATTTAGTCAAAAATTTTATTCAGTTTTTTGCTTAAGCATTTCAGTCTTATTTCGAAAGAAAATCGGCTATTTCTATCTTATCTTGTAGTAATTTTAACTTCTATATTTACTTCTTTTCAAATAAGAATATCTCATAATATAACTGCCAATATTTTTTATTTGCTTATAACGATAAATTAATTTATTAAATTTATTTTTTATTCGATTACAGGTTCATCTTAAGGCACTTTGTCGTTAAGAAATTGCCTATCAAATAAATATCTAATTTAATTAACATATCTTAAAACTTACATTAGTATTTTTTTCTTTTTTTATTTTATGCCAAGTCTTGTTAAGAAAAATCTTTTTAGCTTGTTTGTCATTTATTATGATTTGGCATTTAATTATTTTAATTAGGATTTTTTTTGATTAAGTAAATATTTTTAATTTTGTCTAGTATTCATTTTGTATTTTTTATTTTAAAGAGTTCACATCTTTTAATATTTTTCTCTAAAAATTAAATTTTTCTTAATTTAAAAAATTTTTAATTCCAGTATTGAGATCGATAGTATAGCTGATTCTGAAGAGCGTGAAACTTGTTCAGATATTGATAGCATCAGCACTATTAATAATGCAAATAATAATCCACTCAGAACTTCAATCGAAAATATTCCAAACTTTCGACATGCTCCTTTAGAACCAACAACATCGACAGTTGTTATTGACCCCAATAAAGATAATAACAACAAAATTAATGAACAATCACAACAACAACAATTTGTTATCGTTTCTAAGAAAAATTATGAAGCTCCACAACCACCTCCAGAGCCACCAGCACTTTTGCCTTGGGGAACAACACCTGATGATGATGCTATAAATGCTAGAAGTCATAGTACCTTAAGCCCTTCTGGGCAAGAAGCTATTCAAATTTTGGATGATCTTTGTGATGTTCTCGATAATGATGGAGATGAGGATGTTGTTAGCAGCAATACAGCTTCATTTCAGTAATTTTTTATTTTTTTTTGACATTTTTATTTTATTTAGATCAGAGCAAGTTATACTTGGAGAGCATTCAATGCCGTCTCTTTTGCACTCTTCCTCTATTGATAATCAAAAGACTGTCGTCCATTTGTCTAATGAACAAATAAATGCTGAACCAACAACGATACATCTTTCATGTGATGATTTGCCACCACCGGAACCGCCTGTTGATTATGATGTTGAAGATAATATAATTCGTGAAAAGTTACAAAAGGAAACATCAAAAGGTTGGGTATAAAATTATTTTTTAATAAAATTATTTTACTAGTTACACCTGAAAGAATCTCCAAAACCGAGGACAAGCGAAAAAGATCTGGAAGTGTTAATGCTGAAAATATTTCTGGAACTACAAATGGAGGTGGTTATTTAAATCAACGACATTCTCATCCTGTTGCTGATAATTTAATGCAAAAACAAAATGTTCGGTCGTCTCCACCTTTGCCTGCTAAAGAACAAGGCATTGTACATCCTTCTGTGCCTTCAACAACATCGAATTTAATAGAAAAATCGGTTAATCTGTTGTTTTACAATTTTTATTTTAACTTTTAGAATCAAATCAATCGACCTCAACAACACAAAGAGCGACAACCATCTGTTCATGTTCCAATGCGCAAATCACCTCATCGTGCTACTGTTTGACTTTATCAAAATTTTGTAAACTATTTATATGTTTAAGGTCACTAAAAGAACACGTACTTATGTTGTTGATGGAGTTGAAGTTACAAGCACGACTATGCATGTTTTGGGCGAAAAACAGGATCTCGAATTGAGAAAAAAAGAGTTGAGAGATTTGAAACGAATACAAAGAGAAGAGGCACGACAACAACAAGAACTTAATGCGAGAGCTGAACAAATACGTGAGCAACAAGAAAGGAAGTTTGCTTTTGAAATGCAGGTTGCCCTTTGTTTTATTTGTGACATGTTTATCAAACCTTAATTTTCAGGCAATACAAAAATCCTATGAAAATGAAGTCGAAGCAATATCTAAGGCGCAAAAGAAGAAAATGGAAGAACAAGAAAAACAACAAGAAGAGGAGATGCGTAATTTGGCTAAGCGAATTAGAATTGATCAGGTTCATTATTTTTTGTTTTCCAAGAAGATTTTTGTCTTCAGGAAAGAGATTTGAGACTATTTCGTGATAGATTGAGACAACAAGAAAAGATTTTGAAGCAAGAAGTTGGAATGCTTCCAAAATCTCAACGTAAGCCTGTAATGAAGCAGAGACAAGAGAGTTTTGAGAAATACCAAATTGATAAGGTTTGTTAATTTTGCTTATGAATATAAAATAAAATTTTTTGTAGGAAGCAGAATTCATGAATCAACTGGAACGCAATAAAGAAAACTTTTTACAAAAAGCTCAGGATCGCCATCGTGAAAGGCTTTGTCTGTTAGAACGGCAATTTTTGGAGCAAAAACACCAATTAGAGAGAGGATTAGAAACTGCTCAATGGGAGTTGGAAGAAGCTCAGTTGGTGGAGAAGCATGCCTTATTGACACAACAATTTAGAGTATTTTTATTTGAATTATTAAATTGCTATTCAAACTGTTTTTCAGGATGTTTTTCATTTGCAAAGGACACATATGCTTGCTCGGTATTCTTTTGTTGTGTTAATAATTGGTTCCACTTTTGACCGTTTTTAGACACGCAAAAGAGGGCGAACACGTAAGACGCATCAATCAAGCAAACGAAGAAAATATGTTACGTGCATTGACAATCGATAGGAAAGCATTACCTAAAGTTTTAAGAAATGAAAGTAAAACGCGAACAATGATGTTCAGAAAAAGTTTGGAAGTTGACTTACCGGTGAGTTTTTTAAATTTTTTTTTGATAATCTAAATCTTCGAACATTTTAGGGTGAGAGCTCAGAGACATGGACAGCAAAAATAAAAATTTTTGAAGAAAAAGAAAAGCAAAGAATCCGTTTAAAAATGGATGAATATGATTTAAAATGTAAAAGAAAATTGGCACAATTAGTTGAAAACAATCAAAATGTGCTTCGAGAATTAGAAGAAATTCATGTTTGTTTCATAATTTTGAACTGACTTTTTAAATTATATTTTTTATAGAATGAGAAGCGTAATATTCTTTTGGACAATGAACGAGCAAAACTTGCTGAATATGAAAAAGAATATCAACAAGTTTTATCTGAATGGAAATCTAATTTGTCTTCTAGGAAAGCTGTTAGTTTTTTAATTTTTAACTTTTTTCTTATCTTTTCTTTTAAGGCTTTGGAAGCAAAATTTAGTGAAGAATTGGCAACTCAAGAACGTTTCTATAGGTTTTATTTAAAAATTTTTTTTGATTTTTTAAACAATTATTTTAATAGTTCTGAAATGACTGTTAATTCTGGAGTTAGCTCTTCTTCTTCGTCTTCTTCTTGTGCACAGGCAAGATCTTCCTATAATGTTTTTGGGCTGGATCAGCATCTTTAATGTAGTTGAGGTTTTTTTGTTATAAATAAATACATATATACAGTTGAACCTTTAAAAAATTTTATTTTTTCAATACCTCTTTCAAAATGTAATTTATTTTTTTCACAGGTTCTTCTGTGTATATCTTTTACTATTTTTGAACCTATATTTTACTATATTTTATTTTCTTGCCCATTCAACTTGGTTATTTCACTTTGAGTAAAAAATTGTCCTTATTTTATTGTACCTTTTTACTTATTGGTTTAAACTAAAAAAGATTATCTATTCTACCTATTTAAACTGCCAAAATAAACCAATAATTCAAATTTTTTTCAAAGCATTTAATTTAATCTTTAATGGATATAATTTAATTTTATTGTCAAATCTTTTTATAGTCAAAATTTAAAAATGCTTTGAAAAGAATCCAGATTTTTTTTTCATTTTTCAATTTTAAAAGTCTTTTTAAAAATGCGCAAAAAATGGAAGGAATAAGCACTTGAGACTATAATTTAAAATTTTTATTTTATATAAATCTATTTAAAAATAAAAATGAAACTTATTTTCCTTATTTTTTTACATTTATTTTTCGATTAAATAATTATATTTGATTTTTATACTGCTACAAATTTTAGAAATTTTAGTTTTTTGACTTTAAATGAAAACGAACTACACCTCTTGCCCTGTATTTGTTCGAAATGATTTGGGTGAAGAAATTGATGCATTTGGACTTTTGAATTCGGTTTTTATTTTAATAAAATAATTTAATTTATTTTTATAGTCAAAAACTGAGAAACAACCTTTGTTGTTGTCTTTTAGCAGATTTTTTGATTTTTCTGATGGATTTGATTTGGAATTTTTTCGAACTTCTCATTTTAGGTATTTTAATTGTTTTACGAGAGATAATGTTTATTTTTAGGTATTACAATGAATCTCTATTGAATCAAGTAAAAGATTTGGATGTACGTTGTGTTTATGAAGCTGTTGATTTTAATGGAGAGCAAAGCGTTTTGAATTTATGTAATATTGATGATTTAAGGTGTGTTAAAATTATTTTTTTCTGTGCGGTATGTGTGGTTTAGTGGGTTGGTTCTAGGTTCCCTAACTGTGGGGTAGATGGTTCTACTCAGATTTTATTTATTTATTTTTAATTTTTATCAATTTAGTGGTATTATCCGTCATAATGGAAATCAATTTATATTTGGCCATTTGAATGAAAAATTATATTTTTTTCGAGATTCTCCAAATTGTGGTTTCTTTAATCGTTTTTTCCCATATTAATATTTTTATTTTCAGAATGGCATGTTAGAAATAGAAGATCTGGTGAAATTTCCTTAACAAAGCGAATGCCTACTTATTATTCGGAATATACTGATGGAATTAAGCGATGGGTTGAATTAATTGTTATTGCTGACAATTCAATTGTAAGAATAATTTTAAGAATTTTTTAAAATAAATAATATTTTAGTACAAAAAATATGGAGAGGACAAGAAGAGAATTACTGAAAGGCTTCATGCAATTGCTAGTTCTGTTAATTCGGTTTTATTTTAATTTAAATTTGTAAATCATTTTTTTAAATTTTTTAGCTTTATGCTCCATTAAATATTCGAGTGATACTTACTTGGGCTGACATTTGGGAGGACAAAAATGCTGTTGATGTGACTGAGAATGCTGATGGAACTTTGAGGGATTTTCTTGGTTTTCGTAGATCCTTATTGGCTAAAGGACATTCAAATGATAATGCGCAGCTTTTAACGTTTGATTTAAAAAATAAAAATCGTTTATTCATAATTTTATTTAAGTGATATTCATTTTGGTTCTGTAATTGGAAAAGCTTACAAGGCAAGAAATCTTTAAAAAAACTTTATTTTTTTCTTTTAAGGGAACTATGTGTTCTTTTGACTATTCTGGAGGTGTTATTGTTGATCACTCTGACAATCCAGTATTTGTGGGAATGACTGTAGCACACGAAATGGGACATAATTTTGGGTAAACTTCTAAAATTAATTTTTTTGTTCTTATTTTTATTTTAAGAATGGATCACGACATTAGTCCTACATGTAAATGCCCAGTCGATTCTTGTATTATGGCTCCGTCGAGTAGCAGGTTATTTTGAATAATTTGATTTAAATTTTTCTTATTTGTAGCGTTAACGCTTCTTCCTACTTTTCTGATTGTTCTTTGGATACTTTGTCTTCTGCTCTTCGTCGTGGTGTTGATTATTGTCTTCATAATGTGCCTAGGGTTGCATTTGGTGGTGCTAAATGTGGAAATGGTGTATTAGAAGATGGTGAAGATTGTGACTGCGGAAGTACAACAACTTGTCCAAATTCTTGTTGTATTGCAGCTGAATGTAAATTAGCACTTGAAGCAGAATGCGCTGAAGGAGATTGTTGTGATTTGAATGTTTGCAAATTAAAGTTTGTGTTTTATAGTTTAAAAATTAATTTTGATGTTAAAAATTTGTAGAAAAATGGCTAGTGAATGCCGACATGCTTTAAATAGTTGTGATCTACCTGAATATTGTGATGGGAAAAATCCTAGCTGTCCGGCAGACTTTTTTGTACAGGATGGTCATCCATGTCCAGATGGGGCATTAGAGGTTATTTCTTCTCAAAGATTTTTGAATTAACTTTTAATTTTTCTTCAAGGCTTTTTGTTATCAAGGAACGTGTGGCAGGTTCTTAAATATTTTTTCGGAATTTTTTAAACTTATTTTTAAGTCGGAAACAACAATGTCAATTCTTATGGGGCCCTTCTGCAGATGATTCTGTAAAAGATTGTTATTCCTTTAATGAACAAGGTGCTTTCAGTGGAAATTGTGGTTATCGTCAAGATACTGACCAATATCTTCGTTGTGGACCAAAGTATTTTTTGTAATTTTTTAAGAAAAGTTTTCTTTCTTTTTAGTGATGTAACTTGTGGAAGACTTCAATGCAGTCATGAAAGTGATAAACCTGTATTTGGTGATCCTTCAACAATATATTCTGCATATAGTTTTGTTCGGACAAAATCTGGTAAAGATGAAACTTGTCGAGTTGTAAGAACAACAATAGCTGGAACTGGAGGAAAAAGGAAGGCTGATCCTGGAATGGTTCCAGATGGTGCTCAATGTGGAAATAATAAAGTATAAAAGAAATTTTTAAATTTTTAAAAATAATTATTAGATTTGTGTTAATGCTGCTTGCCATAATAAAACAGCAATTTTGGAAATGGTTAGCCGTTGTGACCCAGAAGATTGTAATTCTCGTGGAATTTGTAATAATGTTGGAAATTGTCATTGTGTTAGTGGTTATGGAGGTTTATTTTATTTAAAAATTTTTTTTTGAATAATCTTTTTAGGTGTCGCGTGTGATTTACCTGGTTTTGGTGGATCTGTTAATAGCGGTAAATAATTTTTTGAAAAATACTTAACATCTTTTTAATTTAAGGACCAGCTAGCACAAATGCTTTCAATCCTGCCATGACATTTCTCTACTTATTTTCATTTGCTTTTATATTTTTTGTAATTGCTTCAGTTTATTTCAAAAGGAAGCGGGGTTTTTGGTTACATAAAAGGTTTCTTTTTAAATAATTTTTGTAATTTATTTATAACAATCAATCTTTTTAAAGAATTTGGTCAAAATTGCGTGTTCTACTCGAACTTCGAAGTTTCAATTTAATTCCAGTTCGAAGAGCACCAGCTAGGCCAGATGCTCATTTAAGACAAGAAGAACTTCGTCGACAAAGTTTTAATGCTATTTGGAATGATAATGGTGGAGTAACAACAGTGAGAGGTGAAGTTCTTCATGTTGATGCTTCTCGTCCACATCCTTTTGGTTTTTCATCATTATCAAATTTTTCTCAACAAAATATAGCTCCAATTTCTGGCGCAAAGCTCCCAAAAATTGAAGCAACAACTAAACAATCTGTGAATCAAAATATTTCAAAAACAACACAGAAACAACAGAAAATCATTCAAGAACAAAAGGCTTTAGTCAAAACAGAAGGTTATGATACTGGAAAATCATCATCATCAACAGGTTCTGATGAGCCACCTCCTATTCCACCACATCGAAATGCCACAAATACATCTACTAATATATCAAAAATTGATGTGAAATCTCTTGCAGCAAAATTTGAAAGGAGATGATTATACATAGTTTATCAAAAACTTGAACGGTGATATTATTTTTGTATTTTACATGAAATTATTCTTGTCATTCTTTTTTTTTGAAAATTTTCTTTTAAAGAAATCTATTGAAATTTTAACTGCTTTTATTAAATTTTTGTTTCTATCTGTCTATTTAGTGGTCGGTTAGAGCCTTGTACACATTATTTACATATTATTCTTCATCAATTTACATTTAAACTCTCTGAATCAGCGACCCTGAATTGCGAATCAGCGACCCTGAATTGGCTTCTTTTAATCGGCGACTTTGAATCGTCCCTTACCCCCCAAAACGGCGCCGACCATAACGGCGCAAAGCCATAACTTGCTTCTAAATTTCCGAATCTCGATAATTTTAGTATTGAACGATTCAACTCATCGAGCTAAATATTTTGATACCAGAATTGATAAGGACCATAAGTTTTTCAGCAAGTTATGGCTTTGCGCCGTTTTGGCCGCGCGCCGTTTTGGGTCTTTCACCCGTTTTTCTCACATTCGAGAAATTTTTGTTTTTCAAATTTTATAATATTTATTTGTGTTTTTTTAAAAGGTTGCTTTACTTATAATTTTTATTTAAAAACGTGAATTTTTCTTTTTCGTTTAGCGTTTAGTTTTAAGCAAAATGGATAAAAATCCAATGTCTTCGCAATATGAAATTACTTTAGATTTATGGAAGCAAGAACGGGAAAAGAATAAGAAATTGTTAGAAGAAAATCAAGCGATGAAATTGTCAATGTCCAAATTACAAGAAATGGAACAATTAAAGCTCGCAAAAGAAGAAAATAAGAAGATGAAAGCAAGAATGGATTTAATGCAGAAAAAATATCAAGAAAAATTGAAAGAATTACATGAAAAATTGAAAGATTTACATGAAAATCCACTATCTTCGGAGCTTGTTACAAACTACAGAAGAGTATCAAATTTATTCGAGCTAGAAAAAGACAAAGCCAAGAAACTGGAAGAAGAAAAAGAAGCGATGAAATCGTCACTGCCTCACTTATATCAATTTCAACTTGAAGCAAAGCGAGAAAAAGAAGAGAATAAGCAATTGAAAGCAGAAATGAATACAATGAAGATTAAATTAGACCAATTACAATCTTTGGTTGATTGGCAAGATCGACGTGAGATGTATGGACTTGAAATATTTCAACCGAAAATACATCAACTTCCCGATAGGAATATGGAAATGGAGGTTTTGTTTATTCTTTTTTAGATATTTTTGACTGTAGAATGAGTTGTTTCCATCCCCCTCTCTTCCCTCCCTCAAATTTCTATTTGGGTGAGGGCTTTCTTAGGGCTTTTCTGACCAATAAGATAGCCTAGCTCTGAGGTGCCTTTAGTTTTATTGGTGAAAATACGGTTTGGGTGAAATGTGCGGACTGCGGACACGGGGTGAGAAAACCAACTTTTTATAGGTGTTTAAGCCATCCCTCGTCTAGCATAAGTGTTGTAAGGATTTATTAATTGAACTGAAAATAAATAAATATATTCTATGTTTTTAAGGAGGACTCGTTTATGCTTGAACCGTTAAACGATTCTGTGGTCAAGTTACAAGAAGAACAACCCAAATTACAACAAGAACAACCTCGCAAAGTCTCGACGTTTAGCTTGTTATTTGATGGGAGTCCCGAAGATCTGGCAGAGCCAGAAGTCTTTAGAATGCGTGATAAGGTTTATTTTTTGTAATATATTAACTTATTAATTAATATATTTTTGCAGAAGAAAGTTGTTGATGAACACATTGTTGAAGAACGCCTCATCAAAAAAGTTCGATTTGTAGACGAAAAAGAACAAAAGGAAAAAGAAGTTTCAACAACAACAAAAGAAAAAGAAGGAAATGCTAAAGAAAAGGAGTCTATTCCTGTTAACAAGCCTCTACAAAAAGAATTGAACATGCCATCAAAAGTTCCAGCAGCTCCAATAATTACAATAAGTAGTCCTTTGGAGCAGCAAAACATCTCAACGACAAAAGAAGCAAAAGAACGAGGCAGAACTGATATTAAGATTAAGGTTATTAAATTAATCTGCTACCACCTTATTTTTGATTTTATCTTTTAAGCCTGCTAATCAACAAAGCGACAAAAATGATGATGGGGAAAATCGAAAGGAGAAGCCAAAGGTTAATATTTTGTTTATTGGGGAATTTATTTATGGCAGATTTTGACATACGCTAAATTAAATTATTAACTTGACGGATTTTGGTACTTGTGGGGTATCCCAAACCAGTTATTTCGGACAATTTATGCGGGAGAGTATTTCTCACACATGAATTAGGTTCTTATTCTTGAAGATGGTGAATCATAGTATAGAGACTGATAGAGGCAAAGAAAATCAGTTTTCAGAAAACCTCACACATTTGCATGTCCATACAAAACTGCTTTCTCCAAAATGTATTTTGGAAGCTCCTCACTTCATTTTGTCCCACACCTTGTATGCATATCTTTTCTTTATTGGTGAACTCATTTAAATGATGCCACAGGTGAAATTTGGTAAAATCGAGGAAGGAAAACCCTTTGACCATTCCGTACATGAGTCCGCATAAATATGTCCGCAAACACTGGTTTCGCATAACCCACAAGTACCCAGTTTTATACGTTATATGATTTGCGGATACAATTTTAATTTGTTTATTTTTGCAGAAGAGAGTTGCTGATGAACACATTGTTAATGAACGCCACGCCATTAGAAAAATTCGATTTGTAGACGATAAAAACGAAGAGGAAAAAGATGTTTCAACAACAACAAAAGAAAAAGAAGGAAATGCTAAAGAAAAGGAGTCTATTCCTGTTAAGAAGCCTCTACAAAAAGAATTGAACATGCCATCAAAAGTTCCAGCAGCTCCAATAATTACAATAAGTAGTCCTTTGGAGCAGCAAAACATCTCAACGACAAAAGAAGCAAAAGAACGAGGCAGAACTGATATTAAGATTAAGGTTATTAAATTAATCTGCTACCACCTTATTTTTGATTTTATCTTTTAAGCCTGCTAATCAACAAAGCGACAAAAATGATGGGAAAATTCAAAAAGAGACGCCTAAGGTTAATATTTTGTTTATTGGGGAATTTATTTTAGGGAGCTTTTTTGGGAATCCAACTGCCATTCAATTTTTCGATTTATCTTAATTTAAGATTTATCATGTTTGGGTGGTTTCCTGATGAAATTTCACCCAAAGATTGAATTGTTTATTTCTAATTTCGATTTTTGATTAAACTTTTTTCTTTTTCAGGACAATAAGCGAGCAAAAGGAGAGGTTGGGAAATTAAAAATATATTCAAATAGAATTTTGAATTTTTAGCATGTCTCCACAAGTGAAAAGAAGAAAAGAAGGAGTTTTACCGCTTACATAGAAAAGCTGATAAATGAAGGGTGTCCAAACGCTGAAATAGAGAAGCTGAAAAATGCAGAGAAGAAGAGGAGGGAAGAAGTATGGAAGGCAAAGAAGGAAGAAAAGAATAAGAAACGAAGAAATTAAATGATTTACTTTTGTTATTTTTTTTTATTTTTTAATGGAATCTCCATAACGACGTTTATTTGGTCAGCATTTCTGTCTTTGACTCTAAAACGGCTAAAACAATGTCGGTGTATAGAGATCCAATTTATTGACATTCTTGCTCTATTTTTTATTTTTAATTTAGTAGAACAAATTTCCAATTTAAAACTAGAAATCCATAAAGGTCCAAAAACCGTTATATCTTTACCATTTAACAATATTTGTTTCAGAATTCAAAAATTTGCGCTATTTGGCATAATGCAAACCATTAAGAATAAATGACACTTCATCCCAAAAATCAATAATCGATTTTTAATGGCTCGTCTAGTGTTCTCTGTTGTCATTTATAGCAAAGATGTTCTACAACTTGGAGCGTGGCTTTTCCTTTTTTGGGGTTAACCTTTTTGAGGGGTGGGGAGGAGTAATGACTTGCGGACAAGACTTGCTTTTTTCAATTTTTGAAAAATGTATCCAATTTTTAGCAGCAGCAGCAGTAACAACAGCATCAGCAACAACAGCAGCTACAACAACAGCAGCTACAACAACAGCAGCAGCAACAACAAAAAGCACCAGTTTCTCCGGAGATAGCAGGGCAAAAAAGCACCAGTTTCTCCGGAGATAGCAGGGCAAAAAAGCACCAGTTTCTCCGGAGATAGCAGGGCAAAAGCACCAGTTTCTCTAAGGAGATAGCCGGGCAAAAGCACCAGTTTCTCTAAGGAGATAGCCGGGCAAAAGCACCAGTTTCTCTAAGGAGATAGCCGGGCAAAAGCACCAGTTTCTCTAAGGAGATAGCCGGGCAAAAGCACCAGTTTCTCTAAGGAGATAGCCGGGCAAAAGCACCAGTTTCTCTAAGGAGATAGCCGGGCAAAAGCACCAGTTTCTCTAAGGAGATAGCCGGGCAAAAGCACCAGTTTCTCTAAGGAGATAGCCGGGCAAAAGCACCAGTTTCTCCGGAGATAGCAGGGCAAAAAAGCACCAGTTTCTCCGGAGATAGCAGGGCAAAAGCACCAGTTTCTCTAAGGAGATAGCCGGGCAAAAGCACCAGTTTCTCTAAGGAGATAGCAGGGCAAAAGCACCAGTTTCTCTAAGGAGATAGCCGGGCAAAAGCACCAGTTTCTCTAAGGAGATAGCCGGGCAAAAGCACCAGTTTCTCTAAGGAGATAGCCGGGCAAAAGCACCAGTTTCTCTAAGGAGATAGCCGGGCAAAAGCACCAGTTTCTCTAAGGAGATAGCCGGGCAAAAGCACCAGTTTCATTAAGGAGATAGCTGGGCGATCTTCACTTCAACGATTAAACTCCAATGCTCTCGTCTACATGGTTAGCGTTTTTACTTTATTAAATTCGCAAGTTTTGTCCGCAAGTTTTCTCCTCTAAATAAGTTTATCCTTTTTCAATGTTAAAGCCAATTAAATGGTGGCCAAGTTCTTTTCAAACGAGAAGACGTACAGCAAATGTTCCATTGGTTAGATGCATTGATTTGCTTGTTTTGAATGGTTGATCTTTTTATAGGTTGTTTTTATGTCTAAAGGATTTTTAATTACTTAATTTTCAGCTTTGACAAAGTATCCAGAAGCCTTAAAAATTTTTAAGAGGTTATTTTTAATTATTTACTATGGTTTCAAGATTATTTTTTAGTCCGGTGAATTGTTGCGTGAAGACTCTTTTTGATGAGAATGCTTTGGAAGAATAAGAATCAGCAGAAAAAATGACCGAAGAACTGCAATCTTTTGTTAGAATTCAGAAAATTAGGTTTGCAAATTAATTGATTAATTTGATTATTAGGTTTCCATAATTGTTTATATTTTTCAAGTTCTGTCCCTTTTGGAGCTTACTAATTTAAAGAATCTCTGTTATGGGTGTTTAAATCTCCGTCCGGTTGCTTCCCTTGGGATTGTGACTTGTAGGGAGGTTTTTGTTTGTCTATCCGATTTCGACAAATTATAAGTCATTAGAAAAAGCTCGTCGAGCTGACATGAGTCGATATGGGATAAATGGTTAGGGCCATCCTATAAGTCAAGGGCGTAGCCAGGGAGCTTCTAGGGCTATAGCCCCCCCCCCTTGAAATTTGGAAACTGAACTCGGTCCCCTAAACGTCCGTTCGGCCTCTTCCCCCGAGCTATGAATCAGCTCGCCAAGCTCTTTCGAATAACACCTCATCAAAATCGTGTGTGCCACCATAAACCCTGTGTCACAACATTCTCCAGTTTTTCGTTACTGTCCATTATTCCTTTTTAGACATTTTTTTCACTTTTGGTCTATCGGTATTTTGTTAAGCTTCCCCTTTTCGACTTATCCTTTCCGACTTTTAGGCATTCTTTCCTATTTTTCCATTAGTTTTCTTAATTTTCTTTTTAGTACTACACAAGCCTCGTCATCAACTTCAACAACAAATTCCTGGCCTTTTTGTTTCTTTGAAGAAGCGATGGAATTATAAAAGAAGCAAGTGTTGGCATAAAAGAAAAAATTGGATTTATGAACGAATATGGTGACTAAAACATAGTTTTTTTTCAAATTTTTTTTGTTTTTAATTAGATAGTCGAATTAACCTAAAAATCTTCGACATTTCTCAAAAATGAAGAAAAATTGACGGTTTATTTTCAAATTTAATTTTGACTATACAATCATCATTTAAATTTTGCTTGTTTTTAACTAAATTTTATCTGTTTGCATAAATAAAAATGAATTTGTTGTTGTTGAATTACCGTTTTTCATTAAATTTTATGTATCGAGGACTTTAAATTTAAATCGATTTCTTGAAGGATTTAACGGTCTTATACCCTCATCAAATTCCAAAGAGACCATTTCTCATGTTATCAGACTCTTGTATTCCTTTTTGTATTGAGAACTACTCTTACTCTTTTTTAAAGCAAGGTGGAATGTAGCAAGTAGAGAAAGAAAATGTTTGAGGGAGTTGAGAAGTTGGGATGTAATGTTAAAAATAAATGACATTTTGTCCCAAGAGTTAGAGAAATTCTATAAAACAAATAGTGGAGCTAGAGAAAAAAATAAATATCAAATGTTTAGGTCGCTTCAGTGCTGGATTCAGAGAGTGCGAAGTTACTGTATTTGAAATTGTATTTGAAATTAAACCACATATTTTTTATTTTTCTCTAACTTAAGGGAAAGATTGGGCATACAAGTGACCGGGTAATAAGGCTCCCATACAAAACATAAATTCTTAAAACATCAAACTCTCAAAATATCTAGACGAGTAAAAAATCTCAAAACATATTCTCTCAAAACATCAAACTCTTAAAATATATTTACGGGTAAAATATCTCAAAATATCAAAATATATTTTTTAATTAAAAGGGACAGTTGAGTCCCATATTTCTTCCTTGTATCAGGGGTGAATATATTTTAAGATGTAGTACTTCAGGACCAATTTTGCATGAGTTCGACGAGCTGAATCAAGTGAAACCAAAATCAGCTCGATTGGACGCTTCTGAACAAAGTTATGACCAACAGAATCTTCGCTGGAAAAACTGTTTTTGTGCTGCTACGGAGGGTAGGCCGGGCATGGTCTTCGCTACACGATGGCCGTGCTTCGCTGCGGTCGTGCTCGCTTCGCTCGCGGCGACCGTAGCGAAGCGGCGGCCGTCGTTCCGCTCGACATGCCCGGCTTCCTCCGCAGCGGCGAAAACTTTTTTCTGCGGACTCAACTGTCCCTTTTAATTGAAAAAATATATTTTGATATTTTGAGATATTTTACCCGTAAATATATTTTAAGAGTTTGACGTTTTAAGAAAATATATTTTTAGATTTTATAGCCGTCTAGATATTTTGAGATTCTTTAACCGTCTAGATATTTTGAGCTTTTTTACTCGTCTAGATATTTTAAGAGTTTGATGTTTTGAGCGGGCACGGGTAATAAAAACACCGTTGCATTAAAAGATTAGAAAGGGCAAACAGGGTAAAAAAAGACTGAAAAAATAGAAGTCCGTTGCATTAAAAGACCGAAAAGACCAAAATAGGTTAAAAGACAGATAAATTAAAAGACCGGTGCAATAAAAGACCGGTAGCTCAAAAAGGGTTAGAAGATCGATTAATTAAAAGTCCGTTTTAATAAAAAACCGGAAGCCCAAAAAGGGTTAAAATGCCGATTAATTGAAAGACCGGTGCAATAAAAGACCGGTAAGGCCAAAAAGGGGTTAAAAGACCGAGTAATTAAAAGATTTCTGTAATAAAAGACCGTAAGGCCAAATTGGCGGCAAAAAACGGCCAAAAAAACATTGTTAACATGATACCTTAAACTTGATTAACCATAATATAAAGGAATTGAAAAGAAAATTTTGGACTCTTTTAATTTGAGAGATTAATTATCTACAGCGGTGGATTTTTAAAACATAGGACTTTATCACGACAAAATCAGAACAAGTCCAAGCTAATTGATTAAATACTTTTCTAACAAATTAAAACGTTTTTATCGAATACAGTAAGCTTTTCCCTCTGAGAAATTGGCACTCAACCGACCTAGTATTTGATGTATTCTCTAACCATTCATTTTCTTTTTATTCTTCTCTAAACTAAGGGACAAAGTGTCATTTATTTAAAAAATTATATCTCTACTCACACACTATCTTCAACATTTATTTCTCTACTTAATACATTCAATATTACTACATTTCGTCAAAAAACTTTAAAGGGAATACTAGAGTCCTAATATCTAAAAAATTATCACCTTAAGGCGTTGTAAAAAACCCAAATGAGAAATAAATGGAAAATATTTATTTAACGAAGCATAAATGATAAACACATAAAATCTATTGCAGGCTAAAAGAAGGAAATGTTTAGAAAATGTCGTAATCCAATAATTTATAAAAAAAAACGGCTAAAATCTTTTTAATAAGTACATGAGCCTTCATATTTTCAATAAATATTATTCCTTCATGAAATCAAATTAAGCGATGTGAGCAAATGCGTCATCCAATCACTAAACCAATGAAATATCTTCGCCAGCGTTGACAAAGAGGCCAATCTTTTATCCGTGGCTGCCTCTTTTTCTTCAATTGCTTTGCGTCGAGCTTCCAAATCCTTAAAAATAACTTTTTAAAAACTTATTTTTAAAAATATATTTATCAACCTCACGATCACGTTCCAAAGCTTCTTTCAATTGTCGCTGCCTCTCATCACGAGATTCTTTCAATTTATTTTCATGATAAGAATTTAGAAGATGAAAACCAGCACCCAATGCCCAAGAAACTTCCATTGAACGAATCTTTTTCACTAACTAAAAAAATTAAATTTAAAATAATTTTATCTCATTTACATTGATTTTCCTGTCATCAGGCAATCCATATCCGTAATGTAAAAGTGTATAAATATATGTTAAATCAAGACATTGCCACGGTTGCCATGGTTCAGGCCCGATGGCTTCTGATGGCATAGCACAAGCTTAAAAATGATTATTAGTCCTGAGGTTGAAGAAAGAAGTTTAAAAAATGTCTTCAGGATGGGGAAGTCCATAAAAAAATAATCTAGATAAAAAACCTGCCTTTTTCAGCAGCAATTTTATAATCGCCAACTTTTGCTTCTCCTCCAATTTGTTCCAAAGTATATTCAACTATATTTCCTTGTAACCCACGATCATAAAAATATCCAAATAAATAAAGATCTTCCTCGTCCACCAATAATTTAATTTGCTTAATATCAGTAAGATTTGTTACATAATGTTTAGCTGTTTCCAAACAATTTTCAAAACTTGCATCGATTGTTGCACTAAAAAAGGATAAAGATTTTAGAACTTTTCAGTTTGTAATAAAAAAACCTAATTAACCAAACATTGCCCGCATAATCAAAATCATCCAATATAAACTTCTTTGGCAAACAATGTGTTTTAAGTGCTGGAGCACCTCCCGGACTCCAATCTGGAGAAGACAACTTGGCAATTCCTAAACGAGAAGCGACAAGTCCATTGCCCAAATAACTAAAATAAATTTAGCTTACAAAAAAAAGTTTAAAAATAACCTATGAGTATAAAGGCGAAGCTCTTTCTCAAAAATTTTGAGACGATGTGAATATTTTTGACGATGAAGGCCACGCATAGCAGTATTAAAATCGCTGGGTATGAAAGTAACTTGTGTTGAACCACCGCCCAGATCAAGCGCAGTTGCTGCTTTTCCACCTAAAAAAATAATTTTAGATCTAACACGGAGAGGTTGCGAGGTGTCCGAGCTAAAAACGGTCGAGACCGGGCTCATTCGATAGAGAATATGCCCTTTCTAGCAAGGATTTTTTGCCGTTTTTGCCCGTTTTTTGATCTGGCCAAGATATGGCCCTCCAAAGTCCCAAAATTTGCCATAATTTTCCCCCTTCAAATATAAACATTAAATAATGGACTAATTTTGTTGGCGTTGTGGTGTAGTGGTGAGTGTGCTTGACTTACCCTTTTTCTCTAAAAAGTTCGATTCTTTTTGGGTTTTATTATTTTATCTAACTGTTTTAAATAGGGTTGGTCCCCGACCCCGACTAACCCCGACCCCGACCCCGAACCCCGACATTTTTTGACCTAAAACCCCGACCCCGACCCCGACATTCCCAACCCCGAAAACCCCGACCCCCGATAGTTCGACCCCGACGACCCCGAACCCCGAAAAATTTTTATGCCCCCGACTCAAACTGCATTAATTAACTAGAGATCGGAACGGGATCGGGACTTTGATGTTAAATATATGAAGGAAAAGGGAAAGGAATATTTGTATTTTCTCCTGTTTCCTTATGTTGGTCGGTGGTTGTGTGGTTAGGTTAACTGACTTCACCCATCTAGCTATTTTGATAGGGATGTTGTTCGAATCCATGGATGGAAATGAGGCTGAGAAAGTTTTTCTTCTCAAAAATAAATATTTTTAAACTTTGATCTTGATTTTAAATTTGCAAATTTATTTTTTTAATATTTTAAACTTGAAACAATATTAGAAATTTTAACTAGTCATGAATTTTCCTAAATTTTTGCCTTGGGTCAGAAAATGGAAGAAATCTATCTCTTGGCCTTCCAAAATTCTCAAAATTTTTGCCTGCGGCGCCGAAAATGGAAGAAATCTGGCTCTTGACCTTCCAAAATTCTTAAAATTTTTGCCTGCGGCGCCGAAAATAGAAGAAATCTGGCTCTTGACCTTCCAAAATTCTCAAAATTTTTGCCTGCGGCGCTTCTCAAAATTTTTGCCTGCGGCGCCTTCATATCCCCTCAACCCCTTTACATAAGAGGGGGAGTAAGAGTTACCTTGTGGGTTTGGGGATTTTGGTGATTATGAAGGATAACTTGGATAAAGTAATTCTTGCGCCTTCAACTAATAACGAATTAGATATAGAAAGTGAAGATAATGAAGATTAAGTTGATTTTTTTAATAAAAATGTTGATTTTGAACAGTAATGTTGGATGAAAATGCTGGATTTTGTAAATTTTCACTACAACCCCGACCCCCGACCCCGAACCCCGACATTATTTTCAGCCCCGACCCCGACCCCGAACAAATTGAGCAACCCCGACCCCGACCCCGACGTTGTCAACCCCGAAAACCCCGACCCCCGACTTTTTCAACCCCGAAGGCTCGGGGACCAACCCTAGTTTTAAACATTATTTATTCCTTTTCCAACAAAAAAAAATTTTTTTTGTTTGAAAAAAATTTTTAAAATTTTTTAAAAATTTTTAAAAATAAAAAAAAATTTTTTAAAAACATTATTCTGACGAGTTATTGGGTGGAGAGGAGAAGATTCTCCGGGAGAATTCGATCATCCATTATCGTCTTCTTTTGGATGTAATACACCTAATTGTTTGGAATAGTTTTATTTTATGTGCCAGCTGTAGTAAATTCTAGTTTTATAACAAATCTAGTTTAAAAAAAATTATTTTTAATTTTTTAAAAATTTTTAAAAAATTTTAAAAAATTTTTTTCAAACAAAAAAAATTTTTTTTGTTGGAAAAGGAATAAATAATGTTTAAAACAGTTAGATAAAATAATAAAACCCAAAAAGAATCGAACTTTTTAGAGAAAAAGAGTAAGTCAAGCACACTCACCACTACACCACAACGCCAACAAAATTAAATCATTATTTAATGTTTATATTTGAAGGGGGAAAATTATGCCAAATTTTGGGACTTTGGAGGGCCATATCTTGGCCAGATCAAAAAACGGGCAAAAACGGCAAAAAATCCTTGCTAGAAAGGGCATATTCTCTATCGAATGAGCCCGGTCTCGACCGTTTTTAGCTCGGACACCTCGCAACCTCTCCGTGTAAACATATTTACTCACTTCCATTTAATACATTGTCGAGCTTTTGAAGTAAAAAGTTGAGAGTAAACCACCCAAAAACTCCTTCATCAGTTCCACTCAACATTCCAACAGCATCATCATCAACTAACAAACCACTCGACATTATTTCAGTTTCAATCTGACAGAAAAAGATAAATTAAAATTAAGAAAAATACTCACATGGGAAAGTAATCCCTCAGCTTCTTTATCATTCAAAAGCCTAACACCAGCAGTTGCCCGAAACGTAATTGGAGTTTTTGCCCAAAGCTCTTCAGGAATGTGCTTTTTTGCTATAAGTAACAAAACTCGAATATTTTCTGCTGCTTGTTCTGGTGTTTTTGCGAAAGCAGATACTCCTGGTTTGGTCTAGAAAAGTAAAAAGGATTAACATGCTTCGACAGAATTAGTTTAAAATATAATGAAATCGCGGGTAAATCGGCTGCTCCAGCAAAAATTGTTTTTTACTAAAAGAATTCGAACCCAGTAATTAGATGGTGCAAATCTAAACACTATCCAACTGAACCAAGGATTTTATCGAAACTAACAAACTAACCTCTCTATATGTTTCAGCCTCTAACTTAAATGTGCTAGGATCCTTTGCTGTATCATGACTGAATTCAAAGATATGAAGTCTAAAAAGAATTCAAGAATATGCAATATATAATCGTTATAAACCTTGTTCCCGTAGAGCCAGCATCAATAACAGCGGCAAAAAACCGAAATTGACTTTTCTCCTAAATGATAAATTTATAAAAAAAATCAAAATTAAACAACTTGTTCCTCTAAATCTGGTGAAAGGCATTTGTTAAGCTCATCAGTATTTGCTGGATGAAGCCTATCAGTGGATACATTCTCGTCAGCTTTTTCATAAAATAATTGTGAATGAATAGCAACAATTGTGAAGAAAATAAGCAAAGAAATAGTTAAAAGTTGTAATGATGAACGTGGAATGTTTAATATTTGGCTCATTTTACTAAAAATAAAAAAAATAATTAAATAGGAAGAGGTAAAAAATTATTATTTGTGAAAGTTAACGGAAAGGGCGCGAGAGGTAATTAATTTTTGTCAGCAGGTTACCATGGGTAAATTTAATGTCCAAGAAACAATTTTAATTAGACAGGATTTATTTTTAACATCAAAGAAAAGTCTGTTTTTCTCTTGTTAAAAGAGCAATTAACACGGCATTTAAAAACTATATAATTTTTAACAATCAATTTGTAAAAGTGTTTGCATGCATTCACAAATAAATAGTCTGAAATGGAACGAAAATAAACAATACTTCGATCGTAAACAAGTACAAACGAGTCTCGAAAAAGGAAATTACAAACAAGAGTATTTAAAAAGCGGAGTGCACGAGAGTCACTTCAAGAACGCAACGGCAGGCCGAAAGTTAACGCAAAACTAATTGTGCACATGATCTGATCAACCCAATCCTGTTAGAAAAAATGATCCACACATCAAGGACTTTTGAATGATATAATAGTCATTCAAATCGGTTTGGAATCAAAAAAATTATGGCCCAAATATTGCCTCTAGACTGAATTGGCAATACTGAATCGTTCTTTTCCGGAAAAATTAAGGGTCGTGAGAGTCCTAGCATTAAAACATAACTAGGCTAAATTTCAACTGAAGAGATCAATTCCAGATGCGTGATTGTGATTCCGAAGCTGTTTATCTTCCTGGGAATTGTAATGGAAATAAATTAAATAGACGTATTGAAATTCTCGAAAATCTTCTTTCTGCATCTGGTGATGATACGACTGCCACAACAAATTCATTAAGGCAAGCCCTACGCCGAAACAAATCTGACATGGCCGATGGTTAAATTTTTCATTTTTTTATTTTTTAGTATGCATTTAATTATAGATACGACTAAATCGCTGGATGTACTTAGACAGGTTTGTATAAAGTTTGGTTATTCTAAGGTAGTTAGAGGGGGTTTGAAGGCGGAAAAATATATACTGACCATTTTAAAGGTATTTCAACCTGACTTCAATGAAGAAATAAAGGTAATAAAATTAGTAATATTTACAAGTAAATTCATAACTTGCAGCAAGTTATTGACCGCCATCTCCGAACGACGTTTACTCCTGCTTTTGAAAATTTGCGAAGGAACGGCCATGTGAGCTTACACAATTTTTTGACTAGTTAAATCTAATTTAAAGGAAGTATCAGAAGATGATGTCAATAAATTGTGCATTTCTATTTTGGATGGCGCCAAAACGTTATTTGATTCGCAACAGAAAGAAAGTGAGGAGGGAAACAGAAAATGCGTTCCGGTTAGAACCATTTAATTTTAATTTGTGATTGTATTTTTAGGCATATACCGCTTTACTTAAACACAATTTATCTGAGTTACAAATGCAAACTGAAATGTCGCACTTATATGATAGTGATAATGAAAGTGACGGAAGCTTGATTAGTTACAATTCTTCATTACAAAACGCTCATTCGTCTCTTTCAGGTTTTATATAAATTTTAAAATGGCCCAGCTGATTTGTAACTTCCCTGGTTTTTAAGACCGCCCAAAGAAGCGTGGTCGTCCCAAAAAGATTGATTTGGATACGGGACGAAGTGGTACTCCAGTAATGAATGGAAGACAACCTATAACACATGCAGAAGCTTTAAAGGTATTTGTCAAACTGAAAATATTTTTAAATTTTTTTAAGTGGGATCCAAAACGATTTTCGAATGATTCTCCATTTGTTCTTATTTCCAAATTGAATAAACTGCTAGGATTTACTTCTACACGTGGTCACTTGCTTGGAAAATATCCTCGATTGTTTCGTTATGTGGCAGATGAGGAAGACAAGGCATGGTTATTTCAAAGAAACGTTACAAAACGCATAAGTGGCAAAGTTTTTCTATCATCTCTAGAGGATGCTTTGGAAATTGCAGCAAAAGAAGGAGCACAGTAAATTTTTTCTTAACGTGGAAACTTCCGGGTTGTCCAAATATTAGACCATTTCAAAACCAGGGTTAAATTTTTGCATGTCTTCCTGAAGTCCTTTCAACGACAAAAATTAATCTGCAAACAATTCAGGACTCAAATAAGAAACGAATTACAACGTGTTAGCTTCCTGGTACCTGATATGCTCATACAAAAAATTAAAACAAAGATGACTACACCATTTGAACAACTTAAAAACCGAGTGATTCTCACTTCCAATCAACAACTTGAAGCAACTAATGTTACTATGCCACCAACGTTTATACCAGCTTTTACTATTTAGGAAAATTTAAAACCAGCCCAGATGACGGAAACCCTGTTACTAAATTTATCAAACAAGTTTTTTCTCATCTCTCTTTAGTCAGAAAATTAAAATAATTAATGGACAATTTATAAATTACTTTATTAATGTATAAAAACATACCCCACGATATTTTGCACATATTGCTAGGAATTATGTAATTAGGTTCAGAACATTTATCCTTCTTTGGATCTCGCAACCAAAACATCCAGAACAGCATCCTTTGACAAGTACTTCACGGCTCGACTATTTGTATAAATAACGTATTTACATCGAATAAAAAAGAAAACCTGTGTGTAATCATTGTCTGAAAAATTATTTTTTTTTTTTGAATTTTTAAAAATAACCATTACATAGTCAATCCTGTTAACTTGAAGCAATTTATCATGCACTTTCAGACCTGCTTTCTGAGCCGGTGAATCAGGCTCGACTTGTGTTACATAAATCCCCTAGAATATAAAAAATGTTATTTTATAAACTTAATTATTTACATTATCCTTATAGATTGACTTGCTACAATCCTGATCAATTCCACCACCAATGCTCATCCCAATTTTATATATTTTCTCGCCAGATCGAAGGGTTACTTCTTGTTTGTATATTTTAAGAGCCATACACAAACAGTCTAGAGGTTTTCCACTTTGGTGTTCAAATTCTGACATTATTGGAAATAAATAACTGAAAACTAATAATTAGACAATGAAATCATGTCAAGATTAAGTAATTAAAAGAATAGAAACATGAAAAAAAATAAAAGTTAGGGGAAGAGATTTATTAATTTTTCAAAAAAGGCACAAGTGAATAAGTATAATATGTTTAAGTAAAGAAATATCACAAAGGTAAATCTGAAATTAAGAGCGGAGGGACAATAAAGAATAAACCTTATATTTTTATTAATTTAAAGTAGACATAGCCGAATGAAATGTTTCAGCACTCGCCAATGAATGTGTCCTTTTTATTCGTAACTCACTTACGCCGAGGGGATCACCTCTCAGCCGTAATCCTTCATCCTCTCCTTCATAATCTCCGTCTTCTTTGCTGATCAATTCTTTTGATTGTTCGAGAATTATTGAAGACTTTTCTTCATCTAGTGTAGATAAATTTGGAACCGATAAAGAAGAGGTCAGCTTCGCGCCATTTTGTAATTTTCGTTGTAATTCTTCAAATCGTTCCAAATCTTGCCTCGATTCTTTTGAAAGAGGTGCAACACGAACACCAACAGATTCAAGAACTCTGGTGAGTTTCTGACAAAAAATAAAATGAAATAATTTATAACTAATAATCAACCTTGGAATAATCCATATGTCCCTTCACCTTAAAATATGTTTAATTACAATTTAAAAGGAAAACATACAATATGTGAAAGATTGAAATTGACGATTTTTCGTTCATTTTTGTTATCAACTGGTCCTGTTCCTGCAATAACAAATTGTACACTCATTGTGCTTAAACCGAACAAATTATCAAATAATCTAAAGGTTAAAAAACCGATAAAGAAAACGTAAAAGCCAGTCAGTTTTACAATAACCATTTATTACACGGCCGCCGACTACTGAGCAAATCTGACGCCATTGAGACGGTGAAGCAGAAACTTAAAGCGTTATATTAAAATTAGATATTATTGTTTGAAGGTAAACCTGGAGCGCCAAGCAAAATAACATCTTCAACTATACCTGTAATGGAGAAATTTATAATCAATTTATAATCCCATTTAAGTATAATTATTACCAAGTGAATAAGGTTTGCGTTTATTCATTTCCATTAAGCAGTGATAAATAACCCGTGCACCAAGTGAAAAACCAATTAGTGTTATAGGCCTTCGACCATGGGATCTTGTGAGCAAAACTTCCGCCAAATGTTCTCCAGTTTCAGCAGCTCTTTTTGTACAAATGTTCCAAGGATTATCAATAATGGAAGAAGATCCCAGTAAAATAAGTGGCCAAGCAATGGCTGAAACCAAACCAGCCAAAACAGTTTCCATCAGAGAGCGCTGTACTGCATAACTAACTACGAATGAAACAAAGTATTCAATACTTTTTCCAAGTTCTTCTAAATACTAAAAACAACAATTATATAAATTTACGACTAAAAGATAAAAACCTTGCTTTCCCATCTCAAGGTATATTGCTCCTTACTCATCCAAAGATGACGCCAATGTGTACGAAAAGCTTGAGATTCTCTATCTTCAATCCATCCAGAAACGCAGAGCACACAATGCAAAGCTCTATTCTCCTCTTCGGTTAGTCGTTCAATGGTAAATTCTTCAATATCACCAACACGCTTCTGCATTCGATAACCACTTAAACCAGCTCCTTTAAGAAAATAATTTTAATCGACTTTAAATATATAAAATACCAGCTACACCAAATAATGATCCAAAAATAGCTGTAATTGCAGTTCCAGTTAAACCAGCAAATATCGTTGTAGCCGTAAGAGCGGAAATAGAGGCAACAATTAATGGCGCAGCCAAACCACCAGTAACACCTTTTTATCAAAAGAAATAATTCTACATTTATAAAATTAAAAAACCTATTAGAACACCACCCAAGCCAGTAGCAGCCCCAATAATTGCGTAGCGTTTATATTTTCTCAATTTGGATTTCTTCTCACGAATTTGTTGATTCTCCCTGAAATAAAAAATTCTAATTGTAGAATTGCTAATACATAATTACATAGATTCTTTATACTCTGTTACAAGTTGATCACCCAAAGTCGATTCAAACTGAAAAACGAATAACAATTTTCTAGGCTTTTGCGCTTATGAAAAATTTAGTTTCAAACAAATACTTCTTCAAACACGTCCCAATGTACGCCTAACAATGCAGAGATGTGACGAAGGAGCACACGAAACCGAGAATCATAATCACCATCAACAATAATTGCAAGGAGAAAAGATCCCAAAAGAGGTACACAACCATGCTTCTGCAAAAATGGATCTGACTTGATGGCTAAAAGTTGAATTTTATTTCGAATTGTTAGTAGTCCACTTACAAGTAATCAATGCAGCAATATCCTCATTAAAAGCGGTTGCTTCCTAGGAAGTTATAAACAAAATTTTCATATAAATTAGAAAAACCTCAATGTGTAATCTCAATGAATTCTGAGTTTTTACAGGAAGGTTTCCCCATTTAAACAACACGTCGAGTGCTTTGTTACAGAAAATTCTAAATTTAAAGATTTGAAAAATAAGTAAGTTTAATTCTTACGTTGATTGTCCATCGGCAGATTTTTTATAAAAATCCAACCTCCTAAAATAAAGGATTTTAAAATTAAAGTAAGAATTGTTTTACAATATCGTTATAATTAAATCAGTGAATGCAAAACGAGTGGAAGGCGACAATTGTTTTACAAGCGTTGACGCAATGTGTTGTTGTCCGTTCTGAGAGAGACTACCTACAGAATAATAAATATACGCGTAGATTAAAAATAAACCTTACTTGACGATGACGAGTTTGATAACGAGTGATGATGACGAGGAAATGTATCAGAATATGAAAGACCGCGCGACTTGCTAGTACTTGAAGTTGGTGAATCAGCCTCACTTTCTGAAGTCATTGTAATTAGGTCGTTCCAGTAGTTTCAAAATATAAAATATTGTCGATAACTACATAAAGTAACCTCAAAGGGTCAATAATTAAATGTTTTAGTACAAAAAATAGACAAAAAATTAATTTATATAATTAAAAATAATCATACAACAAATCATCAAAGAAAATATCTATAAAAGAATCTGAAAGAAATTGAGCCAAAGTGAAAAACAGAAAGTCAATAAAAGAAGGTCAATGTCTTTATTCAATTAAAATGCTGTTTTTGTAAATTCATTCCAAGCATCATTTAATTCTGTAAAAATAGCTTTAGCAAGAGGCTCATTTATCGTTCCTGCTTGTTTATCAGCTGTAAAACAAGAAAATTTTAATTATTTATATTTTATAAAAAAAACTAACGATGTACTACTAGACAAGCTTTCCTGTAATATTTCTTCACCTTTAAACAAAAAATAAATTTAAAAATTATAACATTTTAAAAGTTACCTTGTCTGGAGCAAATAATTCAGCAACACTCGGTTGTTGCCAAACAATTTTAGCTTCATCCCAAAGAATCAGAGATAAAGAGCCTAATAACGCTCGAATATTTCTTTGCTTCCCATCCGTCCAATCTTTTATCTGAAAAAAGAACAATTAAAGATATTTGAACCAACTTAAAAGAGACCTTTAAAGCTAAAGGATCCATTCCCTTAGCATCTCGTTCTTTAACCATAGCAGAAAGTGTTTTGTTTGATTGCTTTGATGATGAAATAAACCCTTGCGCAGAAAGTAAATCATCAAATGCATCAAAATTTAAAGACGTCTTTTTTACATTTTCAGAAGTTTGTTTGGCTAAAAAATGTTAAATTTCAATTTAACAAGTAAGATAAACCTTCTATTTTTGTAAAATGTATACTTGAATAATCTGGCTTTGAAGTGCTTGGAATTTCCTAAAAAGATATTTAAAATTCTCAAAAATATATAAAACATTATTTGATGACAAGTTTGTTGAAGACAGAAATTCATCAAGAATATCATTGGCAGATTTAGTAGTAGATTCATTGCCCATTTTGTTTTCTTCGTTGAACAAAAAATCTGGAGTGGATTTGTTGTGATGAATTGATGGTCCAGTGGATGCTGCCGTTTCCGTTTTTGTAGTAATTTCCTGATCCACTAAATTAAGCAAATCATCAATACTTTTATTTTTAGCTGAATTTCTAGAAGAATTTTGATTCAAAGTTGGAGGAAATATAGAATTGAATTCGTCAAGTAAATTTGAACAAGTAATATTGCTTGTAAAAGTTTCGCTAGTTGCCGGAATATCAATTAATTTTTGTTGAAAAGAGGGTATGGAAGCTGTCTCGATTTCTGTTAAAAAATAAGATTGTGAATAAAGAATATTTTTAATTCAACCATTAAGAATGTTGTCATCATCTTCCCAAGCTGATATCAAAACATCATCTCTTTTCTCTCCAACAATATTCTTATTCAAATCGTTTCCGAAAGGATGATCATTCATACCTGTCGCAATAGCTTCTAGTTTTGGATGCAAATTCAGTTGTGGATCTTCGTGTGTTAATTGAACAGTTCGAGTTTTAAATAAAGATGGGGCAGGAGGTCTTGGAGGCGGTGCTTTTCTCTCTAGGTTTGAATTAGATTTAGCTGGGTCAGGTTGAGTTGCTTCAAATCCCAATTGAGTTTTCAAATGTTCTGAAAAATATTTACAATTAAATATGTAAAAGTTAAAAAAGTAACCAGATAAATTTGTGACTGGAGTCTTCTCTTTAATCGTCTTAATTAAATTCATCCCACGATCGAAAAACTTAACAGACTGGCCGTACTACAAAAACAAAATTTTCATGCTTACATTAGTCTAAATAACAATAATAGCTTGCCAATGATTGTGTAGATGCAGAAAACTCATTTTTAGGTATCAAAGAGTCCAATCTATCAGATGGTATAACAGGCTCGTTTAGATTCACATTTAAAGCCATAGCAATATCTTCAACCTTAATACAACATGAGTTAAAATTGAAAATGTATTAACCTGTTCACACAAATCTTGAATTGTAGGACGGGAGTACGGATCAGGTTGAAGTGTTATTTCTGTAAACAAAAAAATCATTGCTTTATTAGAGTTCTGAGATTACTAATTAAGTCGTGAAATATTCGAAATGGAGAATTGCTAGTTATTGAGTATTTTGCGTTTATAATTCTAAGTTTAGCACTATCTTCAAACGGATGCACTTTAAAGCAGATATAGAAAAGTACACAACCAAGAGCCTTTAATAAGTTAAATATTATCAAAAGACGCCAAAATTAAAAATACCCAAATATCTTGCGCAGGCCCTATCGGATAGTTTTGATATGTTTCTAAAATCTCAGGTGCACGATACATTGGTGTTGTGTGTTTTGACATCTAAAATGTCAGTTATTAGTCAGATTTAAGATAAATTTATAAACCTCCTCTTCCAATTGTGAGCGCATTAATGCGTTCCAATCATCCTTAGGTCTGTAAATATCAGTTGTAGCACTTCCGAAATCACAAAGCTTAATAAAGCCACGAGAGTCAAAAAGGAGATTTTCAATCTAAAAAAGGAATCATAAAAGAATCTAATTCAATATAAACCTTAATATCTCTATGTGTAATAGGTGGATTGCGATCATGCATATGTTGAACAGCAGAGCAAGTTGAATAGAAAATTTTACAAATTTGTTCTGTGCTCAATTCCATCTTTTGTAAATAGTCAATTAGAGGGCCACCAGAGCACAATTCAGTCAAAATTAAAAATTCGGCATAACATTGCTGATGCCTTTGCATAGTTTTTGAGCCGTCAAGTTGCGTTGAATGAACAAAATGTACAATTGCTGGATGTCCATTCAACTAATCAGATTATTAAATAAAATATTTACAGCAAATAACCAACTTGTTTCATAAATCTCATCTCACGCAAAACTGATTCTGCTGTCGCTTTATCATGAGCCAGTTGTCTTTTTAGCGCAAACCATTCACCATTCCTCACATCTTGTACAGCGAACTTAAAAACACATGTTAAACAAAATTAAGATTTTAGATACCACAAGAGCAAAACCGCCCTCAGCAATTAAAGACCGAACAGTATACGATTCACTGCCAACCTCAATAGTTTGACCAATTAAAGCATGTTGATCAGCTGACAGTCCAAATTGAGAGCTTGCCTGACTAAGATAATTCAATGCCGTTTGAAGAACCATTTTAACAAAAAAAACTTTGAAAAATTAAAACTAATTCTAGGAAAATAAAATTTTTGTTCAAAACATTGTAGAAATTCAAACTAATTCAAAAAATATTTATTTATTAGTAAAATTTAACGAAAATAAATCAAAAGCGCATTGGAATATTAGGCCAAGTTTGTGGCTTGTTTTCATTTACTTGCTTATTAAAATTTTCTTGAATTGACAATTCCTGCTCTCTCAACTTCAAAAAAGCTGGCTCCCCATAAAGTGCTTTCTTTTGGCCATTCTGATGAGACATGGTTGACCGATTTGATGAGCGAAAATTTCCCAACCGTCCAACTAAAATTAGTTTTATAAATTTTGAATATCTTGCTAATATACCAGTAGTAGCATCACGATACTCCAACCCTTTATTCATAGAATTAGCAAGCGCTGTTTCAATCCGTTTATGTTCATCACCTTAAATTTGTTGTGTTAATTGAAAAGGATTTTAAAAAGAAAACAAACGTTGTTTGCGATGATCAATGGATTTACGCAAAAAGTCGACCACTTCTGGAGTCAAATCAGAATCTGAAAGACTTTGCATGCTTTTACTGCTTTGTGGAGCATCATTATTAACACGTCCATTGTTCCAATGTTTCCATGCCATCTCACGTGCCCTTGCCTAAAAATAAAAAAACTAAAATAAAATATTTTATAAACCTCAATTCCAATCCATTTTTGTGCAATATTATAATGATCCCAAAAGTTTGCAAAATCCTCTTCTTTCCACTGTCCTTTCCCTAATCCAGCACATTCACCATGTGAAGTCATTTAATCTTAACAAAATCACTTGAAAAATCTGCAAAAAAAGTTTTTACGAACAAAAAATCACTGGACTAAATGGAAAATTTATTGGCGGGGTTAATTGAGTCTCGACATTTGAGTCTCTAAGGTTGAGAATCCGGTCCATTTTAGCGCTGTTGATTGAGTCTCTCAACGGCGGGACTCAATAGCACGTTCCAAAAACTCATAAAATGACAAAACGCCAATGACTATTTTTTAACATTTAAAATAAAAATTTTTGACCACCCCCACCACCCCAGGCTATAAAATTTCAGCTGACAAATTGTATAACTTGCTCCAAAAATTATGATTTTGTTTGTTTATTTGGCCTCTTTCATTTTACTGCAGAAATATTTTGCTGTTTTTATTAAAGTCCTCCAAATGATAGAAAAATTCCAACAAAATAGTTTCTGTACATGTTTGCAATTATTTCATTTAATTTGTTTACTCCTATTCTATGGACACGTTTATCAAAAAATTTGGGTAATCCTATATGAAGTTAAAGCAGGGCTCTCATTCGTGCTTTATTTGAAAGTATTATACTTTGAAACCGACCTCCATACTTAAGAAATTGAATTTATACTTTATTGAAAGTATATACTTTAAAATCAACATTTTGGATTGAAAATGAAATTGGGGAAGGGATTGGGCAAAAAAGTGAATTTTTTTAGCCTTGGGCCTTCGAAATTATCAAAATTTTCGCCTGCGGCGCTGAAAAAGAAAGAAATCTGGCTTCTTGGGCTCCAAATTTCAAAAAATTTTCGCCTGCGGCGCTGAAAATGGGAGAAATCTGACTACTTGGGCTCCAAATTTCAAAAAATTTTCGCCTGCGGCGCTGAAAATGGACGAAAGCTTGAGGTTAAGACTGTCAGGGCTTTATTTCTTGTATCAGCGAATTTTGACATGTCATGCGTTGAAATGCACAAAATGCCCAATGGAAGCAAGAAATTATTAGAAAAGATTCATTTAAGAGAGAAATATAAAAGATTTGAGCACGAACAAATATTTTCCAATTTAATTTTGAGTATACTTTAAATTTGGAAATTTTCTCCCTATATACTTTTTTATCAAGATTTTGATACTTTTGAGTGGCATTTTGTCGATGAGAGCCCTGAGTTAAAGTAATGATACCTTAGTATTTTTAGCGACTTGAGTTACAAATTGAGAATAAAAAATTATTATTAACTAATATCCAAAGAGTTAAACGTTCGCCAAAAGCTGGTTTGGAAACAGCTGTAAATGATGAATTGAGCCAGTGGACCGTGTTACTGGGACATGATTCAATCATCCCTGTAAAAGATAGACTCTAGCCTTATTTAACTTTGATTCATATTAGAAAAATGTCTTTGAAATATCTTGTCAAAGAGTACATCGCTACTGTGCAGATGAAGGGAAGAAATTGCGAGGAATGACTGGCCCTCCTGGAGTGAAAGGACCACCAGGAATAATTGGACCTCCTGGAAAGCGAGGGCCGCCTGGTCGGTCAGGCCCAGAAGGTGTTGCTGGTGAATCAGGCGAAAGAGGCCCGCAGGGAAAGAATGGTTCATAATTGTTAAAATTAGTTCATTTTTATTTACACAGGACAGTGCAATTGTTCATTGCCAGATTTATACATTCATCGGATTCCCGTCCCTGGGCCGCCTGTTCCAGTTGACAAACTCGTACCGGTTCCAATTGTGTTAGTCAAAGAAGTAGAAATAACTAAGTTTATAAATTAAAGAGACTAATACTTAAAAATTTGAATGGTATTTCTTAGACTTGTCCCGTTCGAACCAACACCACCCGGCTTTGCCGTAAGGAATTTCTTTTTCATTTATGAATTTTTTGTAAATAGCCACCACTTGGATGGCGCCCGGGCATGCCAATGCCAGATAAAGCACACACACGTCCTATCCCCAAGCCAGGTGTAATTCACTCAAAAGGTCCATTCCGTTTCTGGTGGACTCGTCCTTATCGGAAACGTCCTACTTTATCATCTCACACTATTACTGGGCCAACACCGCCCCCACGCGAATGGAGTCCCAGAGTAGAGGTGAATGTGACAATGAATCAGACAACATTAATACAAGAACCAACCGAACAAGTAAAACGAGGTTAATTAAAATAGGTTTATGGAAAGTAAAAATAAATTTAGAATGTAAGTTGAATGCAGTTGGCATTCCTGTTCTGCATGCCGACTCCCAATATGGTGCTACTGGTTCCTGGTAAATAAGGATGGAATCCGTAATGTACACAAAATTTCAGGTTCCGAGATTCCATGCCACGTAACGAAGAATGGGCACGAAAACGATGGGTCACTGATACATTCGCATCTGCTGTTCTTGTACCTAATATATTAATAGCAATATAGATTCCAAACTATTTTAGTATGAATACGAAAACGAACGCGAGCTGTTGAATAAAAAACAAAATATAAAGTTAAGCAATCTCTAGTGATCTAATACCTAAAAACTTAAAAAGATATTATATGGATTTTTTGGCTGCTGGAACAGGAAGTATGGTCAATAACGCCTCGTACTATTATCATAGACATGGCTCAAATATCTTGGTTCGATACGATTTGGACACTACAGAACAAATCCAGAGTGATTCCCTTGGACCAATATCTTACCTAGATTGTAAAAAATTCTAGATTGAAAAATATAAACAGATTTTCCTTATTTTAAGGCCCGAGAAAGCATGATCAAAGTTTTGAGGCAAGAATTTTTGTATAGTAATTTTCATATTAGACGCGAGAAAAAGAATTTGAAACCTATTTTAGGAATGTAATGAAACAGAAAGGCATCCATGGCTTTATAATCGATCCCATAATTATGTGGACTTTTCAGTTGATCATAATGGGATTTGGGTATTCAGATGAATAAAATTTAGAAAAAAGTTCAGGTTATTTATATGCGCCCTGATTCTGAAAGACTATTGGTCAGTAAAGTGGAAGAGGTCAGAACAAAAATTATAACATAACAAAAACATAACCTCGATAAGTTTAGGACCTTTTAGTAATTGCTACATGGGAGCTAGACGTTAATGGAACGGTTAAAATTACCACCAAATTTTTTCTTTCTAAAATTTTCGTTTTATTAGGAATTAGCAGATGCTTTTGTTATGTGCGGGGTAAATACTTTAAAAAATGATTTAATATTATTTATTAAAAAAGGTATTATACGGACTGGAGAATGCAAAAGATCGCGAGACATTCATCTCTTTTGCCTTTGATTTGGAAAGAAAGAATTTTAAAAATAAATACCTAAATTATTTAGTTAATTAAAAAATTTCAGAAAATGAAAGTCTATTCATCGATGTTCCTTGGTAGGTTAAAATTGAACTGATCGAGATTATTTAAGTGTTTTTTAGGTACAATCCCTATGAAGGTTTGACCCAGATAAGCTACAACCCCACGGATGAACGCATTTACTTCTTTGACTCAGGAAAACTATTAAGCGTAAATGTAAGAATGGAGCTCGATTATTATGACGAACAGGAGGAAATTTTGATGCAATAAAAGAATTTGTCGAAAAATCCTTTCAATAAAATTTTAACAGTTCCATAAAAATAGGACAATTACATTATTGAAAAGATTTAAGAAAAGAAGAAAGTGAATTACAAATTGGCTTACTATTTTTTGATGCTAATAAATGTAATTTATTGACCTTGGAAGTTCGCCGCGTCACTCCCTTGCTTAATTGATTCGATTGAGAAACATTCAACATTTTCGAACTTAAAATAATACTAAATAAACATCCAAATAATCAAAATATGAAACCTTGAACTTTTGTTTGACTTTCTGTCAATTTCAATTGGCGCTGATCTTGAGGAAGATGGAACGTCTATAGTTTTTTCCAAAATAGATACGTCGTTTTTATCTGATGAAAAAAGCGAGGGAAGCTTAATGGGATGCGATGCAGGTTTTTGACATCCTTGACAAATTACCTTTATTTTGGCACTTAAAATAATTTTTTTCAAATAATTTTTTAAAACAAAAACCTTTTATTTCTCCGACATCTTCGTTTGCTGATTTGAATTTTTGAAGCTTTAAAATCGAGTTTAATACCACAAAATCTGCAGCAATCGGTAGGCAATTTTTCAGTTCCATCATCTAACAACTCCTTGGATATTTGAGCACATATTGGTAGTGGAAGATTTTCGAAAACTTCACTCTTTGTAATAGAAAGTAAAAATTTGTTGTTAAGCCGGTCAATTGGAGTTGAAGAATCCATGATAACTTTATTATTGAACTAAATAAAATTTAAAAATTTTTTTAAAAACGATTAATGCTCGGGAATAACTTTAAGTGCATGGACTCAAATGAATTTAGGTGCCGGACTCAAGTGGATTTATATGGTCAAGGTCGATTCAGCGCCAATTCCGAAACGGGCCAACTGATCGGTGCGAACTTTGATCAACTAACTTTTTTTTATTTATTTAGTCTTGATCCCATCTAATGAGTCTTATCATTCGAAGGCCCTCATATCTTATGAAAATTTATTAATTTATTTTTCAGCTTCCAAATGAAAATCGCCCAGATTTTCTTAAAAGGTCTAAAATTTGATTCCGGAATTATAATTCTAAAAAGGCCTCTATCTACAGCAATATCTGAAATCGAAAAATCAGAAAATTACGACATTTCACACAAAGCACCAGTCCTTCCAAAAAAGCTAAGATCAACTGGCGAACCCCTTGACTTTGTTGATTATCAAAAGGTAGTGTGCTCTGGAGGAAATGGTGGCAATGGAGTTATTTCGTTTTTGCGTGAAAAGAATTTTGAATTTGGTATTTTATAACAGTTCTTAAAATGTTTGACTTTATTTTAAATTTCAGCTGGTCCAGACGGCGGCAATGGTGGAAATGGAGGTCATGTCATTTTTAAAGGTTTTTGGTTTTTCTTTTCAAAATTTTTATCCAAATTTAGCTAATTCAAAAGTCAGTGACTTATCGAGAGTAGAATTGTTAATGAAAGCAGAAAATGGACAGGCAGGTATAAAACTTAATTTTAACCGCAAAAATTTGCCAGACTCTTTAAAGGTCAAGGAAAGTGTTGCCACGGCAAAAATGGTGGCCATTTATACGTGGATGTGCCATTAAACACGCTTATCAAACGACCAAGTGAAGATGAACTTCGACCTGTAAAAGAGTCAATTTGGGAACTAACCCATGATGGGGAAATGTTTATTGCTGCAAGAGGTGGTGCTGGTGGACATGGTAATGCTTTTTACCTATCGAATATGGCAAGAAAACCGCTAAAAGCCGAAGAAGGAGGCCGTGGTGAAAAGGTAAAGGATAGATTAAGACGTTGATAAAGTTGTTTTAAGATAGCTTATGATATAGAAATGCGCGTGATGGCAACTGCCGGATTTGTTGGATTCCCAAATGTTGGAAAATCGTATGTTTTAATTTTCAAGCAATTTATCTACTATTCTATTCAGTACACTTCTCAGAGCAATTTCCCGTGCCAAACCTAAAGTGGCTGCTTATCCCTTTACAACACTTAAACCTAGCGTCGGAATGGTTGAATATTCGGATTATTTTCAAGTCGCTGGTTATTTATTCAATTTTAAAATCTTTAATAAAATTTATTTAGTTGCCGACATACCCGGCTTAGTGAAAGGAGCTCATAGGAATGAAGGTCTGGGTTTCAGTTTTTTGAGGCATATTCTTCGTTGTGAATGCATCCTTTACGTCATTGATTGTTCCCAAAATGATTTGCAAAATCAATGGCTTTCATTGAGAAGAGAATTGGAATTGTATGATGCTGATCTAAATAAAAAGGAAACTGCAATTGTTTTTAACAAAATTGATACATTGAATAATAGGGTATTTTTAAAAATATTTTTATGAAAATTAATTAACAATATTCAGATAGAATTTGAGAAGAAAGCCGCAAAAATGTACGCCGGTCAGCGGCTATTTTTTATTTCGGGAAAGTATAGACTAGATCTTCAACCTTTATTGATGTATTTACGTGAAAAACATGAAAGATTTTTAATTGAAAGAAAAGCCCTATTGAAGAAAGAGGAGGAACAGATGATGATGTGATTTTTTGTTTGAAATTTTTACAACTTTATCTCTTTTTTAGCAAAGCGAAATGTACCAAATAGAGAGGGAAGATATTTGAGGTAGTGTGCTAAAAAGAGAGATTTTTCTAACGTTAGAGAAAAATATTAGTACAATAACTCTGGCTGTTTGAGTGCTCAATAATGAGAGCACGATAACTACTGTAACCAAACCAGAATTGTATTTTTTAAAATCGAAGTGTTTTTATTTTCGAAAATTATTAATCAATAAAATCGATACTTCCGTGATCGACAACCGGTGATAATTGATGAATTCAAATTACACCGAAAGATTGATTTTACGAAAGGCTCAGATTCATGTTATCGAGACTAGTGATCTTTTTAAAGAACTATCTCTTTTTTTAGCAAAGCGAAATGACCGAACTGAGAGGGAAAATATTTAAGGTAGTGCGCTAAAAAGAGAGATTCGATTTTGTTGATAATATAATAATCTTTGATCATAAAAGACTATTCGACTTTTAATAATTCATCATTCAGATTCACATACAGTATTTATTGCGCTCTCAGTATTGAGCACTTAAACGGCCAGAGTTATTGTACTAATATTTTTCTCTAACGTTGATAAATCTCTCTTTTTAGCACACTACCTCGAATATTTTCACTCTCTATTTTCACTTTATTTAAAAAAGAGATATTGTTCTTTAAAAAGAACACTAGAGTCTCACTGGGCATATCCATAAAGTTCCTCTTTTTTTCGGTTGTTTGTATAATTCATTTTCATATTTTAATGTTTAATTACTAATTTTATTAGAATGCGCATTAAAAAGATTGAAATTGAAGGCTTTAAATCGTATTCTCAGCTGGAAGTTGTAAACAAACTAGATCCACAGTTTAATGCAATAACTGGTTTGAATGGCTCTGGTAAATCAAACATTTTGGATGCAATCTGTTTTCTGCTTGGTATAACTAATTTGGCAAATGTTCGTGCACATTCACTTTCTGATCTTGTTTACAAACAAGGCCAAGCTGGTATAAATCGTGCAACAGTTACTATTACTTTTGACAATAGCGAGCAGCAACCGGCCGGTTACGGCAAGTTCAAAGAGATTATTGTTCGAAGACAGGTTTTCAATTTTTGTTTGAAAGACAGCACCAATTTTCAGATTATCATTAATGGGAGAAATACATACCAAATAAATGGAACTGTGGCGACTAATCAACGGGTTTCTGATCTTTTTCGAATGGTTGGTATAAATGTGAACAATCCGCATTTTTTAATAATGCAAGGACGAATAACAAAGGTTCTTGGTATGAAGCCATTAGAGGTGAATTTATTTATCTTTTATTAGAGTTTCAATTTTATATTTAGATTCTTTCAATGTTAGAGGAGGCAGCTGGCGTCCGTATGTATGAATGCAAAAAACTAAATGCCATTCGTATTATCGAAAAAAGAGATGCCAAAGTTGATGAAATTAACAAGGTTTTTTGGTTTCAATTATTTATTACTATTGATATTCAGCTTTTTGAAGAAGATATATTGCCTCGTGTAGAACGCTTAAAGAAGGATCGTGAAAATTATTTGGAATATCAGAGAATTGAACGTGAGGTTCAAGTTCTTGAACGAAAGTTTAATGCTTATGATTATCATAATAGTCAGGTATTATAAAATCATTAAAGATTCATTTTTATATTTCTTATTTAGTTGCAAATTAAAGAACTCGAAAACAAGGCCCAAACCTTTCGACAACAAATTACCCAAGTAATAAAGGAACTTGATTTGTTGCAGCAGGAAGCAAAACGTGAAGAAGAAAATTTACGAAAAATGGAATCGGAGAGTGCTAAAAATACTGCTCCTGAATTTCAGAAATTGGAGAAATTACTTAAGGAAAAACAAAGTTCACTTGCAAAAATAGAATCAGAAAAAGATGGAAAAGAAGTTTTATTAAAAAAAAGATCTTTTAAGTTACATTTTATAGGCTGATCTTAAAGAGCTACAAGTTTCTATTGAACGGAAGATTGAATCGTTAACTGGTGATAGACAACATCTAGAAACAAAGAAAAATTACCTTGCCAATGCTCAATCTGAAAACGGGACTGTGGAACAGCGTGGATTGTCTGCTGAAAAAGCTGTTCAAAGAGCACGTCTGAGACTAGAAGCATTGGCTCGTGGAATGACTACTGATGAGCAGGGAAATGCCGTGACTTTAGAGGCGCAACTTATATGTATTAAATATTTTCTTGTGCTCTAAATCTTGTATATTTAGCTGCTAGAACAAAGCTGTCGGAGCAACAAACAAATTCAAAGAAATTGGAGATGCAACTTTCGCAGTCACGAAAAGTTATCGAGAAAAAACGGCTGGAACTTGCCACTTTTAAACGTCGATCTACTGGCGATCACGAATCAAAAAGAAGGATTGAAACTGAAATTTCTAAAATTGAGGTTTTTTATACTTAATTTAAATTTTAAACTTGAAATCTTTCCTTAGCGAGATCTTCATTCATTGAATTTTGATCCCGAACTGGAGAAAAATTTCGAAGCTGAGCGAAAGCTCCTATCTCGAGAACATGCTGAAATTACTCGTGAACTTGATAATTTTGAAGCACGGTAAAATTTTCTTTTCTCTAGTAATTAAAATTTTAATTTCTTAGTTATTACAATTTACAATTCAATTATAAAGACCCCTATGCTGGTTTTGATCGCAGGGAGGTTAGAGGAGTTGTTGCAAAATTGTTTAAATTAAAAGATCCTAAATTTGCAACAGCACTAGAAGTTGTTGCTGGAGGGCGGGTTTGTTTTATTAAAATTTCTTAATTTAATTTTCTAATAAATTTCGTTAGCTTTACAACATTGTGGTTAACAAAGCTGAAGTTGCCAAAGTTCTTATTGATAAGAAATGTATTCAAAATCGCGTTACAATGCTTCCTATGGATAAAATTGAAGTACGTGGAGTTGTGAGTAAACGTCAGATTCAAGAAGCTAAACTTATGGTTGGTGATGAAAATGTTTTTGTGCCCCGAGAATTGATTGAATATGAACCTGAATTAGAGCCAGTTATAAACTTTGTCTTTGGAAATTCTTTGGTATTTTTAATGATTTTTTTATTTATAGGGGAATTTTCAGATCTGTTTAAATATGGAACAAGCAAATTTGTTAACTTATAAAAATCAAAATGTAAACTGTCGAACTGTAACATTGAATGGTGATGATCTCAACCCTCGAGGAATTTTAACCGGTGGTTCTCGAAACCATAAAGCTTCTGTTTTGAGCGCACTTCACGATGTTTTTGGTCGGTATGAGAGAATTTCTCAAATTAACAAGGAGCAACATTCACTGAATAGTTTTTTTATTTTTTTAAATGAAATTTATCTTTGCTTTCTAGCTAAACTCGCTTCACTTCGTCCCATCCAGCAACGTTTTGAAGATTTAAATGCAAAATTACGTGATCACAAACATCATTTGGATGCGGTTGTAACTGCATTAAAATCCAATCCTGTTGAAGTTTTAACTGAAGAAATTGGACGTTTGGAGCAAGAAATCAAAGACTTGAATGAAACGATGGAAAATGTTTTACCTGATATTGAAAGACTGAAACAACTTATTCGTGAATTGGAACAGCAGAAAAAGGATGAAAATTTCCATGTATTGTTTTATTTTTAAATAAAATTGAATTTTTTATAATCAAGGAAAATGAAAAAAATAATGCACAACGTGAATTAGATAATGCCAAAAAAGAACTTGAGAGGATGAAGGATACTTTTGGTAATGCAAAGGAACGTCTTGCAAGTCTAAGGTTTTTATATTCTATAATTCGGATTGAATTAACATTTTAAGAGAAGAAATTTCGTTATTAGAACAGTCAATTGAAAACGACGGAAATGAGCTTGCTCATTTGGAAAAATTGCGAGATGAAAAGAATGCAGAAATTGAAAAATTTATAGCAAAAGTTGCCGAAGCTAACGTTTCTTTTTTTTTGATTTATGAATTTAATTTAATATGTTATTTTAAAGGAATCTGTTCAACATCTTCAAGATGATATGGATAAATATAATCAAGATGTTCGTCTTAAAGATAAAACTCTTCGAACGAAAGCCGCTGAAATAAGTGAATTTAAAAAAAGAATAAGTCAATTGAAAAATAAGCAACTTTCAAATGAAAGGGATGCGCAAGAAGCTGTTAAAAATTCAAAGGAATTTGCTAAACGAGTAAAAATTTTTAATCCATTTTATTTTTAATAATTTACTTCAGGCTCAACAATTGGAACGAATACACCGTTGGATTTCTGAAGAAAAAGAAAATTTTGGTTTACGTAACACTGAATATGATTTTACAGATTTTACTTTTGATATCGGAAAAAGAGAAATTGAACAACGCAAAGATAGAATCAAGGAGCTATCGCATACAATAAACACAAAGTAATTCTTTTAAAACTTGTTCCTTTTTAATTCTTAAAAATTCAGGGCAATGCACTTATTAGACACAGCTGAGGGTCAATGTCAAGAATTGGATATCAAACGATCTCAGTTAGTTAAAGACAAGAAGCAACTTTACGATACAATAGAACAGCTTGATGAGAGGAAGAAACGCGAACTTATTGCAGCTCACAAACAAATTAGCAATGTATTAATTTTGAATTATTTATCTATGATTTTTAATTTTTAAAGGATTTTGGATCAATTTATTCAACTCTCCTCCCTGGTGCAGGCGCTGAACTCGTTCCTCCAGCTGGGGCTGAGAATTGTCTTTCAGGACTTGAAGTTCGCGTCGCATTTAATGGAAAATACAAGGTTTAAGCAATTATTAAATTAATAAATTATAAAGTTTTAATAGGACTCATTATCTGAACTTTCTGGTGGACAACGCTCGCTGATTGCTCTTTCTTTAATCTTGGCTATGCTAAAATTTAAACCTGCACCTTTTTATATTCTTGATGAAATTGATGCAGCATTAGATATTTCACACACTGAAAATATTGGAAAAATGATTAAAAATCATTTCAGTCAGAGTCAGGTAATTTATCTAGAGTACTTTTTATTTGTAATGAATGACTTTTGAAGTTTATTGTTGTATCTTTGAAGCAAGGATTTTTTGATAATGCAAATGTTGTATATCGTATTCAATTTAAAGATGGTCGTTCAATTATATCAAGGGAAGAAAACAACAGGCAGTAAATATTTAATATGGCAATCTCACCAAATATTCACTTTTTTTGTTTATATATTCGATTTTTTTAATTTTTTGATCTCTATTTAATCAACCAACCTGCCTTTTTTTCTTTTGCACTTAATAAAAATAAATCTTATCGGATTCAATTACGATTTGTTTTGTATCACATCATATACTTTTACTTTTGATGTATTTAATATTTTAGAATTTTAATCCCAGAGATGGATTCTAAAGATGATGTTTCTTCACAAAAGAGAAAAGCAAGCACTCCGATTTTTTCGCTTTATGGATCTGATGATGAAGATGATAAGGATGTAGCAAAGGTTGATATCCCAGCCACTGAACTTAAAAGAACCAAACCAGGGGTGCATGGTGAACCTAATAGTGTTCTGCTTTCTCTAGGATCTATTGCCTCTGGTTAGTCATTGTTTTTAGCTTTTTATATTCCATACAAGGTTCTGATAAATTAAAAGATTTCGTCATTGAAATGTGAAATCTTAGACTTTATTTTCAATTTTAGAACAATCGTCGAATGCTTTTCTTTTGAGCGTTTGTGCAGCTCGCAAAGGGGAACGTGAAGATATGCAGGATCGTCATCTTTTAATTGATTCATTACAGAGTCAGATGGAAAGTTTGCTGGACCCATTAGGAGTGTATGGTCATGTGATCAATAAATTGATTCATGTTTTGGATCTATATTTTCAGCAAAGGACGTTTTGCGTTTTATGCACTTTTTGATGGCCATGCTGGTGCACATGCTGCTGACTATTGCGAAAAGTCCTTTGTCAATAAATTTGTTGAAGTCTCCCGGAAATGTTTGCTATTTATTTTTTAATTTTTCCAACTTACATAATTAAGGTGTTAATGGAAATTCGGATATTGGACTTTTTGAGAAATCCATCAAGAAAATTTTTAAGGAAACATACAAATCTATTGACGATGATTTTCTTAAGGAGGCCAAGAAAAGGTTTTAGTTTTCTTTTATTAGTTTTTTAATTTTAAGTAAACCAACTCTGAGAGATGGAACCACAGCTACAACTATATTGTTGTTAAATGAATCAATTTATTGCGCTAATATTGGCGACACAAAAGTTTAATTTTCTTTTCTATTAATTTTTCTTCTTTGAACATAGGCTGTCATTTGTCGTTATAAACATGATAAGAAGGAGAGTATGGCTCTTCAACTAACTGTTGATCATGGCCCAATGATTTTTGCAGAAAGAATGCGAATACAAAAAGCTGGTGGTTCTGTCAAGTAAGCTTAATTTTAGAGTTTAAGATTTATATTGAGACCTGAATTAGTTTTTGCGTAACTAACTCCTTATTTTCAGAGATGGTCGTGTGATGGGTATTCTAGGTAAAATTTGCTTGGTTAAAAATTGTTTGCTTCTTTACAAAAATAATTGAATTCGAACAATAAATAAACTCAAATATTCTAGAGGTGTCACGTTCTATCGGAGATGGTCAAATGAAGTCACACGGAGTTATTTCTATTCCAGATGTTAAAAAATTAACTACTGGGTCAAATGATTTGTAAGTAACTTATTTTTATTTCTTACTCCATTTGATCTTTAGGTTTTTAATTTTGGCTTGTGATGGGCTTTGGAAAAGTTTCACAGTGGATTCAGCAGTTCCTTTTGTTTTGGATTGTTTTAAACGTAGAACAGCGTCAAATGTAAAAGAAGACGAAGCCTCTTTATGGTCTTATATAGCTGATGAAATTTGTGCAGAAGCAATTCGTGGTGGTTGCGGTGATAATGTTACTGTTATAATTGTTGTTTTTATAACAAAGGATGAAATGATCAAGTTATTCTAATATGGTTTTTTTATCGAATTTTCATCTAAATAAATTTTAATTTGTTAATTTTCTTAATCTATATGCGACATTGTTCGCCTTTTCAGTATTTTAAGTTTTTGTGATTTACTATTTTTATTTTTCCTTATGTGCAAGATTGATGGCTTTTAACAGTAAAATTCCGATAGCTGAAATAAATAAGGAAAATATAAACAAAGTATGGCCACAGTTACTAAGTGCGATTCAACAGGCACATATTGTAGCAATTGATTTGGTTTTTTAAAAATATTTAAAATGATTTTTTAAATTCGTTTTTAGGAGTTTAGCGGTCTTGGTGATTCTTCTAATAAAAAGGCATTCTCCGATCGGTACAGGATTGCTAAAGAAACAGTAAAAAGCCGTACAATTCTATCATTGGGAATAGCTACATTTCAAAGGAGGCAGACGAAGAATCCTCTGAATATTTCTTATAAATGCAAGGTTACTTTGATTTTGGTTTTAATGAAATTGCTATTTGTTTCAGATTTTTGATCTGCTTTCGCTTGAATCAAAGCCCTTTGTTGCAGATCCTGAGGCTTTTGTATTTCTTTCATCACACGGTTTCGACTTTAATCGATTGTTCAGTCATGGTATAAGATATACAAAAGCGGTAATGATAATTATGTTCAATCAGATTTATGTTTAAAGTTTAGGCAAACGCCAGAGAGAATATTTTCAAATCACTTTTCGAAGAAATTCTCGCATCCGGTGTTTCGCTTGCAGTTCACAATGGACTTAATGATTTATTATTTATTTATGAACATTTTTATGCCGCATTGCCTGATAGCGTGGATGAATTTGTCGCAAATATAGCAGATTGGTTCGGAATTGTTGACGGGTCAAATTTTGTTTGTATTGGATCTCCTACCATTTTGGATTCAAAATATTTAGCTTTAAAGAATGAAAAGGTTTGTACAAATTCTAACTGATTACTATAGAACGTCTAAACTTGGAATATTTTCAGTTTGAAAGCTCGTATTTGGAATATGTATTTAGAAAAGCACAACGTTTAAACCACATTCGAATGGAAACACTAAAACCTTATATCTCTATCAAATTTTCAAAACTCCCACAAGATGTTAGAAGTGAAATTCTCTTCAGTAGAATAAATGTTGTTCTAAGTAATAGTTTCCTACAGAAAATTACAAAAAATGTTCAGTTTGATGAATTATGCAAGAACTACAGTGTAAATTTTAATTTTTTGTAAATATTTTTATGATATATTAAATTTTTAGAATTTTGGTAACTGCAGAAATCGTAAGACTTGTCAAAAGGAACATGACGTTGATCTGGTCTTAGATTATGAAGATAGCCGTAAGAAAACTAAAAAGGATAAAGAAAAAAGGCGGCGTGAACACAAGGCTATTAAACGGAAACTTGCTGCTGATGCAAAGAATAATGGGCTGAGTAAAACAAAAAAATCCAAAATCGAACTTGAAGACACAAGTGAAGACTCGGAAACAAATAATTCATGTTGTGTTAAAGAAACTACCTCGACTGAAGCAAATGAAAGTTCAAATCACTTAGGCTCTTTTGAAAGCAGAGGAAGACATCGAGCAGGTATTTTAATAATAATTTACCTGTTTACAGTGATGTTCCGGTTTTAAATTTCGGAACCTCGTTTCGTAGAACTAATCCCGGAACCGGGATATCACTGGCGGTTTGACTTTGAATAAAAATTTAGGAATGGATGCATTCATGACTGGATTTTCTGTCTTGTATTTTAATGTGGATGCCAATGCTAAAGAAAATTCAAGTAATATATGTTTGTTTGACGCAAATTTGGCTGCACGTCTCCCACTGCCTGGAAAAGAATTCCCATTGTTACTAAGAAAACCCGAGAGAGTTCGACAATCAGAATCACATGTTTTAAACTGGGGACGAATACAAGATCGCAGGAATGGATTTTTAGAATCAAGGTATATTTTTTATTTGTAAAAATTTCAAACAAAAAATCACATCATCATCTGTTCCTCCTCTTTCTTCAATAGGCTTCAGTCGAGGTAGTTTCTTTAACACAACATGAATTATTTGTTTCCGAGTCTTCACTTGTGTCTTCAAGTTCGATTTTGGATTTTTTTGTTTTACTCAGCCCATTATTCTTTGCATCAGCAGCAAGTTTCCGTTTAATAGCCTTGTGTTCACGCCGCCTTTTTTCTTTATCCTTTTTAGTTTTCTTACGGCTATCTTCATAATCTAAGACCAGATCAACGTCATGTTCCTTTTGACAAGTCTTACGATTTCTGCAGTTACCAAAATTCTAAAAATTTAATATATCATAAAAATATTTACAAAAAATTAAAATTTACACTGTAGTTCTTGCATAATTCATCAAACTGAACATTTTTTGTAATTTTCTGTAGGAAACTATTACTTAGAACAACATTTATTCTACTGAAGAGAATTTCACTTCTAACATCTTGTGGGAGTTTTGAAAATTTGATAGAGATATAAGGTTTTAGTGTTTCCATTCGAATGTGGTTTAAACGTTGTGCTTTTCTAAATACATATTCCAAATACGAGCTTTCAAACTGAAAATATTCCAAGTTTAGACGTTCTATAGTAATCAGTTAGAATTTGTACAAACCTTTTCATTCTTTAAAGCTAAATATTTTGAATCCAAAATGGTAGGAGATCCAATACAAACAAAATTTGACCCGTCAACAATTCCGAACCAATCTGCTATATTTGCGACAAATTCATCCACGCTATCAGGCAATGCGGCATAAAAATGTTCATAAATAAATAATAAATCATTAAGTCCATTGTGAACTGCAAGCGAAACACCGGATGCGAGAATTTCTTCGAAAAGTGATTTGAAAATATTCTCTCTGGCGTTTGCCTAAACTTTAAACATAAATCTGATTGAACATAATTATCATTACCGCTTTTGTATATCTTATACCATGACTGAACAATCGATTAAAGTCGAAACCGTGTGATGAAAGAAATACAAAAGCCTCAGGATCTGCAACAAAGGGCTTTGATTCAAGCGAAAGCAGATCAAAAATCTGAAACAAATAGCAATTTCATTAAAACCAAAATCAAAGTAACCTTGCATTTATAAGAAATATTCAGAGGATTCTTCGTCTGCCTCCTTTGAAATGTAGCTATTCCCAATGATAGAATTGTACGGCTTTTTACTGTTTCTTTAGCAATCCTGTACCGATCGGAGAATGCCTTTTTATTAGAAGAATCACCAAGACCGCTAAACTCCTAAAAACGAATTTAAAAAATCATTTTAAATATTTTTAAAAAACCAAATCAATTGCTACAATATGTGCCTGTTGAATCGCACTTAGTAACTGTGGCCATACTTTGTTTATATTTTCCTTATTTATTTCAGCTATCGGAATTTTACTGTTAAAAGCCATCAATCTTGCACATAAGGAAAAATAAAAATAGTAAATCACAAAAACTTAAAATACTGAAAAGGCGAACAATGTCGCATATAGATTAAGAAAATTAACAAATTAAAATTTATTTAGATGAAAATTCGATAAAAAAACCATATTAGAATAACTTGATCATTTCATCCTTTGTTATAAAAACAACAATTATAACAGTAACATTATCACCGCAACCACCACGAATTGCTTCTGCACAAATTTCATCAGCTATATAAGACCATAAAGAGGCTTCGTCTTCTTTTACATTTGACGCTGTTCTACGTTTAAAACAATCCAAAACAAAAGGAACTGCTGAATCCACTGTGAAACTTTTCCAAAGCCCATCACAAGCCAAAATTAAAAACCTAAAGATCAAATGGAGTAAGAAATAAAAATAAGTTACTTACAAATCATTTGACCCAGTAGTTAATTTTTTAACATCTGGAATAGAAATAACTCCGTGTGACTTCATTTGACCATCTCCGATAGAACGTGACACCTCTAGAATATTTGAGTTTATTTATTGTTCGAATTCAATTATTTTTGTAAAGAAGCAAACAATTTTTAACCAAGCAAATTTTACCTAGAATACCCATCACACGACCATCTCTGAAAATAAGGAGTTAGTTACGCAAAAACTAATTCAGGTCTCAATATAAATCTTAAACTCTAAAATTAAGCTTACTTGACAGAACCACCAGCTTTTTGTATTCGCATTCTTTCTGCAAAAATCATTGGGCCATGATCAACAGTTAGTTGAAGAGCCATACTCTCCTTCTTATCATGTTTATAACGACAAATGACAGCCTATGTTCAAAGAAGAAAAATTAATAGAAAAGAAAATTAAACTTTTGTGTCGCCAATATTAGCGCAATAAATTGATTCATTTAACAACAATATAGTTGTAGCTGTGGTTCCATCTCTCAGAGTTGGTTTACTTAAAATTAAAAAACTAATAAAAGAAAACTAAAACCTTTTCTTGGCCTCCTTAAGAAAATCATCGTCAATAGATTTGTATGTTTCCTTAAAAATTTTCTTGATGGATTTCTCAAAAAGTCCAATATCCGAATTTCCATTAACACCTTAATTATGTAAGTTGGAAAAATTAAAAAATAAATAGCAAACATTTCCGGGAGACTTCAACAAATTTATTGACAAAGGACTTTTCGCAATAGTCAGCAGCATGTGCACCAGCATGGCCATCAAAAAGTGCATAAAACGCAAAACGTCCTTTGCTGAAAATATAGATCCAAAACATGAATCAATTTATTGATCACATGACCATACACTCCTAATGGGTCCAGCAAACTTTCCATCTGACTCTGTAATGAATCAATTAAAAGATGACGATCCTGCATATCTTCACGTTCCCCTTTGCGAGCTGCACAAACGCTCAAAAGAAAAGCATTCGACGATTGTTCTAAAATTGAAAATAAAGTCTAAGATTTCACATTTCAATGACGAAATCTTTTAATTTATCAGAACCTTGTATGGAATATAAAAAGCTAAAAACAATGACTAACCAGAGGCAATAGATCCTAGAGAAAGCAGAACACTATTAGGTTCACCATGCACCCCTGGTTTGGTTCTTTTAAGTTCAGTGGCTGGGATATCAACCTTTGCTACATCCTTATCATCTTCATCATCAGATCCATAAAGCGAAAAAATCGGAGTGCTTGCTTTTCTCTTTTGTGAAGAAACATCATCTTTAGAATCCATCTCTGGGATTAAAATTCTAAAATATTAAATACATCAAAAGTAAAAGTATATGATGTGATACAAAACAAATCGTAATTGAATCCGATAAGATTTATTTTTATTAAGTGCAAAAGAAAAAAAGGCAGGTTGGTTGATTAAATAGAGATCAAAAAATTAAAAAAATCGAATATATAAACAAAAAAAGTGAATATTTGGTGAGATTGCCATATTAAATATTTACTGCCTGTTGTTTTCTTCCCTTGATATAATTGAACGACCATCTTTAAATTGAATACGATATACAACATTTGCATTATCAAAAAATCCTTGCTTCAAAGATACAACAATAAACTTCAAAAGTCATTCATTACAAATAAAAAGTACTCTAGATAAATTACCTGACTCTGACTGAAATGATTTTTAATCATTTTTCCAATATTTTCAGTGTGTGAAATATCTAATGCTGCATCAATTTCATCAAGAATATAAAAAGGTGCAGGTTTAAATTTTAGCATAGCCAAGATTAAAGAAAGAGCAATCAGCGAGCGTTGTCCACCAGAAAGTTCAGATAATGAGTCCTATTAAAACTTTATAATTTATTAATTTAATAATTGCTTAAACCTTGTATTTTCCATTAAATGCGACGCGAACTTCAAGTCCTGAAAGACAATTCTCAGCCCCAGCTGGAGGAACGAGTTCAGCGCCTGCACCAGGGAGGAGAGTTGAATAAATTGATCCAAAATCCTTTAAAAATTAAAAATCATAGATAAATAATTCAAAATTAATACATTGCTAATTTGTTTGTGAGCTGCAATAAGTTCGCGTTTCTTCCTCTCATCAAGCTGTTCTATTGTATCGTAAAGTTGCTTCTTGTCTTTAACTAACTGAGATCGTTTGATATCCAATTCTTGACATTGACCCTCAGCTGTGTCTAATAAGTGCATTGCCCTGAATTTTTAAGAATTAAAAAGGAACAAGTTTTAAAAGAATTACTTTGTGTTTATTGTATGCGATAGCTCCTTGATTCTATCTTTGCGTTGTTCAATTTCTCTTTTTCCGATATCAAAAGTAAAATCTGTAAAATCATATTCAGTGTTACGTAAACCAAAATTTTCTTTTTCTTCAGAAATCCAACGGTGTATTCGTTCCAATTGTTGAGCCTGAAGTAAATTATTAAAAATAAAATGGATTAAAAATTTTTACTCGTTTAGCAAATTCCTTTGAATTTTTAACAGCTTCTTGCGCATCCCTTTCATTTGAAAGTTGCTTATTTTTCAATTGACTTATTCTTTTTTTAAATTCACTTATTTCAGCGGCTTTCGTTCGAAGAGTTTTATCTTTAAGACGAACATCTTGATTATATTTATCCATATCATCTTGAAGATGTTGAACAGATTCCTTTAAAATAACATATTAAATTAAATTCATAAATCAAAAAAAAAGAAACGTTAGCTTCGGCAACTTTTGCTATAAATTTTTCAATTTCTGCATTCTTTTCATCTCGCAATTTTTCCAAATGAGCAAGCTCATTTCCGTCGTTTTCAATTGACTGTTCTAATAACGAAATTTCTTCTCTTAAAATGTTAATTCAATCCGAATTATAGAATATAAAAACCTTAGACTTGCAAGACGTTCCTTTGCATTACCAAAAGTATCCTTCATCCTCTCAAGTTCTTTTTTGGCATTATCTAATTCACGTTGTGCATTATTTTTTTCATTTTCCTTGATTATAAAAAATTCAATTTTATTTAAAAATAAAACAATACATGGAAATTTTCATCCTTTTTCTGCTGTTCCAATTCACGAATAAGTTGTTTCAGTCTTTCAATATCAGGTAAAACATTTTCCATCGTTTCATTCAAGTCTTTGATTTCTTGCTCCAAACGTCCAATTTCTTCAGTTAAAACTTCAACAGGATTGGATTTTAATGCAGTTACAACCGCATCCAAATGATGTTTGTGATCACGTAATTTTGCATTTAAATCTTCAAAACGTTGCTGGATGGGACGAAGTGAAGCGAGTTTAGCTAGAAAGCAAAGATAAATTTCATTTAAAAAAATAAAAAAACTATTCAGTGAATGTTGCTCCTTGTTAATTTGAGAAATTCTCTCATACCGACCAAAAACATCGTGAAGTGCGCTCAAAACAGAAGCTTTATGGTTTCGAGAACCACCGGTTAAAATTCCTCGAGGGTTGAGATCATCACCATTCAATGTTACAGTTCGACAGTTTACATTTTGATTTTTATAAGTTAACAAATTTGCTTGTTCCATATTTAAACAGATCTGAAAATTCCCCTATAAATAAAAAAATCATTAAAAATACCAAAGAATTTCCAAAGACAAAGTTTATAACTGGCTCTAATTCAGGTTCATATTCAATCAATTCTCGGGGCACAAAAACATTTTCATCACCAACCATAAGTTTAGCTTCTTGAATCTGACGTTTACTCACAACTCCACGTACTTCAATTTTATCCATAGGAAGCATTGTAACGCGATTTTGAATACATTTCTTATCAATAAGAACTTTGGCAACTTCAGCTTTGTTAACCACAATGTTGTAAAGCTAACGAAATTTATTAGAAAATTAAATTAAGAAATTTTAATAAAACAAACCCGCCCTCCAGCAACAACTTCTAGTGCTGTTGCAAATTTAGGATCTTTTAATTTAAACAATTTTGCAACAACTCCTCTAACCTCCCTGCGATCAAAACCAGCATAGGGGTCTTTATAATTGAATTGTAAATTGTAATAACTAAGAAATTAAAATTTTAATTACTAGAGAAAAGAAAATTTTACCGTGCTTCAAAATTATCAAGTTCACGAGTAATTTCAGCATGTTCTCGAGATAGGAGCTTTCGCTCAGCTTCGAAATTTTTCTCCAGTTCGGGATCAAAATTCAATGAATGAAGATCTCGCTAAGGAAAGATTTCAAGTTTAAAATTTAAATTAAGTATAAAAAACCTCAATTTTAGAAATTTCAGTTTCAATCCTTCTTTTTGATTCGTGATCGCCAGTAGATCGACGTTTAAAAGTGGCAAGTTCCAGCCGTTTTTTCTCGATAACTTTTCGTGACTGCGAAAGTTGCATCTCCAATTTCTTTGAATTTGTTTGTTGCTCCGACAGCTTTGTTCTAGCAGCTAAATATACAAGATTTAGAGCACAAGAAAATATTTAATACATATAAGTTGCGCCTCTAAAGTCACGGCATTTCCCTGCTCATCAGTAGTCATTCCACGAGCCAATGCTTCTAGTCTCAGACGTGCTCTTTGAACAGCTTTTTCAGCAGACAATCCACGCTGTTCCACAGTCCCGTTTTCAGATTGAGCATTGGCAAGGTAATTTTTCTTTGTTTCTAGATGTTGTCTATCACCAGTTAACGATTCAATCTTCCGTTCAATAGAAACTTGTAGCTCTTTAAGATCAGCCTATAAAATGTAACTTAAAAGATCTTTTTTTTAATAAAACTTCTTTTCCATCTTTTTCTGATTCTATTTTTGCAAGTGAACTTTGTTTTTCCTTAAGTAATTTCTCCAATTTCTGAAATTCAGGAGCAGTATTTTTAGCACTCTCCGATTCCATTTTTCGTAAATTTTCTTCTTCACGTTTTGCTTCCTGCTGCAACAAATCAAGTTCCTTTATTACTTGGGTAATTTGTTGTCGAAAGGTTTGGGCCTTGTTTTCGAGTTCTTTAATTTGCAACTAAATAAGAAATATAAAAATGAATCTTTAATGATTTTATAATACCTGACTATTATGATAATCATAAGCATTAAACTTTCGTTCAAGAACTTGAACCTCACGTTCAATTCTCTGATATTCCAAATAATTTTCACGATCCTTCTTTAAGCGTTCTACACGAGGCAATATATCTTCTTCAAAAAGCTGAATATCAATAGTAATAAATAATTGAAACCAAAAAACCTTGTTAATTTCATCAACTTTGGCATCTCTTTTTTCGATAATACGAATGGCATTTAGTTTTTTGCATTCATACATACGGACGCCAGCTGCCTCCTCTAACATTGAAAGAATCTAAATATAAAATTGAAACTCTAATAAAAGATAAATAAATTCACCTCTAATGGCTTCATACCAAGAACCTTTGTTATTCGTCCTTGCATTATTAAAAAATGCGGATTGTTCACATTTATACCAACCATTCGAAAAAGATCAGAAACCCGTTGATTAGTCGCCACAGTTCCATTTATTTGGTATGTATTTCTCCCATTAATGATAATCTGAAAATTGGTGCTGTCTTTCAAACAAAAATTGAAAACCTGTCTTCGAACAATAATCTCTTTGAACTTGCCGTAACCGGCCGGTTGCTGCTCGCTATTGTCAAAAGTAATAGTAACTGTTGCACGATTTATACCAGCTTGGCCTTGTTTGTAAACAAGATCAGAAAGTGAATGTGCACGAACATTTGCCAAATTAGTTATACCAAGCAGAAAACAGATTGCATCCAAAATGTTTGATTTACCAGAGCCATTCAAACCAGTTATTGCATTAAACTGTGGATCTAGTTTGTTTACAACTTCCAGCTGAGAATACGATTTAAAGCCTTCAATTTCAATCTTTTTAATGCGCATTCTAATAAAATTAGTAATTAAACATTAAAATATGAAAATGAATTATACAAACAACCGAAAAAAAGAGGAACTTTATGGATATGCCCAGTGAGACTCTAGTGTTCTTTTTAAAGAACAATATCTCTTTTTTAAATAAAGTGAAAATAGAGAGTGAAAATATTCGAGGTAGTGTGCTAAAAAGAGAGATTTATCAACGTTAGAGAAAAATATTAGTACAATAACTCTGGCCGTTTAAGTGCTCAATACTGAGAGCGCAATAAATACTGTATGTGAATCTGAATGATGAATTATTAAAAGTCGAATAGTCTTTTATGATCAAAGATTATTATATTATCAACAAAATCGAATCTCTCTTTTTAGCGCACTACCTTAAATATTTTCCCTCTCAGTTCGGTCATTTCGCTTTGCTAAAAAAAGAGATAGTTCTTTAAAAAGATCACTAGTCTCGATAACATGAATCTGAGCCTTTCGTAAAATCAATCTTTCGGTGTAATTTGAATTCATCAATTATCACCGGTTGTCGATCACGGAAGTATCGATTTTATTGATTAATAATTTTCGAAAATAAAAACACTTCGATTTTAAAAAATACAATTCTGGTTTGGTTACAGTAGTTATCGTGCTCTCATTATTGAGCACTCAAACAGCCAGAGTTATTGTACTAATATTTTTCTCTAACGTTAGAAAAATCTCTCTTTTTAGCACACTACCTCAAATATCTTCCCTCTCTATTTGGTACATTTCGCTTTGCTAAAAAAGAGATAAAGTTGTAAAAATTTCAAACAAAAAATCACATCATCATCTGTTCCTCCTCTTTCTTCAATAGGGCTTTTCTTTCAATTAAAAATCTTTCATGTTTTTCACGTAAATACATCAATAAAGGTTGAAGATCTAGTCTATACTTTCCCGAAATAAAAAATAGCCGCTGACCGGCGTACATTTTTGCGGCTTTCTTCTCAAATTCTATCTGAATATTGTTAATTAATTTTCATAAAAATATTTTTAAAAATACCCTATTATTCAATGTATCAATTTTGTTAAAAACAATTGCAGTTTCCTTTTTATTTAGATCAGCATCATACAATTCCAATTCTCTTCTCAATGAAAGCCATTGATTTTGCAAATCATTTTGGGAACAATCAATGACGTAAAGGATGCATTCACAACGAAGAATATGCCTCAAAAAACTGAAACCCAGACCTTCATTCCTATGAGCTCCTTTCACTAAGCCGGGTATGTCGGCAACTAAATAAATTTTATTAAAGATTTTAAAATTGAATAAATAACCAGCGACTTGAAAATAATCCGAATATTCAACCATTCCGACGCTAGGTTTAAGTGTTGTAAAGGGATAAGCAGCCACTTTAGGTTTGGCACGGGAAATTGCTCTGAGAAGTGTACTGAATAGAATAGTAGATAAATTGCTTGAAAATTAAAACATACGATTTTCCAACATTTACGATTTTCCAACATTCTAAAAAGGCCTCTATCTACAGCAATATCTGAAATCGAAAAATCAGAAAATTACGACATTTCACACAAAGCACCAGTCCTTCCAAAAAAGCTAAGATCAACTGGCGAACCCCTTGACTTTGTTGATTATCAAAAGGTAGTGTGCTCTGGAGGAAATGGTGGCAATGGAGTTATTTCGTTTTTGCGTGAAAAGAATTTTGAATTTGGTATTTTATAACAGTTCTTAAAATGTTTGACTTTATTTTAAATTTCAGCTGGTCCAGACGGCGGCAATGGTGGAAATGGAGGTCATGTCATTTTTAAAGGTTTTTGGTTTTTCTTTTCAAAATTTTTATCCAAATTTAGCTAATTCAAAAGTCAGTGACTTATCGAGAGTAGAATTGTTAATGAAAGCAGAAAATGGACAGGCAGGTATAAAACTTAATTTTAACCGCAAAAATTTGCCAGACTCTTTAAAGGTCAAGGAAAGTGTTGCCACGGCAAAAATGGTGGCCATTTATACGTGGATGTGCCATTAAACACGCTTATCAAACGACCAAGTGAAGATGAACTTCGACCTGTAAAAGAGTCAATTTGGGAACTAACCCATGATGGGGAAATGTTTATTGCTGCAAGAGGTGGTGCTGGTGGACATGGTAATGCTTTTTACCTATCGAATATGGCAAGAAAACCGCTAAAAGCCGAAGAAGGAGGCCGTGGTGAAAAGGTAAAGGATAGATTAAGACGTTGATAAAGTTGTTTTAAGATAGCTTATGATATAGAAATGCGCGTGATGGCAACTGCCGGATTTGTTGGATTCCCAAATGTTGGAAAATCGTATGTTTTAATTTTCAAGCAATTTATCTACTATTCTATTCAGTACACTTCTCAGAGCAATTTCCCGTGCCAAACCTAAAGTGGCTGCTTATCCCTTTACAACACTTAAACCTAGCGTCGGAATGGTTGAATATTCGGATTATTTTCAAGTCGCTGGTTATTTATTCAATTTTAAAATCTTTAATAAAATTTATTTAGTTGCCGACATACCCGGCTTAGTGAAAGGAGCTCATAGGAATGAAGGTCTGGGTTTCAGTTTTTTGAGGCATATTCTTCGTTGTGAATGCATCCTTTACGTCATTGATTGTTCCCAAAATGATTTGCAAAATCAATGGCTTTCATTGAGAAGAGAATTGGAATTGTATGATGCTGATCTAAATAAAAAGGAAACTGCAATTGTTTTTAACAAAATTGATACATTGAATAATAGGGTATTTTTAAAAATATTTTTATGAAAATTAATTAACAATATTCAGATAGAATTTGAGAAGAAAGCCGCAAAAATGTACGCCGGTCAGCGGCTATTTTTTATTTCGGGAAAGTATAGACTAGATCTTCAACCTTTATTGATGTATTTACGTGAAAAACATGAAAGATTTTTAATTGAAAGAAAAGCCCTATTGAAGAAAGAGGAGGAACAGATGATGATGTGATTTTTTGTTTGAAATTTTTACAACTTTATCTCTTTTTTAGCAAAGCGAAATGTACCAAATAGAGAGGGAAGATATTTGAGGTAGTGTGCTAAAAAGAGAGATTTTTCTAACGTTAGAGAAAAATATTAGTACAATAACTCTGGCTGTTTGAGTGCTCAATAATGAGAGCACGATAACTACTGTAACCAAACCAGAATTGTATTTTTTAAAATCGAAGTGTTTTTATTTTCGAAAATTATTAATCAATAAAATCGATACTTCCGTGATCGACAACCGGTGATAATTGATGAATTCAAATTACACCGAAAGATTGATTTTACGAAAGGCTCAGATTCATGTTATCGAGACTAGTGATCTTTTTAAAGAACTATCTCTTTTTTTAGCAAAGCGAAATGACCGAACTGAGAGGGAAAATATTTAAGGTAGTGCGCTAAAAAGAGAGATTCGATTTTGTTGATAATATAATAATCTTTGATCATAAAAGACTATTCGACTTTTAATAATTCATCATTCAGATTCACATACAGTATTTATTGCGCTCTCAGTATTGAGCACTTAAACGGCCAGAGTTATTGTACTAATATTTTTCTCTAACGTTGATAAATCTCTCTTTTTAGCACACTACCTCGAATATTTTCACTCTCTATTTTCACTTTATTTAAAAAAGAGATATTGTTCTTTAAAAAGAACACTAGAGTCTCACTGGGCATATCCATAAAGTTCCTCTTTTTTTCGGTTGTTTGTATAATTCATTTTCATATTTTAATGTTTAATTACTAATTTTATTAGAATGCGCATTAAAAAGATTGAAATTGAAGGCTTTAAATCGTATTCTCAGCTGGAAGTTGTAAACAAACTAGATCCACAGTTTAATGCAATAACTGGTTTGAATGGCTCTGGTAAATCAAACATTTTGGATGCAATCTGTTTTCTGCTTGGTATAACTAATTTGGCAAATGTTCGTGCACATTCACTTTCTGATCTTGTTTACAAACAAGGCCAAGCTGGTATAAATCGTGCAACAGTTACTATTACTTTTGACAATAGCGAGCAGCAACCGGCCGGTTACGGCAAGTTCAAAGAGATTATTGTTCGAAGACAGGTTTTCAATTTTTGTTTGAAAGACAGCACCAATTTTCAGATTATCATTAATGGGAGAAATACATACCAAATAAATGGAACTGTGGCGACTAATCAACGGGTTTCTGATCTTTTTCGAATGGTTGGTATAAATGTGAACAATCCGCATTTTTTAATAATGCAAGGACGAATAACAAAGGTTCTTGGTATGAAGCCATTAGAGGTGAATTTATTTATCTTTTATTAGAGTTTCAATTTTATATTTAGATTCTTTCAATGTTAGAGGAGGCAGCTGGCGTCCGTATGTATGAATGCAAAAAACTAAATGCCATTCGTATTATCGAAAAAAGAGATGCCAAAGTTGATGAAATTAACAAGGTTTTTTGGTTTCAATTATTTATTACTATTGATATTCAGCTTTTTGAAGAAGATATATTGCCTCGTGTAGAACGCTTAAAGAAGGATCGTGAAAATTATTTGGAATATCAGAGAATTGAACGTGAGGTTCAAGTTCTTGAACGAAAGTTTAATGCTTATGATTATCATAATAGTCAGGTATTATAAAATCATTAAAGATTCATTTTTATATTTCTTATTTAGTTGCAAATTAAAGAACTCGAAAACAAGGCCCAAACCTTTCGACAACAAATTACCCAAGTAATAAAGGAACTTGATTTGTTGCAGCAGGAAGCAAAACGTGAAGAAGAAAATTTACGAAAAATGGAATCGGAGAGTGCTAAAAATACTGCTCCTGAATTTCAGAAATTGGAGAAATTACTTAAGGAAAAACAAAGTTCACTTGCAAAAATAGAATCAGAAAAAGATGGAAAAGAAGTTTTATTAAAAAAAAGATCTTTTAAGTTACATTTTATAGGCTGATCTTAAAGAGCTACAAGTTTCTATTGAACGGAAGATTGAATCGTTAACTGGTGATAGACAACATCTAGAAACAAAGAAAAATTACCTTGCCAATGCTCAATCTGAAAACGGGACTGTGGAACAGCGTGGATTGTCTGCTGAAAAAGCTGTTCAAAGAGCACGTCTGAGACTAGAAGCATTGGCTCGTGGAATGACTACTGATGAGCAGGGAAATGCCGTGACTTTAGAGGCGCAACTTATATGTATTAAATATTTTCTTGTGCTCTAAATCTTGTATATTTAGCTGCTAGAACAAAGCTGTCGGAGCAACAAACAAATTCAAAGAAATTGGAGATGCAACTTTCGCAGTCACGAAAAGTTATCGAGAAAAAACGGCTGGAACTTGCCACTTTTAAACGTCGATCTACTGGCGATCACGAATCAAAAAGAAGGATTGAAACTGAAATTTCTAAAATTGAGGTTTTTTATACTTAATTTAAATTTTAAACTTGAAATCTTTCCTTAGCGAGATCTTCATTCATTGAATTTTGATCCCGAACTGGAGAAAAATTTCGAAGCTGAGCGAAAGCTCCTATCTCGAGAACATGCTGAAATTACTCGTGAACTTGATAATTTTGAAGCACGGTAAAATTTTCTTTTCTCTAGTAATTAAAATTTTAATTTCTTAGTTATTACAATTTACAATTCAATTATAAAGACCCCTATGCTGGTTTTGATCGCAGGGAGGTTAGAGGAGTTGTTGCAAAATTGTTTAAATTAAAAGATCCTAAATTTGCAACAGCACTAGAAGTTGTTGCTGGAGGGCGGGTTTGTTTTATTAAAATTTCTTAATTTAATTTTCTAATAAATTTCGTTAGCTTTACAACATTGTGGTTAACAAAGCTGAAGTTGCCAAAGTTCTTATTGATAAGAAATGTATTCAAAATCGCGTTACAATGCTTCCTATGGATAAAATTGAAGTACGTGGAGTTGTGAGTAAACGTCAGATTCAAGAAGCTAAACTTATGGTTGGTGATGAAAATGTTTTTGTGCCCCGAGAATTGATTGAATATGAACCTGAATTAGAGCCAGTTATAAACTTTGTCTTTGGAAATTCTTTGGTATTTTTAATGATTTTTTTATTTATAGGGGAATTTTCAGATCTGTTTAAATATGGAACAAGCAAATTTGTTAACTTATAAAAATCAAAATGTAAACTGTCGAACTGTAACATTGAATGGTGATGATCTCAACCCTCGAGGAATTTTAACCGGTGGTTCTCGAAACCATAAAGCTTCTGTTTTGAGCGCACTTCACGATGTTTTTGGTCGGTATGAGAGAATTTCTCAAATTAACAAGGAGCAACATTCACTGAATAGTTTTTTTATTTTTTTAAATGAAATTTATCTTTGCTTTCTAGCTAAACTCGCTTCACTTCGTCCCATCCAGCAACGTTTTGAAGATTTAAATGCAAAATTACGTGATCACAAACATCATTTGGATGCGGTTGTAACTGCATTAAAATCCAATCCTGTTGAAGTTTTAACTGAAGAAATTGGACGTTTGGAGCAAGAAATCAAAGACTTGAATGAAACGATGGAAAATGTTTTACCTGATATTGAAAGACTGAAACAACTTATTCGTGAATTGGAACAGCAGAAAAAGGATGAAAATTTCCATGTATTGTTTTATTTTTAAATAAAATTGAATTTTTTATAATCAAGGAAAATGAAAAAAATAATGCACAACGTGAATTAGATAATGCCAAAAAAGAACTTGAGAGGATGAAGGATACTTTTGGTAATGCAAAGGAACGTCTTGCAAGTCTAAGGTTTTTATATTCTATAATTCGGATTGAATTAACATTTTAAGAGAAGAAATTTCGTTATTAGAACAGTCAATTGAAAACGACGGAAATGAGCTTGCTCATTTGGAAAAATTGCGAGATGAAAAGAATGCAGAAATTGAAAAATTTATAGCAAAAGTTGCCGAAGCTAACGTTTCTTTTTTTTTGATTTATGAATTTAATTTAATATGTTATTTTAAAGGAATCTGTTCAACATCTTCAAGATGATATGGATAAATATAATCAAGATGTTCGTCTTAAAGATAAAACTCTTCGAACGAAAGCCGCTGAAATAAGTGAATTTAAAAAAAGAATAAGTCAATTGAAAAATAAGCAACTTTCAAATGAAAGGGATGCGCAAGAAGCTGTTAAAAATTCAAAGGAATTTGCTAAACGAGTAAAAATTTTTAATCCATTTTATTTTTAATAATTTACTTCAGGCTCAACAATTGGAACGAATACACCGTTGGATTTCTGAAGAAAAAGAAAATTTTGGTTTACGTAACACTGAATATGATTTTACAGATTTTACTTTTGATATCGGAAAAAGAGAAATTGAACAACGCAAAGATAGAATCAAGGAGCTATCGCATACAATAAACACAAAGTAATTCTTTTAAAACTTGTTCCTTTTTAATTCTTAAAAATTCAGGGCAATGCACTTATTAGACACAGCTGAGGGTCAATGTCAAGAATTGGATATCAAACGATCTCAGTTAGTTAAAGACAAGAAGCAACTTTACGATACAATAGAACAGCTTGATGAGAGGAAGAAACGCGAACTTATTGCAGCTCACAAACAAATTAGCAATGTATTAATTTTGAATTATTTATCTATGATTTTTAATTTTTAAAGGATTTTGGATCAATTTATTCAACTCTCCTCCCTGGTGCAGGCGCTGAACTCGTTCCTCCAGCTGGGGCTGAGAATTGTCTTTCAGGACTTGAAGTTCGCGTCGCATTTAATGGAAAATACAAGGTTTAAGCAATTATTAAATTAATAAATTATAAAGTTTTAATAGGACTCATTATCTGAACTTTCTGGTGGACAACGCTCGCTGATTGCTCTTTCTTTAATCTTGGCTATGCTACAATTTAAACCTGCACCTTTTTATATTCTTGATGAAATTGATGCAGCATTAGATATTTCACACACTGAAAATATTGGAAAAATGATTAAAAATCATTTCAGTCAGAGTCAGGTAATTTATCTAGAGTACTTTTTATTTGTAATGAATGACTTTTGAAGTTTATTGTTGTATCTTTGAAGCAAGGATTTTTTGATAATGCAAATGTTGTATATCGTATTCAATTTAAAGATGGTCGTTCAATTATATCAAGGGAAGAAAACAACAGGCAGTAAATATTTAATATGGCAATCTCACCAAATATTCACTTTTTTTGTTTATATATTCGATTTTTTTAATTTTTTGATCTCTATTTAATCAACCAACCTGCCTTTTTTTCTTTTGCACTTAATAAAAATAAATCTTATCGGATTCAATTACGATTTGTTTTGTATCACATCATATACTTTTACTTTTGATGTATTTAATATTTTAGAATTTTAATCCCAGAGATGGATTCTAAAGATGATGTTTCTTCACAAAAGAGAAAAGCAAGCACTCCGATTTTTTCGCTTTATGGATCTGATGATGAAGATGATAAGGATGTAGCAAAGGTTGATATCCCAGCCACTGAACTTAAAAGAACCAAACCAGGGGTGCATGGTGAACCTAATAGTGTTCTGCTTTCTCTAGGATCTATTGCCTCTGGTTAGTCATTGTTTTTAGCTTTTTATATTCCATACAAGGTTCTGATAAATTAAAAGATTTCGTCATTGAAATGTGAAATCTTAGACTTTATTTTCAATTTTAGAACAATCGTCGAATGCTTTTCTTTTGAGCGTTTGTGCAGCTCGCAAAGGGGAACGTGAAGATATGCAGGATCGTCATCTTTTAATTGATTCATTACAGAGTCAGATGGAAAGTTTGCTGGACCCATTAGGAGTGTATGGTCATGTGATCAATAAATTGATTCATGTTTTGGATCTATATTTTCAGCAAAGGACGTTTTGCGTTTTATGCACTTTTTGATGGCCATGCTGGTGCACATGCTGCTGACTATTGCGAAAAGTCCTTTGTCAATAAATTTGTTGAAGTCTCCCGGAAATGTTTGCTATTTATTTTTTAATTTTTCCAACTTACATAATTAAGGTGTTAATGGAAATTCGGATATTGGACTTTTTGAGAAATCCATCAAGAAAATTTTTAAGGAAACATACAAATCTATTGACGATGATTTTCTTAAGGAGGCCAAGAAAAGGTTTTAGTTTTCTTTTATTAGTTTTTTAATTTTAAGTAAACCAACTCTGAGAGATGGAACCACAGCTACAACTATATTGTTGTTAAATGAATCAATTTATTGCGCTAATATTGGCGACACAAAAGTTTAATTTTCTTTTCTATTAATTTTTCTTCTTTGAACATAGGCTGTCATTTGTCGTTATAAACATGATAAGAAGGAGAGTATGGCTCTTCAACTAACTGTTGATCATGGCCCAATGATTTTTGCAGAAAGAATGCGAATACAAAAAGCTGGTGGTTCTGTCAAGTAAGCTTAATTTTAGAGTTTAAGATTTATATTGAGACCTGAATTAGTTTTTGCGTAACTAACTCCTTATTTTCAGAGATGGTCGTGTGATGGGTATTCTAGGTAAAATTTGCTTGGTTAAAAATTGTTTGCTTCTTTACAAAAATAATTGAATTCGAACAATAAATAAACTCAAATATTCTAGAGGTGTCACGTTCTATCGGAGATGGTCAAATGAAGTCACACGGAGTTATTTCTATTCCAGATGTTAAAAAATTAACTACTGGGTCAAATGATTTGTAAGTAACTTATTTTTATTTCTTACTCCATTTGATCTTTAGGTTTTTAATTTTGGCTTGTGATGGGCTTTGGAAAAGTTTCACAGTGGATTCAGCAGTTCCTTTTGTTTTGGATTGTTTTAAACGTAGAACAGCGTCAAATGTAAAAGAAGACGAAGCCTCTTTATGGTCTTATATAGCTGATGAAATTTGTGCAGAAGCAATTCGTGGTGGTTGCGGTGATAATGTTACTGTTATAATTGTTGTTTTTATAACAAAGGATGAAATGATCAAGTTATTCTAATATGGTTTTTTTATCGAATTTTCATCTAAATAAATTTTAATTTGTTAATTTTCTTAATCTATATGCGACATTGTTCGCCTTTTCAGTATTTTAAGTTTTTGTGATTTACTATTTTTATTTTTCCTTATGTGCAAGATTGATGGCTTTTAACAGTAAAATTCCGATAGCTGAAATAAATAAGGAAAATATAAACAAAGTATGGCCACAGTTACTAAGTGCGATTCAACAGGCACATATTGTAGCAATTGATTTGGTTTTTTAAAAATATTTAAAATGATTTTTTAAATTCGTTTTTAGGAGTTTAGCGGTCTTGGTGATTCTTCTAATAAAAAGGCATTCTCCGATCGGTACAGGATTGCTAAAGAAACAGTAAAAAGCCGTACAATTCTATCATTGGGAATAGCTACATTTCAAAGGAGGCAGACGAAGAATCCTCTGAATATTTCTTATAAATGCAAGGTTACTTTGATTTTGGTTTTAATGAAATTGCTATTTGTTTCAGATTTTTGATCTGCTTTCGCTTGAATCAAAGCCCTTTGTTGCAGATCCTGAGGCTTTTGTATTTCTTTCATCACACGGTTTCGACTTTAATCGATTGTTCAGTCATGGTATAAGATATACAAAAGCGGTAATGATAATTATGTTCAATCAGATTTATGTTTAAAGTTTAGGCAAACGCCAGAGAGAATATTTTCAAATCACTTTTCGAAGAAATTCTCGCATCCGGTGTTTCGCTTGCAGTTCACAATGGACTTAATGATTTATTATTTATTTATGAACATTTTTATGCCGCATTGCCTGATAGCGTGGATGAATTTGTCGCAAATATAGCAGATTGGTTCGGAATTGTTGACGGGTCAAATTTTGTTTGTATTGGATCTCCTACCATTTTGGATTCAAAATATTTAGCTTTAAAGAATGAAAAGGTTTGTACAAATTCTAACTGATTACTATAGAACGTCTAAACTTGGAATATTTTCAGTTTGAAAGCTCGTATTTGGAATATGTATTTAGAAAAGCACAACGTTTAAACCACATTCGAATGGAAACACTAAAACCTTATATCTCTATCAAATTTTCAAAACTCCCACAAGATGTTAGAAGTGAAATTCTCTTCAGTAGAATAAATGTTGTTCTAAGTAATAGTTTCCTACAGAAAATTACAAAAAATGTTCAGTTTGATGAATTATGCAAGAACTACAGTGTAAATTTTAATTTTTTGTAAATATTTTTATGATATATTAAATTTTTAGAATTTTGGTAACTGCAGAAATCGTAAGACTTGTCAAAAGGAACATGACGTTGATCTGGTCTTAGATTATGAAGATAGCCGTAAGAAAACTAAAAAGGATAAAGAAAAAAGGCGGCGTGAACACAAGGCTATTAAACGGAAACTTGCTGCTGATGCAAAGAATAATGGGCTGAGTAAAACAAAAAAATCCAAAATCGAACTTGAAGACACAAGTGAAGACTCGGAAACAAATAATTCATGTTGTGTTAAAGAAACTACCTCGACTGAAGCAAATGAAAGTTCAAATCACTTAGGCTCTTTTGAAAGCAGAGGAAGACATCGAGCAGGTATTTTAATAATAATTTACCTGTTTACAGTGATGTTCCGGTTTTAAATTTCGGAACCTCGTTTCGTAGAACTAATCCCGGAACCGGGATATCACTGGCGGTTTGACTTTGAATAAAAATTTAGGAATGGATGCATTCATGACTGGATTTTCTGTCTTGTATTTTAATGTGGATGCCAATGCTAAAGAAAATTCAAGTAATATATGTTTGTTTGACGCAAATTTGGCTGCACGTCTCCCACTGCCTGGAAAAGAATTCCCATTGTTACTAAGAAAACCCGAGAGAGTTCGACAATCAGAATCACATGTTTTAAACTGGGGACGAATACAAGATCGCAGGAATGGATTTTTAGAATCAAGGTATATTTTTTATTTGTAAAAATTTCAAACAAAAAATCACATCATCATCTGTTCCTCCTCTTTCTTCAATAGGCTTCAGTCGAGGTAGTTTCTTTAACACAACATGAATTATTTGTTTCCGAGTCTTCACTTGTGTCTTCAAGTTCGATTTTGGATTTTTTTGTTTTACTCAGCCCATTATTCTTTGCATCAGCAGCAAGTTTCCGTTTAATAGCCTTGTGTTCACGCCGCCTTTTTTCTTTATCCTTTTTAGTTTTCTTACGGCTATCTTCATAATCTAAGACCAGATCAACGTCATGTTCCTTTTGACAAGTCTTACGATTTCTGCAGTTACCAAAATTCTAAAAATTTAATATATCATAAAAATATTTACAAAAAATTAAAATTTACACTGTAGTTCTTGCATAATTCATCAAACTGAACATTTTTTGTAATTTTCTGTAGGAAACTATTACTTAGAACAACATTTATTCTACTGAAGAGAATTTCACTTCTAACATCTTGTGGGAGTTTTGAAAATTTGATAGAGATATAAGGTTTTAGTGTTTCCATTCGAATGTGGTTTAAACGTTGTGCTTTTCTAAATACATATTCCAAATACGAGCTTTCAAACTGAAAATATTCCAAGTTTAGACGTTCTATAGTAATCAGTTAGAATTTGTACAAACCTTTTCATTCTTTAAAGCTAAATATTTTGAATCCAAAATGGTAGGAGATCCAATACAAACAAAATTTGACCCGTCAACAATTCCGAACCAATCTGCTATATTTGCGACAAATTCATCCACGCTATCAGGCAATGCGGCATAAAAATGTTCATAAATAAATAATAAATCATTAAGTCCATTGTGAACTGCAAGCGAAACACCGGATGCGAGAATTTCTTCGAAAAGTGATTTGAAAATATTCTCTCTGGCGTTTGCCTAAACTTTAAACATAAATCTGATTGAACATAATTATCATTACCGCTTTTGTATATCTTATACCATGACTGAACAATCGATTAAAGTCGAAACCGTGTGATGAAAGAAATACAAAAGCCTCAGGATCTGCAACAAAGGGCTTTGATTCAAGCGAAAGCAGATCAAAAATCTGAAACAAATAGCAATTTCATTAAAACCAAAATCAAAGTAACCTTGCATTTATAAGAAATATTCAGAGGATTCTTCGTCTGCCTCCTTTGAAATGTAGCTATTCCCAATGATAGAATTGTACGGCTTTTTACTGTTTCTTTAGCAATCCTGTACCGATCGGAGAATGCCTTTTTATTAGAAGAATCACCAAGACCGCTAAACTCCTAAAAACGAATTTAAAAAATCATTTTAAATATTTTTAAAAAACCAAATCAATTGCTACAATATGTGCCTGTTGAATCGCACTTAGTAACTGTGGCCATACTTTGTTTATATTTTCCTTATTTATTTCAGCTATCGGAATTTTACTGTTAAAAGCCATCAATCTTGCACATAAGGAAAAATAAAAATAGTAAATCACAAAAACTTAAAATACTGAAAAGGCGAACAATGTCGCATATAGATTAAGAAAATTAACAAATTAAAATTTATTTAGATGAAAATTCGATAAAAAAACCATATTAGAATAACTTGATCATTTCATCCTTTGTTATAAAAACAACAATTATAACAGTAACATTATCACCGCAACCACCACGAATTGCTTCTGCACAAATTTCATCAGCTATATAAGACCATAAAGAGGCTTCGTCTTCTTTTACATTTGACGCTGTTCTACGTTTAAAACAATCCAAAACAAAAGGAACTGCTGAATCCACTGTGAAACTTTTCCAAAGCCCATCACAAGCCAAAATTAAAAACCTAAAGATCAAATGGAGTAAGAAATAAAAATAAGTTACTTACAAATCATTTGACCCAGTAGTTAATTTTTTAACATCTGGAATAGAAATAACTCCGTGTGACTTCATTTGACCATCTCCGATAGAACGTGACACCTCTAGAATATTTGAGTTTATTTATTGTTCGAATTCAATTATTTTTGTAAAGAAGCAAACAATTTTTAACCAAGCAAATTTTACCTAGAATACCCATCACACGACCATCTCTGAAAATAAGGAGTTAGTTACGCAAAAACTAATTCAGGTCTCAATATAAATCTTAAACTCTAAAATTAAGCTTACTTGACAGAACCACCAGCTTTTTGTATTCGCATTCTTTCTGCAAAAATCATTGGGCCATGATCAACAGTTAGTTGAAGAGCCATACTCTCCTTCTTATCATGTTTATAACGACAAATGACAGCCTATGTTCAAAGAAGAAAAATTAATAGAAAAGAAAATTAAACTTTTGTGTCGCCAATATTAGCGCAATAAATTGATTCATTTAACAACAATATAGTTGTAGCTGTGGTTCCATCTCTCAGAGTTGGTTTACTTAAAATTAAAAAACTAATAAAAGAAAACTAAAACCTTTTCTTGGCCTCCTTAAGAAAATCATCGTCAATAGATTTGTATGTTTCCTTAAAAATTTTCTTGATGGATTTCTCAAAAAGTCCAATATCCGAATTTCCATTAACACCTTAATTATGTAAGTTGGAAAAATTAAAAAATAAATAGCAAACATTTCCGGGAGACTTCAACAAATTTATTGACAAAGGACTTTTCGCAATAGTCAGCAGCATGTGCACCAGCATGGCCATCAAAAAGTGCATAAAACGCAAAACGTCCTTTGCTGAAAATATAGATCCAAAACATGAATCAATTTATTGATCACATGACCATACACTCCTAATGGGTCCAGCAAACTTTCCATCTGACTCTGTAATGAATCAATTAAAAGATGACGATCCTGCATATCTTCACGTTCCCCTTTGCGAGCTGCACAAACGCTCAAAAGAAAAGCATTCGACGATTGTTCTAAAATTGAAAATAAAGTCTAAGATTTCACATTTCAATGACGAAATCTTTTAATTTATCAGAACCTTGTATGGAATATAAAAAGCTAAAAACAATGACTAACCAGAGGCAATAGATCCTAGAGAAAGCAGAACACTATTAGGTTCACCATGCACCCCTGGTTTGGTTCTTTTAAGTTCAGTGGCTGGGATATCAACCTTTGCTACATCCTTATCATCTTCATCATCAGATCCATAAAGCGAAAAAATCGGAGTGCTTGCTTTTCTCTTTTGTGAAGAAACATCATCTTTAGAATCCATCTCTGGGATTAAAATTCTAAAATATTAAATACATCAAAAGTAAAAGTATATGATGTGATACAAAACAAATCGTAATTGAATCCGATAAGATTTATTTTTATTAAGTGCAAAAGAAAAAAAGGCAGGTTGGTTGATTAAATAGAGATCAAAAAATTAAAAAAATCGAATATATAAACAAAAAAAGTGAATATTTGGTGAGATTGCCATATTAAATATTTACTGCCTGTTGTTTTCTTCCCTTGATATAATTGAACGACCATCTTTAAATTGAATACGATATACAACATTTGCATTATCAAAAAATCCTTGCTTCAAAGATACAACAATAAACTTCAAAAGTCATTCATTACAAATAAAAAGTACTCTAGATAAATTACCTGACTCTGACTGAAATGATTTTTAATCATTTTTCCAATATTTTCAGTGTGTGAAATATCTAATGCTGCATCAATTTCATCAAGAATATAAAAAGGTGCAGGTTTAAATTTTAGCATAGCCAAGATTAAAGAAAGAGCAATCAGCGAGCGTTGTCCACCAGAAAGTTCAGATAATGAGTCCTATTAAAACTTTATAATTTATTAATTTAATAATTGCTTAAACCTTGTATTTTCCATTAAATGCGACGCGAACTTCAAGTCCTGAAAGACAATTCTCAGCCCCAGCTGGAGGAACGAGTTCAGCGCCTGCACCAGGGAGGAGAGTTGAATAAATTGATCCAAAATCCTTTAAAAATTAAAAATCATAGATAAATAATTCAAAATTAATACATTGCTAATTTGTTTGTGAGCTGCAATAAGTTCGCGTTTCTTCCTCTCATCAAGCTGTTCTATTGTATCGTAAAGTTGCTTCTTGTCTTTAACTAACTGAGATCGTTTGATATCCAATTCTTGACATTGACCCTCAGCTGTGTCTAATAAGTGCATTGCCCTGAATTTTTAAGAATTAAAAAGGAACAAGTTTTAAAAGAATTACTTTGTGTTTATTGTATGCGATAGCTCCTTGATTCTATCTTTGCGTTGTTCAATTTCTCTTTTTCCGATATCAAAAGTAAAATCTGTAAAATCATATTCAGTGTTACGTAAACCAAAATTTTCTTTTTCTTCAGAAATCCAACGGTGTATTCGTTCCAATTGTTGAGCCTGAAGTAAATTATTAAAAATAAAATGGATTAAAAATTTTTACTCGTTTAGCAAATTCCTTTGAATTTTTAACAGCTTCTTGCGCATCCCTTTCATTTGAAAGTTGCTTATTTTTCAATTGACTTATTCTTTTTTTAAATTCACTTATTTCAGCGGCTTTCGTTCGAAGAGTTTTATCTTTAAGACGAACATCTTGATTATATTTATCCATATCATCTTGAAGATGTTGAACAGATTCCTTTAAAATAACATATTAAATTAAATTCATAAATCAAAAAAAAAGAAACGTTAGCTTCGGCAACTTTTGCTATAAATTTTTCAATTTCTGCATTCTTTTCATCTCGCAATTTTTCCAAATGAGCAAGCTCATTTCCGTCGTTTTCAATTGACTGTTCTAATAACGAAATTTCTTCTCTTAAAATGTTAATTCAATCCGAATTATAGAATATAAAAACCTTAGACTTGCAAGACGTTCCTTTGCATTACCAAAAGTATCCTTCATCCTCTCAAGTTCTTTTTTGGCATTATCTAATTCACGTTGTGCATTATTTTTTTCATTTTCCTTGATTATAAAAAATTCAATTTTATTTAAAAATAAAACAATACATGGAAATTTTCATCCTTTTTCTGCTGTTCCAATTCACGAATAAGTTGTTTCAGTCTTTCAATATCAGGTAAAACATTTTCCATCGTTTCATTCAAGTCTTTGATTTCTTGCTCCAAACGTCCAATTTCTTCAGTTAAAACTTCAACAGGATTGGATTTTAATGCAGTTACAACCGCATCCAAATGATGTTTGTGATCACGTAATTTTGCATTTAAATCTTCAAAACGTTGCTGGATGGGACGAAGTGAAGCGAGTTTAGCTAGAAAGCAAAGATAAATTTCATTTAAAAAAATAAAAAAACTATTCAGTGAATGTTGCTCCTTGTTAATTTGAGAAATTCTCTCATACCGACCAAAAACATCGTGAAGTGCGCTCAAAACAGAAGCTTTATGGTTTCGAGAACCACCGGTTAAAATTCCTCGAGGGTTGAGATCATCACCATTCAATGTTACAGTTCGACAGTTTACATTTTGATTTTTATAAGTTAACAAATTTGCTTGTTCCATATTTAAACAGATCTGAAAATTCCCCTATAAATAAAAAAATCATTAAAAATACCAAAGAATTTCCAAAGACAAAGTTTATAACTGGCTCTAATTCAGGTTCATATTCAATCAATTCTCGGGGCACAAAAACATTTTCATCACCAACCATAAGTTTAGCTTCTTGAATCTGACGTTTACTCACAACTCCACGTACTTCAATTTTATCCATAGGAAGCATTGTAACGCGATTTTGAATACATTTCTTATCAATAAGAACTTTGGCAACTTCAGCTTTGTTAACCACAATGTTGTAAAGCTAACGAAATTTATTAGAAAATTAAATTAAGAAATTTTAATAAAACAAACCCGCCCTCCAGCAACAACTTCTAGTGCTGTTGCAAATTTAGGATCTTTTAATTTAAACAATTTTGCAACAACTCCTCTAACCTCCCTGCGATCAAAACCAGCATAGGGGTCTTTATAATTGAATTGTAAATTGTAATAACTAAGAAATTAAAATTTTAATTACTAGAGAAAAGAAAATTTTACCGTGCTTCAAAATTATCAAGTTCACGAGTAATTTCAGCATGTTCTCGAGATAGGAGCTTTCGCTCAGCTTCGAAATTTTTCTCCAGTTCGGGATCAAAATTCAATGAATGAAGATCTCGCTAAGGAAAGATTTCAAGTTTAAAATTTAAATTAAGTATAAAAAACCTCAATTTTAGAAATTTCAGTTTCAATCCTTCTTTTTGATTCGTGATCGCCAGTAGATCGACGTTTAAAAGTGGCAAGTTCCAGCCGTTTTTTCTCGATAACTTTTCGTGACTGCGAAAGTTGCATCTCCAATTTCTTTGAATTTGTTTGTTGCTCCGACAGCTTTGTTCTAGCAGCTAAATATACAAGATTTAGAGCACAAGAAAATATTTAATACATATAAGTTGCGCCTCTAAAGTCACGGCATTTCCCTGCTCATCAGTAGTCATTCCACGAGCCAATGCTTCTAGTCTCAGACGTGCTCTTTGAACAGCTTTTTCAGCAGACAATCCACGCTGTTCCACAGTCCCGTTTTCAGATTGAGCATTGGCAAGGTAATTTTTCTTTGTTTCTAGATGTTGTCTATCACCAGTTAACGATTCAATCTTCCGTTCAATAGAAACTTGTAGCTCTTTAAGATCAGCCTATAAAATGTAACTTAAAAGATCTTTTTTTTAATAAAACTTCTTTTCCATCTTTTTCTGATTCTATTTTTGCAAGTGAACTTTGTTTTTCCTTAAGTAATTTCTCCAATTTCTGAAATTCAGGAGCAGTATTTTTAGCACTCTCCGATTCCATTTTTCGTAAATTTTCTTCTTCACGTTTTGCTTCCTGCTGCAACAAATCAAGTTCCTTTATTACTTGGGTAATTTGTTGTCGAAAGGTTTGGGCCTTGTTTTCGAGTTCTTTAATTTGCAACTAAATAAGAAATATAAAAATGAATCTTTAATGATTTTATAATACCTGACTATTATGATAATCATAAGCATTAAACTTTCGTTCAAGAACTTGAACCTCACGTTCAATTCTCTGATATTCCAAATAATTTTCACGATCCTTCTTTAAGCGTTCTACACGAGGCAATATATCTTCTTCAAAAAGCTGAATATCAATAGTAATAAATAATTGAAACCAAAAAACCTTGTTAATTTCATCAACTTTGGCATCTCTTTTTTCGATAATACGAATGGCATTTAGTTTTTTGCATTCATACATACGGACGCCAGCTGCCTCCTCTAACATTGAAAGAATCTAAATATAAAATTGAAACTCTAATAAAAGATAAATAAATTCACCTCTAATGGCTTCATACCAAGAACCTTTGTTATTCGTCCTTGCATTATTAAAAAATGCGGATTGTTCACATTTATACCAACCATTCGAAAAAGATCAGAAACCCGTTGATTAGTCGCCACAGTTCCATTTATTTGGTATGTATTTCTCCCATTAATGATAATCTGAAAATTGGTGCTGTCTTTCAAACAAAAATTGAAAACCTGTCTTCGAACAATAATCTCTTTGAACTTGCCGTAACCGGCCGGTTGCTGCTCGCTATTGTCAAAAGTAATAGTAACTGTTGCACGATTTATACCAGCTTGGCCTTGTTTGTAAACAAGATCAGAAAGTGAATGTGCACGAACATTTGCCAAATTAGTTATACCAAGCAGAAAACAGATTGCATCCAAAATGTTTGATTTACCAGAGCCATTCAAACCAGTTATTGCATTAAACTGTGGATCTAGTTTGTTTACAACTTCCAGCTGAGAATACGATTTAAAGCCTTCAATTTCAATCTTTTTAATGCGCATTCTAATAAAATTAGTAATTAAACATTAAAATATGAAAATGAATTATACAAACAACCGAAAAAAAGAGGAACTTTATGGATATGCCCAGTGAGACTCTAGTGTTCTTTTTAAAGAACAATATCTCTTTTTTAAATAAAGTGAAAATAGAGAGTGAAAATATTCGAGGTAGTGTGCTAAAAAGAGAGATTTATCAACGTTAGAGAAAAATATTAGTACAATAACTCTGGCCGTTTAAGTGCTCAATACTGAGAGCGCAATAAATACTGTATGTGAATCTGAATGATGAATTATTAAAAGTCGAATAGTCTTTTATGATCAAAGATTATTATATTATCAACAAAATCGAATCTCTCTTTTTAGCGCACTACCTTAAATATTTTCCCTCTCAGTTCGGTCATTTCGCTTTGCTAAAAAAAGAGATAGTTCTTTAAAAAGATCACTAGTCTCGATAACATGAATCTGAGCCTTTCGTAAAATCAATCTTTCGGTGTAATTTGAATTCATCAATTATCACCGGTTGTCGATCACGGAAGTATCGATTTTATTGATTAATAATTTTCGAAAATAAAAACACTTCGATTTTAAAAAATACAATTCTGGTTTGGTTACAGTAGTTATCGTGCTCTCATTATTGAGCACTCAAACAGCCAGAGTTATTGTACTAATATTTTTCTCTAACGTTAGAAAAATCTCTCTTTTTAGCACACTACCTCAAATATCTTCCCTCTCTATTTGGTACATTTCGCTTTGCTAAAAAAGAGATAAAGTTGTAAAAATTTCAAACAAAAAATCACATCATCATCTGTTCCTCCTCTTTCTTCAATAGGGCTTTTCTTTCAATTAAAAATCTTTCATGTTTTTCACGTAAATACATCAATAAAGGTTGAAGATCTAGTCTATACTTTCCCGAAATAAAAAATAGCCGCTGACCGGCGTACATTTTTGCGGCTTTCTTCTCAAATTCTATCTGAATATTGTTAATTAATTTTCATAAAAATATTTTTAAAAATACCCTATTATTCAATGTATCAATTTTGTTAAAAACAATTGCAGTTTCCTTTTTATTTAGATCAGCATCATACAATTCCAATTCTCTTCTCAATGAAAGCCATTGATTTTGCAAATCATTTTGGGAACAATCAATGACGTAAAGGATGCATTCACAACGAAGAATATGCCTCAAAAAACTGAAACCCAGACCTTCATTCCTATGAGCTCCTTTCACTAAGCCGGGTATGTCGGCAACTAAATAAATTTTATTAAAGATTTTAAAATTGAATAAATAACCAGCGACTTGAAAATAATCCGAATATTCAACCATTCCGACGCTAGGTTTAAGTGTTGTAAAGGGATAAGCAGCCACTTTAGGTTTGGCACGGGAAATTGCTCTGAGAAGTGTACTGAATAGAATAGTAGATAAATTGCTTGAAAATTAAAACATACGATTTTCCAACATTTGGGAATCCAACAAATCCGGCAGTTGCCATCACGCGCATTTCTATATCATAAGCTATCTTAAAACAACTTTATCAACGTCTTAATCTATCCTTTACCTTTTCACCACGGCCTCCTTCTTCGGCTTTTAGCGGTTTTCTTGCCATATTCGATAGGTAAAAAGCATTACCATGTCCACCAGCACCACCTCTTGCAGCAATAAACATTTCCCCATCATGGGTTAGTTCCCAAATTGACTCTTTTACAGGTCGAAGTTCATCTTCACTTGGTCGTTTGATAAGCGTGTTTAATGGCACATCCACGTATAAATGGCCACCATTTTTGCCGTGGCAACACTTTCCTTGACCTTTAAAGAGTCTGGCAAATTTTTGCGGTTAAAATTAAGTTTTATACCTGCCTGTCCATTTTCTGCTTTCATTAACAATTCTACTCTCGATAAGTCACTGACTTTTGAATTAGCTAAATTTGGATAAAAATTTTGAAAAGAAAAACCAAAAACCTTTAAAAATGACATGACCTCCATTTCCACCATTGCCGCCGTCTGGACCAGCTGAAATTTAAAATAAAGTCAAACATTTTAAGAACTGTTATAAAATACCAAATTCAAAATTCTTTTCACGCAAAAACGAAATAACTCCATTGCCACCATTTCCTCCAGAGCACACTACCTTTTGATAATCAACAAAGTCAAGGGGTTCGCCAGTTGATCTTAGCTTTTTTGGAAGGACTGGTGCTTTGTGTGAAATGTCGTAATTTTCTGATTTTTCGATTTCAGATATTGCTGTAGATAGAGGCCTTTTTAGAATTATAATTCCGGAATCAAATTTTAGACCTTTTAAGAAAATCTGGGCGATTTTCATTTGGAAGCTGAAAAATAAATTAATAAATTTTCATAAGATATGAGGGCCTTCGAATGATAAGACTCATTAGATGGGATCAAGACTAAATAAATAAAAAAAAGTTAGTTGATCAAAGTTCGCACCGATCAGTTGGCCCGTTTCGGAATTGGCGCTGAATCGACCTTGACCATATAAATCCACTTGAGTCCGGCACCTAAATTCATTTGAGTCCATGCACTTAAAGTTATTCCCGAGCATTAATCGTTTTTAAAAAAATTTTTAAATTTTATTTAGTTCAATAATAAAGTTATCATGGATTCTTCAACTCCAATTGACCGGCTTAACAACAAATTTTTACTTTCTATTACAAAGAGTGAAGTTTTCGAAAATCTTCCACTACCAATATGTGCTCAAATATCCAAGGAGTTGTTAGATGATGGAACTGAAAAATTGCCTACCGATTGCTGCAGATTTTGTGGTATTAAACTCGATTTTAAAGCTTCAAAAATTCAAATCAGCAAACGAAGATGTCGGAGAAATAAAAGGTTTTTGTTTTAAAAAATTATTTGAAAAAAATTATTTTAAGTGCCAAAATAAAGGTAATTTGTCAAGGATGTCAAAAACCTGCATCGCATCCCATTAAGCTTCCCTCGCTTTTTTCATCAGATAAAAACGACGTATCTATTTTGGAAAAAACTATAGACGTTCCATCTTCCTCAAGATCAGCGCCAATTGAAATTGACAGAAAGTCAAACAAAAGTTCAAGGTTTCATATTTTGATTATTTGGATGTTTATTTAGTATTATTTTAAGTTCGAAAATGTTGAATGTTTCTCAATCGAATCAATTAAGCAAGGGAGTGACGCGGCGAACTTCCAAGGTCAATAAATTACATTTATTAGCATCAAAAAATAGTAAGCCAATTTGTAATTCACTTTCTTCTTTTCTTAAATCTTTTCAATAATGTAATTGTCCTATTTTTATGGAACTGTTAAAATTTTATTGAAAGGATTTTTCGACAAATTCTTTTATTGCATCAAAATTTCCTCCTGTTCGTCATAATAATCGAGCTCCATTCTTACATTTACGCTTAATAGTTTTCCTGAGTCAAAGAAGTAAATGCGTTCATCCGTGGGGTTGTAGCTTATCTGGGTCAAACCTTCATAGGGATTGTACCTAAAAAACACTTAAATAATCTCGATCAGTTCAATTTTAACCTACCAAGGAACATCGATGAATAGACTTTCATTTTCTGAAATTTTTTAATTAACTAAATAATTTAGGTATTTATTTTTAAAATTCTTTCTTTCCAAATCAAAGGCAAAAGAGATGAATGTCTCGCGATCTTTTGCATTCTCCAGTCCGTATAATACCTTTTTTAATAAATAATATTAAATCATTTTTTAAAGTATTTACCCCGCACATAACAAAAGCATCTGCTAATTCCTAATAAAACGAAAATTTTAGAAAGAAAAAATTTGGTGGTAATTTTAACCGTTCCATTAACGTCTAGCTCCCATGTAGCAATTACTAAAAGGTCCTAAACTTATCGAGGTTATGTTTTTGTTATGTTATAATTTTTGTTCTGACCTCTTCCACTTTACTGACCAATAGTCTTTCAGAATCAGGGCGCATATAAATAACCTGAACTTTTTTCTAAATTTTATTCATCTGAATACCCAAATCCCATTATGATCAACTGAAAAGTCCACATAATTATGGGATCGATTATAAAGCCATGGATGCCTTTCTGTTTCATTACATTCCTAAAATAGGTTTCAAATTCTTTTTCTCGCGTCTAATATGAAAATTACTATACAAAAATTCTTGCCTCAAAACTTTGATCATGCTTTCTCGGGCCTTAAAATAAGGAAAATCTGTTTATATTTTTCAATCTAGAATTTTTTACAATCTAGGTAAGATATTGGTCCAAGGGAATCACTCTGGATTTGTTCTGTAGTGTCCAAATCGTATCGAACCAAGATATTTGAGCCATGTCTATGATAATAGTACGAGGCGTTATTGACCATACTTCCTGTTCCAGCAGCCAAAAAATCCATATAATATCTTTTTAAGTTTTTAGGTATTAGATCACTAGAGATTGCTTAACTTTATATTTTGTTTTTTATTCAACAGCTCGCGTTCGTTTTCGTATTCATACTAAAATAGTTTGGAATCTATATTGCTATTAATATATTAGGTACAAGAACAGCAGATGCGAATGTATCAGTGACCCATCGTTTTCGTGCCCATTCTTCGTTACGTGGCATGGAATCTCGGAACCTGAAATTTTGTGTACATTACGGATTCCATCCTTATTTACCAGGAACCAGTAGCACCATATTGGGAGTCGGCATGCAGAACAGGAATGCCAACTGCATTCAACTTACATTCTAAATTTATTTTTACTTTCCATAAACCTATTTTAATTAACCTCGTTTTACTTGTTCGGTTGGTTCTTGTATTAATGTTGTCTGATTCATTGTCACATTCACCTCTACTCTGGGACTCCATTCGCGTGGGGGCGGTGTTGGCCCAGTAATAGTGTGAGATGATAAAGTAGGACGTTTCCGATAAGGACGAGTCCACCAGAAACGGAATGGACCTTTTGAGTGAATTACACCTGGCTTGGGGATAGGACGTGTGTGTGCTTTATCTGGCATTGGCATGCCCGGGCGCCATCCAAGTGGTGGCTATTTACAAAAAATTCATAAATGAAAAAGAAATTCCTTACGGCAAAGCCGGGTGGTGTTGGTTCGAACGGGACAAGTCTAAGAAATACCATTCAAATTTTTAAGTATTAGTCTCTTTAATTTATAAACTTAGTTATTTCTACTTCTTTGACTAACACAATTGGAACCGGTACGAGTTTGTCAACTGGAACAGGCGGCCCAGGGACGGGAATCCGATGAATGTATAAATCTGGCAATGAACAATTGCACTGTCCTGTGTAAATAAAAATGAACTAATTTTAACAATTATGAACCATTCTTTCCCTGCGGGCCTCTTTCGCCTGATTCACCAGCAACACCTTCTGGGCCTGACCGACCAGGCGGCCCTCGCTTTCCAGGAGGTCCAATTATTCCTGGTGGTCCTTTCACTCCAGGAGGGCCAGTCATTCCTCGCAATTTCTTCCCTTCATCTGCACAGTAGCGATGTACTCTTTGACAAGATATTTCAAAGACATTTTTCTAATATGAATCAAAGTTAAATAAGGCTAGAGTCTATCTTTTACAGGGATGATTGAATCATGTCCCAGTAACACGGTCCACTGGCTCAATTCATCATTTACAGCTGTTTCCAAACCAGCTTTTGGCGAACGTTTAACTCTTTGGATATTAGTTAATAATAATTTTTTATTCTCAATTTGTAACTCAAGTCGCTAAAAATACTAAGGTATCATTACTTTAACTCAGGGCTCTCATCGACAAAATGCCACTCAAAAGTATCAAAATCTTGATAAAAAAGTATATAGGGAGAAAATTTCCAAATTTAAAGTATACTCAAAATTAAATTGGAAAATATTTGTTCGTGCTCAAATCTTTTATATTTCTCTCTTAAATGAATCTTTTCTAATAATTTCTTGCTTCCATTGGGCATTTTGTGCATTTCAACGCATGACATGTCAAAATTCGCTGATACAAGAAATAAAGCCCTGACAGTCTTAACCTCAAGCTTTCGTCCATTTTCAGCGCCGCAGGCGAAAATTTTTTGAAATTTGGAGCCCAAGTAGTCAGATTTCTCCCATTTTCAGCGCCGCAGGCGAAAATTTTTTGAAATTTGGAGCCCAAGAAGCCAGATTTCTTTCTTTTTCAGCGCCGCAGGCGAAAATTTTGATAATTTCGAAGGCCCAAGGCTAAAAAAATTCACTTTTTTGCCCAATCCCTTCCCCAATTTCATTTTCAATCCAAAATGTTGATTTTAAAGTATATACTTTCAATAAAGTATAAATTCAATTTCTTAAGTATGGAGGTCGGTTTCAAAGTATAATACTTTCAAATAAAGCACGAATGAGAGCCCTGCTTTAACTTCATATAGGATTACCCAAATTTTTTGATAAACGTGTCCATAGAATAGGAGTAAACAAATTAAATGAAATAATTGCAAACATGTACAGAAACTATTTTGTTGGAATTTTTCTATCATTTGGAGGACTTTAATAAAAACAGCAAAATATTTCTGCAGTAAAATGAAAGAGGCCAAATAAACAAACAAAATCATAATTTTTGGAGCAAGTTATACAATTTGTCAGCTGAAATTTTATAGCCTGGGGTGGTGGGGGTGGTCAAAAATTTTTATTTTAAATGTTAAAAAATAGTCATTGGCGTTTTGTCATTTTATGAGTTTTTGGAACGTGCTATTGAGTCCCGCCGTTGAGAGACTCAATCAACAGCGCTAAAATGGACCGGATTCTCAACCTTAGAGACTCAAATGTCGAGACTCAATTAACCCCGCCAATAAATTTTCCATTTAGTCCAGTGATTTTTTGTTCGTAAAAACTTTTTTTGCAGATTTTTCAAGTGATTTTGTTAAGATTAAATGACTTCACATGGTGAATGTGCTGGATTAGGGAAAGGACAGTGGAAAGAAGAGGATTTTGCAAACTTTTGGGATCATTATAATATTGCACAAAAATGGATTGGAATTGAGGTTTATAAAATATTTTATTTTAGTTTTTTTATTTTTAGGCAAGGGCACGTGAGATGGCATGGAAACATTGGAACAATGGACGTGTTAATAATGATGCTCCACAAAGCAGTAAAAGCATGCAAAGTCTTTCAGATTCTGATTTGACTCCAGAAGTGGTCGACTTTTTGCGTAAATCCATTGATCATCGCAAACAACGTTTGTTTTCTTTTTAAAATCCTTTTCAATTAACACAACAAATTTAAGGTGATGAACATAAACGGATTGAAACAGCGCTTGCTAATTCTATGAATAAAGGGTTGGAGTATCGTGATGCTACTACTGGTATATTAGCAAGATATTCAAAATTTATAAAACTAATTTTAGTTGGACGGTTGGGAAATTTTCGCTCATCAAATCGGTCAACCATGTCTCATCAGAATGGCCAAAAGAAAGCACTTTATGGGGAGCCAGCTTTTTTGAAGTTGAGAGAGCAGGAATTGTCAATTCAAGAAAATTTTAATAAGCAAGTAAATGAAAACAAGCCACAAACTTGGCCTAATATTCCAATGCGCTTTTGATTTATTTTCGTTAAATTTTACTAATAAATAAATATTTTTTGAATTAGTTTGAATTTCTACAATGTTTTGAACAAAAATTTTATTTTCCTAGAATTAGTTTTAATTTTTCAAAGTTTTTTTTGTTAAAATGGTTCTTCAAACGGCATTGAATTATCTTAGTCAGGCAAGCTCTCAATTTGGACTGTCAGCTGATCAACATGCTTTAATTGGTCAAACTATTGAGGTTGGCAGTGAATCGTATACTGTTCGGTCTTTAATTGCTGAGGGCGGTTTTGCTCTTGTGGTATCTAAAATCTTAATTTTGTTTAACATGTGTTTTTAAGTTCGCTGTACAAGATGTGAGGAATGGTGAATGGTTTGCGCTAAAAAGACAACTGGCTCATGATAAAGCGACAGCAGAATCAGTTTTGCGTGAGATGAGATTTATGAAACAAGTTGGTTATTTGCTGTAAATATTTTATTTAATAATCTGATTAGTTGAATGGACATCCAGCAATTGTACATTTTGTTCATTCAACGCAACTTGACGGCTCAAAAACTATGCAAAGGCATCAGCAATGTTATGCCGAATTTTTAATTTTGACTGAATTGTGCTCTGGTGGCCCTCTAATTGACTATTTACAAAAGATGGAATTGAGCACAGAACAAATTTGTAAAATTTTCTATTCAACTTGCTCTGCTGTTCAACATATGCATGATCGCAATCCACCTATTACACATAGAGATATTAAGGTTTATATTGAATTAGATTCTTTTATGATTCCTTTTTTAGATTGAAAATCTCCTTTTTGACTCTCGTGGCTTTATTAAGCTTTGTGATTTCGGAAGTGCTACAACTGATATTTACAGACCTAAGGATGATTGGAACGCATTAATGCGCTCACAATTGGAAGAGGAGGTTTATAAATTTATCTTAAATCTGACTAATAACTGACATTTTAGATGTCAAAACACACAACACCAATGTATCGTGCACCTGAGATTTTAGAAACATATCAAAACTATCCGATAGGGCCTGCGCAAGATATTTGGGTATTTTTAATTTTGGCGTCTTTTGATAATATTTAACTTATTAAAGGCTCTTGGTTGTGTACTTTTCTATATCTGCTTTAAAGTGCATCCGTTTGAAGATAGTGCTAAACTTAGAATTATAAACGCAAAATACTCAATAACTAGCAATTCTCCATTTCGAATATTTCACGACTTAATTAGTAATCTCAGAACTCTAATAAAGCAATGATTTTTTTGTTTACAGAAATAACACTTCAACCTGATCCGTACTCCCGTCCTACAATTCAAGATTTGTGTGAACAGGTTAATACATTTTCAATTTTAACTCATGTTGTATTAAGGTTGAAGATATTGCTATGGCTTTAAATGTGAATCTAAACGAGCCTGTTATACCATCTGATAGATTGGACTCTTTGATACCTAAAAATGAGTTTTCTGCATCTACACAATCATTGGCAAGCTATTATTGTTATTTAGACTAATGTAAGCATGAAAATTTTGTTTTTGTAGTACGGCCAGTCTGTTAAGTTTTTCGATCGTGGGATGAATTTAATTAAGACGATTAAAGAGAAGACTCCAGTCACAAATTTATCTGGTTACTTTTTTAACTTTTACATATTTAATTGTAAATATTTTTCAGAACATTTGAAAACTCAATTGGGATTTGAAGCAACTCAACCTGACCCAGCTAAATCTAATTCAAACCTAGAGAGAAAAGCACCGCCTCCAAGACCTCCTGCCCCATCTTTATTTAAAACTCGAACTGTTCAATTAACACACGAAGATCCACAACTGAATTTGCATCCAAAACTAGAAGCTATTGCGACAGGTATGAATGATCATCCTTTCGGAAACGATTTGAATAAGAATATTGTTGGAGAGAAAAGAGATGATGTTTTGATATCAGCTTGGGAAGATGATGACAACATTCTTAATGGTTGAATTAAAAATATTCTTTATTCACAATCTTATTTTTTAACAGAAATCGAGACAGCTTCCATACCCTCTTTTCAACAAAAATTAATTGATATTCCGGCAACTAGCGAAACTTTTACAAGCAATATTACTTGTTCAAATTTACTTGACGAATTCAATTCTATATTTCCTCCAACTTTGAATCAAAATTCTTCTAGAAATTCAGCTAAAAATAAAAGTATTGATGATTTGCTTAATTTAGTGGATCAGGAAATTACTACAAAAACGGAAACGGCAGCATCCACTGGACCATCAATTCATCACAACAAATCCACTCCAGATTTTTTGTTCAACGAAGAAAACAAAATGGGCAATGAATCTACTACTAAATCTGCCAATGATATTCTTGATGAATTTCTGTCTTCAACAAACTTGTCATCAAATAATGTTTTATATATTTTTGAGAATTTTAAATATCTTTTTAGGAAATTCCAAGCACTTCAAAGCCAGATTATTCAAGTATACATTTTACAAAAATAGAAGGTTTATCTTACTTGTTAAATTGAAATTTAACATTTTTTAGCCAAACAAACTTCTGAAAATGTAAAAAAGACGTCTTTAAATTTTGATGCATTTGATGATTTACTTTCTGCGCAAGGGTTTATTTCATCATCAAAGCAATCAAACAAAACACTTTCTGCTATGGTTAAAGAACGAGATGCTAAGGGAATGGATCCTTTAGCTTTAAAGGTCTCTTTTAAGTTGGTTCAAATATCTTTAATTGTTCTTTTTTCAGATAAAAGATTGGACGGATGGGAAGCAAAGAAATATTCGAGCGTTATTAGGCTCTTTATCTCTGATTCTTTGGGATGAAGCTAAAATTGTTTGGCAACAACCGAGTGTTGCTGAATTATTTGCTCCAGACAAGGTAACTTTTAAAATGTTATAATTTTTAAATTTATTTTTTGTTTAAAGGTGAAGAAATATTACAGGAAAGCTTGTCTAGTAGTACATCGTTAGTTTTTTTTATAAAATATAAATAATTAAAATTTTCTTGTTTTACAGCTGATAAACAAGCAGGAACGATAAATGAGCCTCTTGCTAAAGCTATTTTTACAGAATTAAATGATGCTTGGAATGAATTTACAAAAACAGCATTTTAATTGAATAAAGACATTGACCTTCTTTTATTGACTTTCTGTTTTTCACTTTGGCTCAATTTCTTTCAGATTCTTTTATAGATATTTTCTTTGATGATTTGTTGTATGATTATTTTTAATTATATAAATTAATTTTTTGTCTATTTTTTGTACTAAAACATTTAATTATTGACCCTTTGAGGTTACTTTATGTAGTTATCGACAATATTTTATATTTTGAAACTACTGGAACGACCTAATTACAATGACTTCAGAAAGTGAGGCTGATTCACCAACTTCAAGTACTAGCAAGTCGCGCGGTCTTTCATATTCTGATACATTTCCTCGTCATCATCACTCGTTATCAAACTCGTCATCGTCAAGTAAGGTTTATTTTTAATCTACGCGTATATTTATTATTCTGTAGGTAGTCTCTCTCAGAACGGACAACAACACATTGCGTCAACGCTTGTAAAACAATTGTCGCCTTCCACTCGTTTTGCATTCACTGATTTAATTATAACGATATTGTAAAACAATTCTTACTTTAATTTTAAAATCCTTTATTTTAGGAGGTTGGATTTTTATAAAAAATCTGCCGATGGACAATCAACGTAAGAATTAAACTTACTTATTTTTCAAATCTTTAAATTTAGAATTTTCTGTAACAAAGCACTCGACGTGTTGTTTAAATGGGGAAACCTTCCTGTAAAAACTCAGAATTCATTGAGATTACACATTGAGGTTTTTCTAATTTATATGAAAATTTTGTTTATAACTTCCTAGGAAGCAACCGCTTTTAATGAGGATATTGCTGCATTGATTACTTGTAAGTGGACTACTAACAATTCGAAATAAAATTCAACTTTTAGCCATCAAGTCAGATCCATTTTTGCAGAAGCATGGTTGTGTACCTCTTTTGGGATCTTTTCTCCTTGCAATTATTGTTGATGGTGATTATGATTCTCGGTTTCGTGTGCTCCTTCGTCACATCTCTGCATTGTTAGGCGTACATTGGGACGTGTTTGAAGAAGTATTTGTTTGAAACTAAATTTTTCATAAGCGCAAAAGCCTAGAAAATTGTTATTCGTTTTTCAGTTTGAATCGACTTTGGGTGATCAACTTGTAACAGAGTATAAAGAATCTATGTAATTATGTATTAGCAATTCTACAATTAGAATTTTTTATTTCAGGGAGAATCAACAAATTCGTGAGAAGAAATCCAAATTGAGAAAATATAAACGCTACGCAATTATTGGGGCTGCTACTGGCTTGGGTGGTGTTCTAATAGGTTTTTTAATTTTATAAATGTAGAATTATTTCTTTTGATAAAAAGGTGTTACTGGTGGTTTGGCTGCGCCATTAATTGTTGCCTCTATTTCCGCTCTTACGGCTACAACGATATTTGCTGGTTTAACTGGAACTGCAATTACAGCTATTTTTGGATCATTATTTGGTGTAGCTGGTATTTTATATATTTAAAGTCGATTAAAATTATTTTCTTAAAGGAGCTGGTTTAAGTGGTTATCGAATGCAGAAGCGTGTTGGTGATATTGAAGAATTTACCATTGAACGACTAACCGAAGAGGAGAATAGAGCTTTGCATTGTGTGCTCTGCGTTTCTGGATGGATTGAAGATAGAGAATCTCAAGCTTTTCGTACACATTGGCGTCATCTTTGGATGAGTAAGGAGCAATATACCTTGAGATGGGAAAGCAAGGTTTTTATCTTTTAGTCGTAAATTTATATAATTGTTGTTTTTAGTATTTAGAAGAACTTGGAAAAAGTATTGAATACTTTGTTTCATTCGTAGTTAGTTATGCAGTACAGCGCTCTCTGATGGAAACTGTTTTGGCTGGTTTGGTTTCAGCCATTGCTTGGCCACTTATTTTACTGGGATCTTCTTCCATTATTGATAATCCTTGGAACATTTGTACAAAAAGAGCTGCTGAAACTGGAGAACATTTGGCGGAAGTTTTGCTCACAAGATCCCATGGTCGAAGGCCTATAACACTAATTGGTTTTTCACTTGGTGCACGGGTTATTTATCACTGCTTAATGGAAATGAATAAACGCAAACCTTATTCACTTGGTAATAATTATACTTAAATGGGATTATAAATTGATTATAAATTTCTCCATTACAGGTATAGTTGAAGATGTTATTTTGCTTGGCGCTCCAGGTTTACCTTCAAACAATAATATCTAATTTTAATATAACGCTTTAAGTTTCTGCTTCACCGTCTCAATGGCGTCAGATTTGCTCAGTAGTCGGCGGCCGTGTAATAAATGGTTATTGTAAAACTGACTGGCTTTTACGTTTTCTTTATCGGTTTTTTAACCTTTAGATTATTTGATAATTTGTTCGGTTTAAGCACAATGAGTGTACAATTTGTTATTGCAGGAACAGGACCAGTTGATAACAAAAATGAACGAAAAATCGTCAATTTCAATCTTTCACATATTGTATGTTTTCCTTTTAAATTGTAATTAAACATATTTTAAGGTGAAGGGACATATGGATTATTCCAAGGTTGATTATTAGTTATAAATTATTTCATTTTATTTTTTGTCAGAAACTCACCAGAGTTCTTGAATCTGTTGGTGTTCGTGTTGCACCTCTTTCAAAAGAATCGAGGCAAGATTTGGAACGATTTGAAGAATTACAACGAAAATTACAAAATGGCGCGAAGCTGACCTCTTCTTTATCGGTTCCAAATTTATCTACACTAGATGAAGAAAAGTCTTCAATAATTCTCGAACAATCAAAAGAATTGATCAGCAAAGAAGACGGAGATTATGAAGGAGAGGATGAAGGATTACGGCTGAGAGGTGATCCCCTCGGCGTAAGTGAGTTACGAATAAAAAGGACACATTCATTGGCGAGTGCTGAAACATTTCATTCGGCTATGTCTACTTTAAATTAATAAAAATATAAGGTTTATTCTTTATTGTCCCTCCGCTCTTAATTTCAGATTTACCTTTGTGATATTTCTTTACTTAAACATATTATACTTATTCACTTGTGCCTTTTTTGAAAAATTAATAAATCTCTTCCCCTAACTTTTATTTTTTTTCATGTTTCTATTCTTTTAATTACTTAATCTTGACATGATTTCATTGTCTAATTATTAGTTTTCAGTTATTTATTTCCAATAATGTCAGAATTTGAACACCAAAGTGGAAAACCTCTAGACTGTTTGTGTATGGCTCTTAAAATATACAAACAAGAAGTAACCCTTCGATCTGGCGAGAAAATATATAAAATTGGGATGAGCATTGGTGGTGGAATTGATCAGGATTGTAGCAAGTCAATCTATAAGGATAATGTAAATAATTAAGTTTATAAAATAACATTTTTTATATTCTAGGGGATTTATGTAACACAAGTCGAGCCTGATTCACCGGCTCAGAAAGCAGGTCTGAAAGTGCATGATAAATTGCTTCAAGTTAACAGGATTGACTATGTAATGGTTATTTTTAAAAATTCAAAAAAAAAAAATAATTTTTCAGACAATGATTACACACAGGTTTTCTTTTTTATTCGATGTAAATACGTTATTTATACAAATAGTCGAGCCGTGAAGTACTTGTCAAAGGATGCTGTTCTGGATGTTTTGGTTGCGAGATCCAAAGAAGGATAAATGTTCTGAACCTAATTACATAATTCCTAGCAATATGTGCAAAATATCGTGGGGTATGTTTTTATACATTAATAAAGTAATTTATAAATTGTCCATTAATTATTTTAATTTTCTGACTAAAGAGAGATGAGAAAAAACTTGTTTGATAAATTTAGTAACAGGGTTTCCGTCATCTGGGCTGGTTTTAAATTTTCCTAAATAGTAAAAGCTGGTATAAACGTTGGTGGCATAGTAACATTAGTTGCTTCAAGTTGTTGATTGGAAGTGAGAATCACTCGGTTTTTAAGTTGTTCAAATGGTGTAGTCATCTTTGTTTTAATTTTTTGTATGAGCATATCAGGTACCAGGAAGCTAACACGTTGTAATTCGTTTCTTATTTGAGTCCTGAATTGTTTGCAGATTAATTTTTGTCGTTGAAAGGACTTCAGGAAGACATGCAAAAATTTAACCCTGGTTTTGAAATGGTCTAATATTTGGACAACCCGGAAGTTTCCACGTTAAGAAAAAATTTACTGTGCTCCTTCTTTTGCTGCAATTTCCAAAGCATCCTCTAGAGATGATAGAAAAACTTTGCCACTTATGCGTTTTGTAACGTTTCTTTGAAATAACCATGCCTTGTCTTCCTCATCTGCCACATAACGAAACAATCGAGGATATTTTCCAAGCAAGTGACCACGTGTAGAAGTAAATCCTAGCAGTTTATTCAATTTGGAAATAAGAACAAATGGAGAATCATTCGAAAATCGTTTTGGATCCCACTTAAAAAAATTTAAAAATATTTTCAGTTTGACAAATACCTTTAAAGCTTCTGCATGTGTTATAGGTTGTCTTCCATTCATTACTGGAGTACCACTTCGTCCCGTATCCAAATCAATCTTTTTGGGACGACCACGCTTCTTTGGGCGGTCTTAAAAACCAGGGAAGTTACAAATCAGCTGGGCCATTTTAAAATTTATATAAAACCTGAAAGAGACGAATGAGCGTTTTGTAATGAAGAATTGTAACTAATCAAGCTTCCGTCACTTTCATTATCACTATCATATAAGTGCGACATTTCAGTTTGCATTTGTAACTCAGATAAATTGTGTTTAAGTAAAGCGGTATATGCCTAAAAATACAATCACAAATTAAAATTAAATGGTTCTAACCGGAACGCATTTTCTGTTTCCCTCCTCACTTTCTTTCTGTTGCGAATCAAATAACGTTTTGGCGCCATCCAAAATAGAAATGCACAATTTATTGACATCATCTTCTGATACTTCCTTTAAATTAGATTTAACTAGTCAAAAAATTGTGTAAGCTCACATGGCCGTTCCTTCGCAAATTTTCAAAAGCAGGAGTAAACGTCGTTCGGAGATGGCGGTCAATAACTTGCTGCAAGTTATGAATTTACTTGTAAATATTACTAATTTTATTACCTTTATTTCTTCATTGAAGTCAGGTTGAAATACCTTTAAAATGGTCAGTATATATTTTTCCGCCTTCAAACCCCCTCTAACTACCTTAGAATAACCAAACTTTATACAAACCTGTCTAAGTACATCCAGCGATTTAGTCGTATCTATAATTAAATGCATACTAAAAAATAAAAAAATGAAAAATTTAACCATCGGCCATGTCAGATTTGTTTCGGCGTAGGGCTTGCCTTAATGAATTTGTTGTGGCAGTCGTATCATCACCAGATGCAGAAAGAAGATTTTCGAGAATTTCAATACGTCTATTTAATTTATTTCCATTACAATTCCCAGGAAGATAAACAGCTTCGGAATCACAATCACGCATCTGGAATTGATCTCTTCAGTTGAAATTTAGCCTAGTTATGTTTTAATGCTAGGACTCTCACGACCCTTAATTTTTCCGGAAAAGAACGATTCAGTATTGCCAATTCAGTCTAGAGGCAATATTTGGGCCATAATTTTTTTGATTCCAAACCGATTTGAATGACTATTATATCATTCAAAAGTCCTTGATGTGTGGATCATTTTTTCTAACAGGATTGGGTTGATCAGATCATGTGCACAATTAGTTTTGCGTTAACTTTCGGCCTGCCGTTGCGTTCTTGAAGTGACTCTCGTGCACTCCGCTTTTTAAATACTCTTGTTTGTAATTTCCTTTTTCGAGACTCGTTTGTACTTGTTTACGATCGAAGTATTGTTTATTTTCGTTCCATTTCAGACTATTTATTTGTGAATGCATGCAAACACTTTTACAAATTGATTGTTAAAAATTATATAGTTTTTAAATGCCGTGTTAATTGCTCTTTTAACAAGAGAAAAACAGACTTTTCTTTGATGTTAAAAATAAATCCTGTCTAATTAAAATTGTTTCTTGGACATTAAATTTACCCATGGTAACCTGCTGACAAAAATTAATTACCTCTCGCGCCCTTTCCGTTAACTTTCACAAATAATAATTTTTTACCTCTTCCTATTTAATTATTTTTTTTATTTTTAGTAAAATGAGCCAAATATTAAACATTCCACGTTCATCATTACAACTTTTAACTATTTCTTTGCTTATTTTCTTCACAATTGTTGCTATTCATTCACAATTATTTTATGAAAAAGCTGACGAGAATGTATCCACTGATAGGCTTCATCCAGCAAATACTGATGAGCTTAACAAATGCCTTTCACCAGATTTAGAGGAACAAGTTGTTTAATTTTGATTTTTTTTATAAATTTATCATTTAGGAGAAAAGTCAATTTCGGTTTTTTGCCGCTGTTATTGATGCTGGCTCTACGGGAACAAGGTTTATAACGATTATATATTGCATATTCTTGAATTCTTTTTAGACTTCATATCTTTGAATTCAGTCATGATACAGCAAAGGATCCTAGCACATTTAAGTTAGAGGCTGAAACATATAGAGAGGTTAGTTTGTTAGTTTCGATAAAATCCTTGGTTCAGTTGGATAGTGTTTAGATTTGCACCATCTAATTACTGGGTTCGAATTCTTTTAGTAAAAAACAATTTTTGCTGGAGCAGCCGATTTACCCGCGATTTCATTATATTTTAAACTAATTCTGTCGAAGCATGTTAATCCTTTTTACTTTTCTAGACCAAACCAGGAGTATCTGCTTTCGCAAAAACACCAGAACAAGCAGCAGAAAATATTCGAGTTTTGTTACTTATAGCAAAAAAGCACATTCCTGAAGAGCTTTGGGCAAAAACTCCAATTACGTTTCGGGCAACTGCTGGTGTTAGGCTTTTGAATGATAAAGAAGCTGAGGGATTACTTTCCCATGTGAGTATTTTTCTTAATTTTAATTTATCTTTTTCTGTCAGATTGAAACTGAAATAATGTCGAGTGGTTTGTTAGTTGATGATGATGCTGTTGGAATGTTGAGTGGAACTGATGAAGGAGTTTTTGGGTGGTTTACTCTCAACTTTTTACTTCAAAAGCTCGACAATGTATTAAATGGAAGTGAGTAAATATGTTTACACGGAGAGGTTGCGAGGTGTCCGAGCTAAAAACGGTCGAGACCGGGCTCATTCGATAGAGAATATGCCCTTTCTAGCAAGGATTTTTTGCCGTTTTTGCCCGTTTTTTGATCTGGCCAAGATATGGCCCTCCAAAGTCCCAAAATTTGGCATAATTTTCCCCCTTCAAATATAAACATTAAATAATGATTTAATTTTGTTGGCGTTGTGGTGTAGTGGTGAGTGTGCTTGACTTACTCTTTTTCTCTAAAAAGTTCGATTCTTTTTGGGTTTTATTATTTTATCTAACTGTTTTAAACATTATTTATTCCTTTTCCAACAAAAAAAATTTTTTTTGTTTGAAAAAAATTTTTTAAAATTTTTTAAAAATTTTTAAAAAATTAAAAATAATTTTTTTTAAACTAGATTTGTTATAAAACTAGAATTTACTACAGCTGGCACATAAAATAAAACTATTCCAAACAATTAGGTGTATTACATCCAAAAGAAGACGATAATGGATGATCGAATTCTCCCGGAGAATCTTCTCCTCTCCACCCAATAACTCGTCAGAATAATGTTTTTAAAAAATTTTTTTTTATTTTTAAAAATTTTTAAAAAATTTTAAAAATTTTTTTCAAACAAAAAAAATTTTTTTTTGTTGGAAAAGGAATAAATAATGTTTAAAACTAGGGTTGGTCCCCGAGCCTTCGGGGTTGAAAAAGTCGGGGGTCGGGGTTTTCGGGGTTGACAACGTCGGGGTCGGGGTCGGGGTTGCTCAATTTGTTCGGGGTCGGGGTCGGGGCTGAAAATAATGTCGGGGTTCGGGGTCGGGGGTCGGGGTTGTAGTGAAAATTTACAAAATCCAGCATTTTCATCCAACATTACTGTTCAAAATCAACATTTTTATTAAAAAAATCAACTTAATCTTCATTATCTTCACTTTCTATATCTAATTCGTTATTAGTTGAAGGCGCAAGAATTACTTTATCCAAGTTATCCTTCATAATCACCAAAATCCCCAAACCCACAAGGTAACTCTTACTCCCCCTCTTATGTAAAGGGGTTGAGGGGATATGAAGGCGCCGCAGGCAAAAATTTTGAGAAGCGCCGCAGGCAAAAATTTTGAGAATTTTGGAAGGTCAAGAGCCAGATTTCTTCTATTTTCGGCGCCGCAGGCAAAAATTTTAAGAATTTTGGAAGGTCAAGAGCCAGATTTCTTCCATTTTCGGCGCCGCAGGCAAAAATTTTGAGAATTTTGGAAGGCCAAGAGATAGATTTCTTCCATTTTCTGACCCAAGGCAAAAATTTAGGAAAATTCATGACTAGTTAAAATTTCTAATATTGTTTCAAGTTTAAAATATTAAAAAAATAAATTTGCAAATTTAAAATCAAGATCAAAGTTTAAAAATATTTATTTTTGAGAAGAAAAACTTTCTCAGCCTCATTTCCATCCATGGATTCGAACAACATCCCTATCAAAATAGCTAGATGGGTGAAGTCAGTTAACCTAACCACACAACCACCGACCAACATAAGGAAACAGGAGAAAATACAAATATTCCTTTCCCTTTTCCTTCATATATTTAACATCAAAGTCCCGATCCCGTTCCGATCTCTAGTTAATTAATGCAGTTTGAGTCGGGGGCATAAAAATTTTTCGGGGTTCGGGGTCGTCGGGGTCGAACTATCGGGGGTCGGGGTTTTCGGGGTTGGGAATGTCGGGGTCGGGGTCGGGGTTTTAGGTCAAAAAATGTCGGGGTTCGGGGTCGGGGTTAGTCGGGGTCGGGGACCAACCCTATTTAAAACAGTTAGATAAAATAATAAAACCCAAAAAGAATCGAACTTTTTAGAGAAAAAGGGTAAGTCAAGCACACTCACCACTACACCACAACGCCAACAAAATTAGTCCATTATTTAATGTTTATATTTGAAGGGGGAAAATTATGGCAAATTTTGGGACTTTGGAGGGCCATATCTTGGCCAGATCAAAAAACGGGCAAAAACGGCAAAAAATCCTTGCTAGAAAGGGCATATTCTCTATCGAATGAGCCCGGTCTCGACCGTTTTTAGCTCGGACACCTCGCAACCTCTCCGTGTTAGATCTAAAATTATTTTTTTAGGTGGAAAAGCAGCAACTGCGCTTGATCTGGGCGGTGGTTCAACACAAGTTACTTTCATACCCAGCGATTTTAATACTGCTATGCGTGGCCTTCATCGTCAAAAATATTCACATCGTCTCAAAATTTTTGAGAAAGAGCTTCGCCTTTATACTCATAGGTTATTTTTAAACTTTTTTTTGTAAGCTAAATTTATTTTAGTTATTTGGGCAATGGACTTGTCGCTTCTCGTTTAGGAATTGCCAAGTTGTCTTCTCCAGATTGGAGTCCGGGAGGTGCTCCAGCACTTAAAACACATTGTTTGCCAAAGAAGTTTATATTGGATGATTTTGATTATGCGGGCAATGTTTGGTTAATTAGGTTTTTTTATTACAAACTGAAAAGTTCTAAAATCTTTATCCTTTTTTAGTGCAACAATCGATGCAAGTTTTGAAAATTGTTTGGAAACAGCTAAACATTATGTAACAAATCTTACTGATATTAAGCAAATTAAATTATTGGTGGACGAGGAAGATCTTTATTTATTTGGATATTTTTATGATCGTGGGTTACAAGGAAATATAGTTGAATATACTTTGGAACAAATTGGAGGAGAAGCAAAAGTTGGCGATTATAAAATTGCTGCTGAAAAAGGCAGGTTTTTTATCTAGATTATTTTTTTATGGACTTCCCCATCCTGAAGACATTTTTTAAACTTCTTTCTTCAACCTCAGGACTAATAATCATTTTTAAGCTTGTGCTATGCCATCAGAAGCCATCGGGCCTGAACCATGGCAACCGTGGCAATGTCTTGATTTAACATATATTTATACACTTTTACATTACGGATATGGATTGCCTGATGACAGGAAAATCAATGTAAATGAGATAAAATTATTTTAAATTTAATTTTTTTAGTTAGTGAAAAAGATTCGTTCAATGGAAGTTTCTTGGGCATTGGGTGCTGGTTTTCATCTTCTAAATTCTTATCATGAAAATAAATTGAAAGAATCTCGTGATGAGAGGCAGCGACAATTGAAAGAAGCTTTGGAACGTGATCGTGAGGTTGATAAATATATTTTTAAAAATAAGTTTTTAAAAAGTTATTTTTAAGGATTTGGAAGCTCGACGCAAAGCAATTGAAGAAAAAGAGGCAGCCACGGATAAAAGATTGGCCTCTTTGTCAACGCTGGCGAAGATATTTCATTGGTTTAGTGATTGGATGACGCATTTGCTCACATCGCTTAATTTGATTTCATGAAGGAATAATATTTATTGAAAATATGAAGGCTCATGTACTTATTAAAAAGATTTTAGCCGTTTTTTTTTATAAATTATTGGATTACGACATTTTCTAAACATTTCCTTCTTTTAGCCTGCAATAGATTTTATGTGTTTATCATTTATGCTTCGTTAAATAAATATTTTCCATTTATTTCTCATTTGGGTTTTTTACAACGCCTTAAGGTGATAATTTTTTAGATATTAGGACTCTAGTATTCCCTTTAAAGTTTTTTGACGAAATGTAGTAATATTGAATGTATTAAGTAGAGAAATAAATGTTGAAGATAGTGTGTGAGTAGAGATATAATTTTTTAAATAAATGACACTTTGTCCCTTAGTTTAGAGAAGAATAAAAAGAAAATGAATGGTTAGAGAATACATCAAATACTAGGTCGGTTGAGTGCCAATTTCTCAGAGGGAAAAGCTTACTGTATTCGATAAAAACGTTTTAATTTGTTAGAAAAGTATTTAATCAATTAGCTTGGACTTGTTCTGATTTTGTCGTGATAAAGTCCTATGTTTTAAAAATCCACCGCTGTAGATAATTAATCTCTCAAATTAAAAGAGTCCAAAATTTTCTTTTCAATTCCTTTATATTATGGTTAATCAAGTTTAAGGTATCATGTTAACAATGTTTTTTTGGCCGTTTTTTGCCGCCAATTTGGCCTTACGGTCTTTTATTACAGAAATCTTTTAATTACTCGGTCTTTTAACCCCTTTTTGGCCTTACCGGTCTTTTATTGCACCGGTCTTTCAATTAATCGGCATTTTAACCCTTTTTGGGCTTCCGGTTTTTTATTAAAACGGACTTTTAATTAATCGATCTTCTAACCCTTTTTGAGCTACCGGTCTTTTATTGCACCGGTCTTTTAATTTATCTGTCTTTTAACCTATTTTGGTCTTTTCGGTCTTTTAATGCAACGGACTTCTATTTTTTCAGTCTTTTTTTACCCTGTTTGCCCTTTCTAATCTTTTAATGCAACGGTGTTTTTATTACCCGTGCCCGCTCAAAACATCAAACTCTTAAAATATCTAGACGAGTAAAAAAGCTCAAAATATCTAGACGGTTAAAGAATCTCAAAATATCTAGACGGCTATAAAATCTAAAAATATATTTTCTTAAAACGTCAAACTCTTAAAATATATTTACGGGTAAAATATCTCAAAATATCAAAATATATTTTTTCAATTAAAAGGGACAGTTGAGTCCGCAGAAAAAAGTTTTCGCCGCTGCGGAGGAAGCCGGGCATGTCGAGCGGAACGACGGCCGCCGCTTCGCTACGGTCGCCGCGAGCGAAGCGAGCACGACCGCAGCGAAGCACGGCCATCGTGTAGCGAAGACCATGCCCGGCCTACCCTCCGTAGCAGCACAAAAACAGTTTTTCCAGCGAAGATTCTGTTGGTCATAACTTTGTTCAGAAGCGTCCAATCGAGCTGATTTTGGTTTCACTTGATTCAGCTCGTCGAACTCATGCAAAATTGGTCCTGAAGTACTACATCTTAAAATATATTCACCCCTGATACAAGGAAGAAATATGGGACTCAACTGTCCCTTTTAATTAAAAAATATATTTTGATATTTTGAGATATTTTACCCGTAAATATATTTTAAGAGTTTGATGTTTTGAGAGAATATGTTTTGAGATTTTTTACTCGTCTAGATATTTTGAGAGTTTGATGTTTTAAGAATTTATGTTTTGTATGGGAGCCTTATTACCCGGTCACTTGTATGCCCAATCTTTCCCTTAAGTTAGAGAAAAATAAAAAATATGTGGTTTAATTTCAAATACAATTTCAAATACAGTAACTTCGCACTCTCTGAATCCAGCACTGAAGCGACCTAAACATTTGATATTTATTTTTTTCTCTAGCTCCACTATTTGTTTTATAGAATTTCTCTAACTCTTGGGACAAAATGTCATTTATTTTTAACATTACATCCCAACTTCTCAACTCCCTCAAACATTTTCTTTCTCTACTTGCTACATTCCACCTTGCTTTAAAAAAGAGTAAGAGTAGTTCTCAATACAAAAAGGAATACAAGAGTCTGATAACATGAGAAATGGTCTCTTTGGAATTTGATGAGGGTATAAGACCGTTAAATCCTTCAAGAAATCGATTTAAATTTAAAGTCCTCGATACATAAAATTTAATGAAAAACGGTAATTCAACAACAACAAATTCATTTTTATTTATGCAAACAGATAAAATTTAGTTAAAAACAAGCAAAATTTAAATGATGATTGTATAGTCAAAATTAAATTTGAAAATAAACCGTCAATTTTTCTTCATTTTTGAGAAATGTCGAAGATTTTTAGGTTAATTCGACTATCTAATTAAAAACAAAAAAAATTTGAAAAAAAACTATGTTTTAGTCACCATATTCGTTCATAAATCCAATTTTTTCTTTTATGCCAACACTTGCTTCTTTTATAATTCCATCGCTTCTTCAAAGAAACAAAAAGGCCAGGAATTTGTTGTTGAAGTTGATGACGAGGCTTGTGTAGTACTAAAAAGAAAATTAAGAAAACTAATGGAAAAATAGGAAAGAATGCCTAAAAGTCGGAAAGGATAAGTCGAAAAGGGGAAGCTTAACAAAATACCGATAGACCAAAAGTGAAAAAAATGTCTAAAAAGGAATAATGGACAGTAACGAAAAACTGGAGAATGTTGTGACACAGGGTTTATGGTGGCACACACGATTTTGATGAGGTGTTATTCGAAAGAGCTTGGCGAGCTGATTCATAGCTCGGGGGAAGAGGCCGAACGGACGTTTAGGGGACCGAGTTCAGTTTCCAAATTTCAAGGGGGGGGGGCTATAGCCCTAGAAGCTCCCTGGCTACGCCCTTGACTTATAGGATGGCCCTAACCATTTATCCCATATCGACTCATGTCAGCTCGACGAGCTTTTTCTAATGACTTATAATTTGTCGAAATCGGATAGACAAACAAAAACCTCCCTACAAGTCACAATCCCAAGGGAAGCAACCGGACGGAGATTTAAACACCCATAACAGAGATTCTTTAAATTAGTAAGCTCCAAAAGGGACAGAACTTGAAAAATATAAACAATTATGGAAACCTAATAATCAAATTAATCAATTAATTTGCAAACCTAATTTTCTGAATTCTAACAAAAGATTGCAGTTCTTCGGTCATTTTTTCTGCTGATTCTTATTCTTCCAAAGCATTCTCATCAAAAAGAGTCTTCACGCAACAATTCACCGGACTAAAAAATAATCTTGAAACCATAGTAAATAATTAAAAATAACCTCTTAAAAATTTTTAAGGCTTCTGGATACTTTGTCAAAGCTGAAAATTAAGTAATTAAAAATCCTTTAGACATAAAAACAACCTATAAAAAGATCAACCATTCAAAACAAGCAAATCAATGCATCTAACCAATGGAACATTTGCTGTACGTCTTCTCGTTTGAAAAGAACTTGGCCACCATTTAATTGGCTTTAACATTGAAAAAGGATAAACTTATTTAGAGGAGAAAACTTGCGGACAAAACTTGCGAATTTAATAAAGTAAAAACGCTAACCATGTAGACGAGAGCATTGGAGTTTAATCGTTGAAGTGAAGATCGCCCAGCTATCTCCTTAATGAAACTGGTGCTTTTGCCCGGCTATCTCCTTAGAGAAACTGGTGCTTTTGCCCGGCTATCTCCTTAGAGAAACTGGTGCTTTTGCCCGGCTATCTCCTTAGAGAAACTGGTGCTTTTGCCCGGCTATCTCCTTAGAGAAACTGGTGCTTTTGCCCGGCTATCTCCTTAGAGAAACTGGTGCTTTTGCCCTGCTATCTCCTTAGAGAAACTGGTGCTTTTGCCCGGCTATCTCCTTAGAGAAACTGGTGCTTTTGCCCTGCTATCTCCGGAGAAACTGGTGCTTTTTTGCCCTGCTATCTCCGGAGAAACTGGTGCTTTTGCCCGGCTATCTCCTTAGAGAAACTGGTGCTTTTGCCCGGCTATCTCCTTAGAGAAACTGGTGCTTTTGCCCGGCTATCTCCTTAGAGAAACTGGTGCTTTTGCCCGGCTATCTCCTTAGAGAAACTGGTGCTTTTGCCCGGCTATCTCCTTAGAGAAACTGGTGCTTTTGCCCGGCTATCTCCTTAGAGAAACTGGTGCTTTTGCCCGGCTATCTCCTTAGAGAAACTGGTGCTTTTGCCCGGCTATCTCCTTAGAGAAACTGGTGCTTTTGCCCTGCTATCTCCGGAGAAACTGGTGCTTTTTTGCCCTGCTATCTCCGGAGAAACTGGTGCTTTTTTGCCCTGCTATCTCCGGAGAAACTGGTGCTTTTTGTTGTTGCTGCTGCTGTTGTTGTAGCTGCTGTTGTTGTAGCTGCTGTTGTTGCTGATGCTGTTGTTACTGCTGCTGCTGCTAAAAATTGGATACATTTTTCAAAAATTGAAAAAAGCAAGTCTTGTCCGCAAGTCATTACTCCTCCCCACCCCTCAAAAAGGTTAACCCCAAAAAAGGAAAAGCCACGCTCCAAGTTGTAGAACATCTTTGCTATAAATGACAACAGAGAACACTAGACGAGCCATTAAAAATCGATTATTGATTTTTGGGATGAAGTGTCATTTATTCTTAATGGTTTGCATTATGCCAAATAGCGCAAATTTTTGAATTCTGAAACAAATATTGTTATATGGTAAAGATATAACGGTTTTTGGACCTTTATGGATTTCTAGTTTTAAATTGGAAATTTGTTCTACTAAATTAAAAATAAAAAATAGAGCAAGAATGTCAATAAATTGGATCTCTATACACCGACATTGTTTTAGCCGTTTTAGAGTCAAAGACAGAAATGCTGACCAAATAAACGTCGTTATGGAGATTCCATTAAAAAATAAAAAAAAATAACAAAAGTAAATCATTTAATTTCTTCGTTTCTTATTCTTTTCTTCCTTCTTTGCCTTCCATACTTCTTCCCTCCTCTTCTTCTCTGCATTTTTCAGCTTCTCTATTTCAGCGTTTGGACACCCTTCATTTATCAGCTTTTCTATGTAAGCGGTAAAACTCCTTCTTTTCTTCTTTTCACTTGTGGAGACATGCTAAAAATTCAAAATTCTATTTGAATATATTTTTAATTTCCCAACCTCTCCTTTTGCTCGCTTATTGTCCTGAAAAAGAAAAAAGTTTAATCAAAAATCGAAATTAGAAATAAACAATTCAATCTTTGGGTGAAATTTCATCAGGAAACCACCCAAACATGATAAATCTTAAATTAAGATAAATCGAAAAATTGAATGGCAGTTGGATTCCCAAAAAAGCTCCCTAAAATAAATTCCCCAATAAACAAAATATTAACCTTAGGCGTCTCTTTTTGAATTTTCCCATCATTTTTGTCGCTTTGTTGATTAGCAGGCTTAAAAGATAAAATCAAAAATAAGGTGGTAGCAGATTAATTTAATAACCTTAATCTTAATATCAGTTCTGCCTCGTTCTTTTGCTTCTTTTGTCGTTGAGATGTTTTGCTGCTCCAAAGGACTACTTATTGTAATTATTGGAGCTGCTGGAACTTTTGATGGCATGTTCAATTCTTTTTGTAGAGGCTTCTTAACAGGAATAGACTCCTTTTCTTTAGCATTTCCTTCTTTTTCTTTTGTTGTTGTTGAAACATCTTTTTCCTCTTCGTTTTTATCGTCTACAAATCGAATTTTTCTAATGGCGTGGCGTTCATTAACAATGTGTTCATCAGCAACTCTCTTCTGCAAAAATAAACAAATTAAAATTGTATCCGCAAATCATATAACGTATAAAACTGGGTACTTGTGGGTTATGCGAAACCAGTGTTTGCGGACATATTTATGCGGACTCATGTACGGAATGGTCAAAGGGTTTTCCTTCCTCGATTTTACCAAATTTCACCTGTGGCATCATTTAAATGAGTTCACCAATAAAGAAAAGATATGCATACAAGGTGTGGGACAAAATGAAGTGAGGAGCTTCCAAAATACATTTTGGAGAAAGCAGTTTTGTATGGACATGCAAATGTGTGAGGTTTTCTGAAAACTGATTTTCTTTGCCTCTATCAGTCTCTATACTATGATTCACCATCTTCAAGAATAAGAACCTAATTCATGTGTGAGAAATACTCTCCCGCATAAATTGTCCGAAATAACTGGTTTGGGATACCCCACAAGTACCAAAATCCGTCAAGTTAATAATTTAATTTAGCGTATGTCAAAATCTGCCATAAATAAATTCCCCAATAAACAAAATATTAACCTTTGGCTTCTCCTTTCGATTTTCCCCATCATCATTTTTGTCGCTTTGTTGATTAGCAGGCTTAAAAGATAAAATCAAAAATAAGGTGGTAGCAGATTAATTTAATAACCTTAATCTTAATATCAGTTCTGCCTCGTTCTTTTGCTTCTTTTGTCGTTGAGATGTTTTGCTGCTCCAAAGGACTACTTATTGTAATTATTGGAGCTGCTGGAACTTTTGATGGCATGTTCAATTCTTTTTGTAGAGGCTTGTTAACAGGAATAGACTCCTTTTCTTTAGCATTTCCTTCTTTTTCTTTTGTTGTTGTTGAAACTTCTTTTTCCTTTTGTTCTTTTTCGTCTACAAATCGAACTTTTTTGATGAGGCGTTCTTCAACAATGTGTTCATCAACAACTTTCTTCTGCAAAAATATATTAATTAATAAGTTAATATATTACAAAAAATAAACCTTATCACGCATTCTAAAGACTTCTGGCTCTGCCAGATCTTCGGGACTCCCATCAAATAACAAGCTAAACGTCGAGACTTTGCGAGGTTGTTCTTGTTGTAATTTGGGTTGTTCTTCTTGTAACTTGACCACAGAATCGTTTAACGGTTCAAGCATAAACGAGTCCTCCTTAAAAACATAGAATATATTTATTTATTTTCAGTTCAATTAATAAATCCTTACAACACTTATGCTAGACGAGGGATGGCTTAAACACCTATAAAAAGTTGGTTTTCTCACCCCGTGTCCGCAGTCCGCACATTTCACCCAAACCGTATTTTCACCAATAAAACTAAAGGCACCTCAGAGCTAGGCTATCTTATTGGTCAGAAAAGCCCTAAGAAAGCCCTCACCCAAATAGAAATTTGAGGGAGGGAAGAGAGGGGGATGGAAACAACTCATTCTACAGTCAAAAATATCTAAAAAAGAATAAACAAAACCTCCATTTCCATATTCCTATCGGGAAGTTGATGTATTTTCGGTTGAAATATTTCAAGTCCATACATCTCACGTCGATCTTGCCAATCAACCAAAGATTGTAATTGGTCTAATTTAATCTTCATTGTATTCATTTCTGCTTTCAATTGCTTATTCTCTTCTTTTTCTCGCTTTGCTTCAAGTTGAAATTGATATAAGTGAGGCAGTGACGATTTCATCGCTTCTTTTTCTTCTTCCAGTTTCTTGGCTTTGTCTTTTTCTAGCTCGAATAAATTTGATACTCTTCTGTAGTTTGTAACAAGCTCCGAAGATAGTGGATTTTCATGTAAATCTTTCAATTTTTCATGTAATTCTTTCAATTTTTCTTGATATTTTTTCTGCATTAAATCCATTCTTGCTTTCATCTTCTTATTTTCTTCTTTTGCGAGCTTTAATTGTTCCATTTCTTGTAATTTGGACATTGACAATTTCATCGCTTGATTTTCTTCTAACAATTTCTTATTCTTTTCCCGTTCTTGCTTCCATAAATCTAAAGTAATTTCATATTGCGAAGACATTGGATTTTTATCCATTTTGCTTAAAACTAAACGCTAAACGAAAAAGAAAAATTCACGTTTTTAAATAAAAATTATAAGTAAAGCAACCTTTTAAAAAAACACAAATAAATATTATAAAATTTGAAAAACAAAAATTTCTCGAATGTGAGAAAAACGGGTGAAAGACCCAAAACGGCGCGCGGCCAAAACGGCGCAAAGCCATAACTTGCTGAAAAACTTATGGTCCTTATCAATTCTGGTATCAAAATATTTAGCTCGATGAGTTGAATCGTTCAATACTAAAATTATCGAGATTCGGAAATTTAGAAGCAAGTTATGGCTTTGCGCCGTTATGGTCGGCGCCGTTTTGGGGGGTAAGGGACGATTCAAAGTCGCCGATTAAAAGAAGCCAATTCAGGGTCGCTGATTCGCAATTCAGGGTCGCTGATTCAGAGAGTTTAAATGTAAATTGATGAAGAATAATATGTAAATAATGTGTACAAGGCTCTAACCGACCACTAAATAGACAGATAGAAACAAAAATTTAATAAAAGCAGTTAAAATTTCAATAGATTTCTTTAAAAGAAAATTTTCAAAAAAAAAGAATGACAAGAATAATTTCATGTAAAATACAAAAATAATATCACCGTTCAAGTTTTTGATAAACTATGTATAATCATCTCCTTTCAAATTTTGCTGCAAGAGATTTCACATCAATTTTTGATATATTAGTAGATGTATTTGTGGCATTTCGATGTGGTGGAATAGGAGGTGGCTCATCAGAACCTGTTGATGATGATGATTTTCCAGTATCATAACCTTCTGTTTTGACTAAAGCCTTTTGTTCTTGAATGATTTTCTGTTGTTTCTGTGTTGTTTTTGAAATATTTTGATTCACAGATTGTTTAGTTGTTGCTTCAATTTTTGGGAGCTTTGCGCCAGAAATTGGAGCTATATTTTGTTGAGAAAAATTTGATAATGATGAAAAACCAAAAGGATGTGGACGAGAAGCATCAACATGAAGAACTTCACCTCTCACTGTTGTTACTCCACCATTATCATTCCAAATAGCATTAAAACTTTGTCGACGAAGTTCTTCTTGTCTTAAATGAGCATCTGGCCTAGCTGGTGCTCTTCGAACTGGAATTAAATTGAAACTTCGAAGTTCGAGTAGAACACGCAATTTTGACCAAATTCTTTAAAAAGATTGATTGTTATAAATAAATTACAAAAATTATTTAAAAAGAAACCTTTTATGTAACCAAAAACCCCGCTTCCTTTTGAAATAAACTGAAGCAATTACAAAAAATATAAAAGCAAATGAAAATAAGTAGAGAAATGTCATGGCAGGATTGAAAGCATTTGTGCTAGCTGGTCCTTAAATTAAAAAGATGTTAAGTATTTTTCAAAAAATTATTTACCGCTATTAACAGATCCACCAAAACCAGGTAAATCACACGCGACACCTAAAAAGATTATTCAAAAAAAAATTTTTAAATAAAATAAACCTCCATAACCACTAACACAATGACAATTTCCAACATTATTACAAATTCCACGAGAATTACAATCTTCTGGGTCACAACGGCTAACCATTTCCAAAATTGCTGTTTTATTATGGCAAGCAGCATTAACACAAATCTAATAATTATTTTTAAAAATTTAAAAATTTCTTTTATACTTTATTATTTCCACATTGAGCACCATCTGGAACCATTCCAGGATCAGCCTTCCTTTTTCCTCCAGTTCCAGCTATTGTTGTTCTTACAACTCGACAAGTTTCATCTTTACCAGATTTTGTCCGAACAAAACTATATGCAGAATATATTGTTGAAGGATCACCAAATACAGGTTTATCACTTTCATGACTGCATTGAAGTCTTCCACAAGTTACATCACTAAAAAGAAAGAAAACTTTTCTTAAAAAATTACAAAAAATACTTTGGTCCACAACGAAGATATTGGTCAGTATCTTGACGATAACCACAATTTCCACTGAAAGCACCTTGTTCATTAAAGGAATAACAATCTTTTACAGAATCATCTGCAGAAGGGCCCCATAAGAATTGACATTGTTGTTTCCGACTTAAAAATAAGTTTAAAAAATTCCGAAAAAATATTTAAGAACCTGCCACACGTTCCTTGATAACAAAAAGCCTTGAAGAAAAATTAAAAGTTAATTCAAAAATCTTTGAGAAGAAATAACCTCTAATGCCCCATCTGGACATGGATGACCATCCTGTACAAAAAAGTCTGCCGGACAGCTAGGATTTTTCCCATCACAATATTCAGGTAGATCACAACTATTTAAAGCATGTCGGCATTCACTAGCCATTTTTCTACAAATTTTTAACATCAAAATTAATTTTTAAACTATAAAACACAAACTTTAATTTGCAAACATTCAAATCACAACAATCTCCTTCAGCGCATTCTGCTTCAAGTGCTAATTTACATTCAGCTGCAATACAACAAGAATTTGGACAAGTTGTTGTACTTCCGCAGTCACAATCTTCACCATCTTCTAATACACCATTTCCACATTTAGCACCACCAAATGCAACCCTAGGCACATTATGAAGACAATAATCAACACCACGACGAAGAGCAGAAGACAAAGTATCCAAAGAACAATCAGAAAAGTAGGAAGAAGCGTTAACGCTACAAATAAGAAAAATTTAAATCAAATTATTCAAAATAACCTGCTACTCGACGGAGCCATAATACAAGAATCGACTGGGCATTTACATGTAGGACTAATGTCGTGATCCATTCTTAAAATAAAAATAAGAACAAAAAAATTAATTTTAGAAGTTTACCCAAAATTATGTCCCATTTCGTGTGCTACAGTCATTCCCACAAATACTGGATTGTCAGAGTGATCAACAATAACACCTCCAGAATAGTCAAAAGAACACATAGTTCCCTTAAAAGAAAAAAATAAAGTTTTTTTAAAGATTTCTTGCCTTGTAAGCTTTTCCAATTACAGAACCAAAATGAATATCACTTAAATAAAATTATGAATAAACGATTTTTATTTTTTAAATCAAACGTTAAAAGCTGCGCATTATCATTTGAATGTCCTTTAGCCAATAAGGATCTACGAAAACCAAGAAAATCCCTCAAAGTTCCATCAGCATTCTCAGTCACATCAACAGCATTTTTGTCCTCCCAAATGTCAGCCCAAGTAAGTATCACTCGAATATTTAATGGAGCATAAAGCTAAAAAATTTAAAAAAATGATTTACAAATTTAAATTAAAATAAAACCGAATTAACAGAACTAGCAATTGCATGAAGCCTTTCAGTAATTCTCTTCTTGTCCTCTCCATATTTTTTGTACTAAAATATTATTTATTTTAAAAAATTCTTAAAATTATTCTTACAATTGAATTGTCAGCAATAACAATTAATTCAACCCATCGCTTAATTCCATCAGTATATTCCGAATAATAAGTAGGCATTCGCTTTGTTAAGGAAATTTCACCAGATCTTCTATTTCTAACATGCCATTCTGAAAATAAAAATATTAATATGGGAAAAAACGATTAAAGAAACCACAATTTGGAGAATCTCGAAAAAAATATAATTTTTCATTCAAATGGCCAAATATAAATTGATTTCCATTATGACGGATAATACCACTAAATTGATAAAAATTAAAAATAAATAAATAAAATCTGAGTAGAACCATCTACCCCACAGTTAGGGAACCTAGAACCAACCCACTAAACCACACATACCGCACAGAAAAAAATAATTTTAACACACCTTAAATCATCAATATTACATAAATTCAAAACGCTTTGCTCTCCATTAAAATCAACAGCTTCATAAACACAACGTACATCCAAATCTTTTACTTGATTCAATAGAGATTCATTGTAATACCTAAAAATAAACATTATCTCTCGTAAAACAATTAAAATACCTAAAATGAGAAGTTCGAAAAAATTCCAAATCAAATCCATCAGAAAAATCAAAAAATCTGCTAAAAGACAACAACAAAGGTTGTTTCTCAGTTTTTGACTATAAAAATAAATTAAATTATTTTATTAAAATAAAAACCGAATTCAAAAGTCCAAATGCATCAATTTCTTCACCCAAATCATTTCGAACAAATACAGGGCAAGAGGTGTAGTTCGTTTTCATTTAAAGTCAAAAAACTAAAATTTCTAAAATTTGTAGCAGTATAAAAATCAAATATAATTATTTAATCGAAAAATAAATGTAAAAAAATAAGGAAAATAAGTTTCATTTTTATTTTTAAATAGATTTATATAAAATAAAAATTTTAAATTATAGTCTCAAGTGCTTATTCCTTCCATTTTTTGCGCATTTTTAAAAAGACTTTTAAAATTGAAAAATGAAAAAAAAATCTGGATTCTTTTCAAAGCATTTTTAAATTTTGACTATAAAAAGATTTGACAATAAAATTAAATTATATCCATTAAAGATTAAATTAAATGCTTTGAAAAAAATTTGAATTATTGGTTTATTTTGGCAGTTTAAATAGGTAGAATAGATAATCTTTTTTAGTTTAAACCAATAAGTAAAAAGGTACAATAAAATAAGGACAATTTTTTACTCAAAGTGAAATAACCAAGTTGAATGGGCAAGAAAATAAAATATAGTAAAATATAGGTTCAAAAATAGTAAAAGATATACACAGAAGAACCTGTGAAAAAAATAAATTACATTTTGAAAGAGGTATTGAAAAAATAAAATTTTTTAAAGGTTCAACTGTATATATGTATTTATTTATAACAAAAAAACCTCAACTACATTAAAGATGCTGATCCAGCCCAAAAACATTATAGGAAGATCTTGCCTGTGCACAAGAAGAAGACGAAGAAGAAGAGCTAACTCCAGAATTAACAGTCATTTCAGAACTATTAAAATAATTGTTTAAAAAATCAAAAAAAATTTTTAAATAAAACCTATAGAAACGTTCTTGAGTTGCCAATTCTTCACTAAATTTTGCTTCCAAAGCCTTAAAAGAAAAGATAAGAAAAAAGTTAAAAATTAAAAAACTAACAGCTTTCCTAGAAGACAAATTAGATTTCCATTCAGATAAAACTTGTTGATATTCTTTTTCATATTCAGCAAGTTTTGCTCGTTCATTGTCCAAAAGAATATTACGCTTCTCATTCTATAAAAAATATAATTTAAAAAGTCAGTTCAAAATTATGAAACAAACATGAATTTCTTCTAATTCTCGAAGCACATTTTGATTGTTTTCAACTAATTGTGCCAATTTTCTTTTACATTTTAAATCATATTCATCCATTTTTAAACGGATTCTTTGCTTTTCTTTTTCTTCAAAAATTTTTATTTTTGCTGTCCATGTCTCTGAGCTCTCACCCTAAAATGTTCGAAGATTTAGATTATCAAAAAAAAATTTAAAAAACTCACCGGTAAGTCAACTTCCAAACTTTTTCTGAACATCATTGTTCGCGTTTTACTTTCATTTCTTAAAACTTTAGGTAATGCTTTCCTATCGATTGTCAATGCACGTAACATATTTTCTTCGTTTGCTTGATTGATGCGTCTTACGTGTTCGCCCTCTTTTGCGTGTCTAAAAACGGTCAAAAGTGGAACCAATTATTAACACAACAAAAGAATACCGAGCAAGCATATGTGTCCTTTGCAAATGAAAAACATCCTGAAAAACAGTTTGAATAGCAATTTAATAATTCAAATAAAAATACTCTAAATTGTTGTGTCAATAAGGCATGCTTCTCCACCAACTGAGCTTCTTCCAACTCCCATTGAGCAGTTTCTAATCCTCTCTCTAATTGGTGTTTTTGCTCCAAAAATTGCCGTTCTAACAGACAAAGCCTTTCACGATGGCGATCCTGAGCTTTTTGTAAAAAGTTTTCTTTATTGCGTTCCAGTTGATTCATGAATTCTGCTTCCTACAAAAAATTTTATTTTATATTCATAAGCAAAATTAACAAACCTTATCAATTTGGTATTTCTCAAAACTCTCTTGTCTCTGCTTCATTACAGGCTTACGTTGAGATTTTGGAAGCATTCCAACTTCTTGCTTCAAAATCTTTTCTTGTTGTCTCAATCTATCACGAAATAGTCTCAAATCTCTTTCCTGAAGACAAAAATCTTCTTGGAAAACAAAAAATAATGAACCTGATCAATTCTAATTCGCTTAGCCAAATTACGCATCTCCTCTTCTTGTTGTTTTTCTTGTTCTTCCATTTTCTTCTTTTGCGCCTTAGATATTGCTTCGACTTCATTTTCATAGGATTTTTGTATTGCCTGAAAATTAAGGTTTGATAAACATGTCACAAATAAAACAAAGGGCAACCTGCATTTCAAAAGCAAACTTCCTTTCTTGTTGCTCACGTATTTGTTCAGCTCTCGCATTAAGTTCTTGTTGTTGTCGTGCCTCTTCTCTTTGTATTCGTTTCAAATCTCTCAACTCTTTTTTTCTCAATTCGAGATCCTGTTTTTCGCCCAAAACATGCATAGTCGTGCTTGTAACTTCAACTCCATCAACAACATAAGTACGTGTTCTTTTAGTGACCTTAAACATATAAATAGTTTACAAAATTTTGATAAAGTCAAACAGTAGCACGATGAGGTGATTTGCGCATTGGAACATGAACAGATGGTTGTCGCTCTTTGTGTTGTTGAGGTCGATTGATTTGATTCTAAAAGTTAAAATAAAAATTGTAAAACAACAGATTAACCGATTTTTCTATTAAATTCGATGTTGTTGAAGGCACAGAAGGATGTACAATGCCTTGTTCTTTAGCAGGCAAAGGTGGAGACGACCGAACATTTTGTTTTTGCATTAAATTATCAGCAACAGGATGAGAATGTCGTTGATTTAAATAACCACCTCCATTTGTAGTTCCAGAAATATTTTCAGCATTAACACTTCCAGATCTTTTTCGCTTGTCCTCGGTTTTGGAGATTCTTTCAGGTGTAACTAGTAAAATAATTTTATTAAAAAATAATTTTATACCCAACCTTTTGATGTTTCCTTTTGTAACTTTTCACGAATTATATTATCTTCAACATCATAATCAACAGGCGGTTCCGGTGGTGGCAAATCATCACATGAAAGATGTATCGTTGTTGGTTCAGCATTTATTTGTTCATTAGACAAATGGACGACAGTCTTTTGATTATCAATAGAGGAAGAGTGCAAAAGAGACGGCATTGAATGCTCTCCAAGTATAACTTGCTCTGATCTAAATAAAATAAAAATGTCAAAAAAAAATAAAAAATTACTGAAATGAAGCTGTATTGCTGCTAACAACATCCTCATCTCCATCATTATCGAGAACATCACAAAGATCATCCAAAATTTGAATAGCTTCTTGCCCAGAAGGGCTTAAGGTACTATGACTTCTAGCATTTATAGCATCATCATCAGGTGTTGTTCCCCAAGGCAAAAGTGCTGGTGGCTCTGGAGGTGGTTGTGGAGCTTCATAATTTTTCTTAGAAACGATAACAAATTGTTGTTGTTGTGATTGTTCATTAATTTTGTTGTTATTATCTTTATTGGGGTCAATAACAACTGTCGATGTTGTTGGTTCTAAAGGAGCATGTCGAAAGTTTGGAATATTTTCGATTGAAGTTCTGAGTGGATTATTATTTGCATTATTAATAGTGCTGATGCTATCAATATCTGAACAAGTTTCACGCTCTTCAGAATCAGCTATACTATCGATCTCAATACTGGAATTAAAAATTTTTTAAATTAAGAAAAATTTAATTTTTAGAGAAAAATATTAAAAGATGTGAACTCTTTAAAATAAAAAATACAAAATGAATACTAGACAAAATTAAAAATATTTACTTAATCAAAAAAAATCCTAATTAAAATAATTAAATGCCAAATCATAATAAATGACAAACAAGCTAAAAAGATTTTTCTTAACAAGACTTGGCATAAAATAAAAAAAGAAAAAAATACTAATGTAAGTTTTAAGATATGTTAATTAAATTAGATATTTATTTGATAGGCAATTTCTTAACGACAAAGTGCCTTAAGATGAACCTGTAATCGAATAAAAAATAAATTTAATAAATTAATTTATCGTTATAAGCAAATAAAAAATATTGGCAGTTATATTATGAGATATTCTTATTTGAAAAGAAGTAAATATAGAAGTTAAAATTACTACAAGATAAGATAGAAATAGCCGATTTTCTTTCGAAATAAGACTGAAATGCTTAAGCAAAAAACTGAATAAAATTTTTGACTAAATAAAACGGCTAATTAAATAGGAAAATAAAATTAGGAAAAAATATTAATAATTAAATTAAAGACTAAACTAATGCCGATTTGGAATAAGAGGAAGATTATTATTAATTAAATGGGAATTAGAAGAAATACCTCCCAGGACTTTTGTAAATTTATGGTTTTTAATAAAATCATTAAGAAGTACATACTTGTTTGCTCCAACAACTTCAATTATTTCCTCCAATACATCTGCATTCTTTTCACACAATAATTTGATTATAGGCCGTCGATCAGTAGCAGTTCGAATAAAAGAATGCTAAAAAAAATTTTGAATTTTATTTTAAAAATTTTTAATAAGACAAACATTTAGCAATTGTTGAGCATTCCAACGTTCATCAGGATTTTTCACAAGACATTTTCGAAGAAATTCTGAGAAAGTTGAAGTCCATCTTTGTGGATGTGCAAGAGTTGGAGGTTCCGATTTTTGAATTTTGATGACAACACGCATTGGATTCATATTATGATTTGGTGGCTCAATTTGTGCCATTTCGATGAGAGTTATGCCAAGTGACCAAATATCGGCTAAAACAAAAAAATAAATCTCGTCTTAATAAAAATAACCTCTAGAATCATAAGGCTGATCTTTAAAAGTTTCACAAATAATCACTTCCGGAGCCATCCAATAAGGAGTTCCAATAAAAGAATCACGTTTCTGATGATTTTTCATTATTGCAGATACGCCAAAATCAGCTGAAAAATATTTTTTAATTGCAATTTTCAATAAAAATATACCAAGCTTGACAATTCCATCTGCAGAAAGCAAAATATTCCCAGCCTTCAAGTCTCTGTGAATAACAGCTAAAAAGAAAAAAAAATGGAGAAGGAATAAAAAATTTTTTGAAACCTTGTGAATGAAGAAATTCCAAAGCTTTGACAACACCTAGGAAAAAAATTTTTATTTCGTTGTAATTTCATTTTAACTGTAAACTATAATTTTTTGAATAAATTACTGACCATGTGTAACATAAGCAATTTGCGGCTCAGTTAAAGGCTTATCCAATTCTGCCATTATAGAATCAATTGCACCACCAGCACAATATTCCAATATCATCTATAAAATAAATTATTTTTTTGGATTTCTAAGATAATACTTACATAAAGCTTTTCTTCAAAGAAATAACAAGCATGAAGTCCAACAATATTTTCGTGTTCCTTTGCAAGTGAAAGAATTTCAATCTCAACAAGAAAATCTTCCAAATTTTCTCCTTCTTGAGGTGAAATAGCCTAAAATAAGAAAAAAATTTTAACGAATTTTTAATTAACAAAAAAACCTTCGAAGCTGCAATCAAATGAGAATTACTTAAACTGCAAACTTTCTCAATTTTTCCAAAAGCACCTTCAGCAATCTCTCCAAGCACTTTCCAATGATCCATTGGGTTAACATCTTTTAGTATTATTGAGGGAAGTTTATGATTGGTAGATTGATTATTAGACTGTTGTCCAAGCAATAAATTCTTAAACATGCCAAATATGGCCATTTTTTGTTTGGGAAGGGGGCTAAAAAATATTTTAAATGGATGGCTATCTTTCAGATTAATTTTTAAGGTGTTTTTAACGAACAACAAGGAAAGGGAATTTCTAAGGAACAAGAATAAACATTCTGAAAGATCGCCAAATATAAATTAAATCGTATAACAAGAAAAGCTAAAATAAACGAAGATGTAATCAAAACAATTTTTTGATTACATTTAAAGAAATATGAGTATTTGAAGAAAAGGGAATTAATGCGTGATTCATCCAACCGATTATTCTTTTTACGTAAATAAAAGAAATCGCAGGCAATCTCAAACGGAAGAACAAGTTACAATTTACCGAAATGCTCGTGAACGGCTCGTGACCAATTTGGTTGTTGGCAAATGAAAAGAAAGGACAAGTCAGTTTGTCGCTGGAAAAATGTTCAGGACTGTTTGGTGTTAACGAGATTTCGAAATCAATAAATTAAATAAGGCCCAATCCCCAATTAGTAACAATGAACAAAATTAACCAATTCGTCTACAAATATCCAATTCGTCAAATCCCCATTTCGTCCCAACCCCAATTCGTCCTAATGAACAAAAACTTTCGATTAGTCACATAGCTAGAACAAAAATCGAATAAAGACGATTTTTAACATTCGTGTAAATCTAAATTGTTTTTTTGTTTTTTCTTTAACTATTTTTAATTTTTTTTTTAATTTAGAAAATTTATCAATTTAATTGAAAACAAATAGAAGAAAAATGCCTCCAATTGAAATTTTGGTGCAGGCTCCACAGCAGCCTATAAAGGTTTCTGGACGTGAGGAAGATTCAATGAATAAAGAGCCTTCAATGAGTGGTCAACAAATTGTTGGTTTAATTATTCCACCTCCAGATATTCGAAGTTTTTTTTTAATTTAAGCTTAAAAATTTTCTATTTTTCTTCAGCAATTGTTGACAAAACTGCTCTTTTCGTTGCACGTAATGGTGTTGAATTTGAAAATAAAATTCGAGAGAGAGAAGCTTCAAATATACGTTTTAATTTTCTTACGCCTGTTGATCCGTACCATGCTTACTACAAAAATAAAGTGAAAGAATTTGAGACGGGAGTTGCTTCTGCTGAATTATTAACTAAACTTAAAGTTCCTGATGCTGTTCGTGAACATATACAAAAGGCTGAATTTGTTCCAAAAAATCCACCAAAACCTTTTGAATTTTGTGCTGATCCATCGACGATAAACGCTTTTGACTTGTATGTTTTATTAAATAGACCTTGGAACAAGGGAAGAGAACATGGGGGAGGGGAACGACAAAGAGGAGAGGAGGAACATTCTCCAAACTCTATCCCTTATAACTTAATTTTTTAACCTTTTTTAAGGGATCTTATCCAACTTACCGCTCTTTTTGTTGCAAGAAATGGGCGTCAATTTCTCACACAGTTAATGAATCGAGAGGTCCGTAATTTTCAATTTGACTTTTTAAAACCTCAACATTCCAATTTTCAATATTTTACAAAATTGGTGGAGCAATATACTAAAGTAAGTTTCCTTTAATCCCCGAGAAATATTCCCTATAATTATTTTTTGTAGGTAATAATTCCACCAAGGAATGTATACGATGAACTACGCAATTCTGCTTCACACAAAAAAATTTTGGAAGACGTTCGGTATCGCGTTGGTTGGGAAAAATTTCAACGTGCAGTTAAGGACAGAGAAGATGCTGAAGTTGAACAGGAAAGGATGGCTTATAATCAAATTGATTGGCATGATTTTGTAGTTGTTCAAACAGTTGACTTTCAACCTTCTGAAACTTGTAATGAACTTTCCTTATAGAGAAATATGTTTGAACTCTTTATATTATTTCAGTGAATTTACCCTCACTTTGTACTCCTCGGGATGTCGGAGCTCGAATTTTACTTCAACAACGAACTGAAGCAGCTAAAGCTGCAGCTGAAAGTGTTGCAATGGACATGGATGAATCAGATTCTGAAGATGAAGAAGAGAAAAAGAAGCAGAGAAATAGAGAAGATTTTGATGATATACAACATCAAGTTGATGGGATGGATATTACTGAGAAACAACATGCTGGCTCGACTGTTACCCAGCCAACACCAGCAGCACCTATTGCTGGGAATGTTGTGATTCGTGATTACGATCCTAAAAAGGGTAGGAAATTAATTTCCAAAAATTTTTAAAAATTTATTCCTCCTTTTAAGCTCGTTCCGGCATAGTGGCCAAAGGACAAAATGAAAAATTCATCATTTCACCTTTAACAAATGAACGCATTCCTGCTGATAAGCTTCATGAACACGTTCGATACAATACTGTTGACCCTCAATTTAAGGAACAGAGAGACAGGTTTGTGAATTTTTGTTTTTTAGAATTATTAAAAATATTCCCCACAAAAATAGAGAGCAAATGGAACGACAAGATGAAGATCCGATCACAGCATCTGGTACAGAAATCTCACGAAACATTGCAAAATTAGCTGAGCGACGTACTGACATTTTCGGTATTGGAGAAAAGGGAGTAGAACAAACAATAATTGGAAAGAAATTGGGTGAGGAGGAACGCCAATTACCTCGTTCTGATCCTAAAACAATTTGGGACGGGCAGCAAGCTACAATCGACGCTACAACGCGGGCGGCTCAACAGGCTGTCTCTCTTGAACAGCAAATAACAGAAATTCAACGCCAACATGGTTATTTACCAAATCCAGCTGCTGATCGTTTTGCGCCAAGTACACCGAGTACAACTGCATCAGCGACAACAGCTTCGACCACTACTCCAATGCCTCCACCAGCAACAACATCTGTGCCAACTCCACTTCCACCTGTATGATTTTATAATCCTTAAAAATATTTATTAAAAAACTTTAGCGCCCTCCACACTTGCAACCACCAATTGTCTCAAATGTTGCCAAAATTATACCTGGAATTCCACCACAACAACAAATGCGCATGCCACGCATGCCGTTACCTGGGATGCCTCCACCGCCACACATGCTTCCAATGGGCATGCAAATGCCCGGACTTCCTCCACACATGGCAATGGCCCATCACCCGCAAGGGTTTATGCCTCCACCACCCCCACCCGATGAAAGTGGAGCTTCTGCTGCAAAGAAATTCCGCGTAGATGATGCTTTGGAACCAGAAGAACTTTGGCTTCAAAAAGTTTCCGGCCAAATAACTGTAAAGTTGAGCACACCACAAACAGATGAATGGAATCTTAAAGGACAAACATTCACTATACAATTGGAGATTACTTCAACTGTAAGGCTTAAAAACATTTTTTAATTAACAATTATTTTTCAGGTAAGCGCACTAAAATCGCTAATTCAAGAACAAACGACTGTACCCGCATCAAAGGCTAAGCTTGTTTATCAGGTTTTTTTAATTCTTAAAAATAAGCCCCTCAATCCTTTTTCATTTTTCCAGAATACTTTTCTCAAAGATAATTTTACTTTGGCCTATTATAATTTTGTGAATGAAGCAAATGTTCAGTTAATGTTGAAAGAGCGTGGTGGGAAGAAAAAATAGAAACTATACTCTGAAGGGGTTTTGACCGAGAATTTTTTGTCAAATATTCAATTTTAAACATACCACAAATTGTTTGTTCCTGCAATTGTTTATTCCTTGAAAATTATTTTATAAGCCCAATTATATTTGTTTTCCATTATTTCTTTAATCACATTCAATATATATTTGTATTAGAAATGGAATTAAAATCCAAATATTTTTGGTATTAAAAAAATAAAATTATATATTAATTATTAAATTAATAATTTAACAATAAGAATTTTAAAAAATGGCAAGAAAAAACTTGAGGGGAAGAGAGAGAGAAAAAGTTAAGTAGAAGATAATAGAGATAGAGATTTAAAAAAATCTTGATCAGATTCCTGATTTAGAGTCAAGAAAAAATCAAGGAAATCTGAAAAATGCCTCGATTTTGACTCCGAATCCAGTAAAAATCAAGGTCCCGATCTCTAGTGAATAATTAAAGGGATCTAGTAATTTTAAATTTTTGAAGAAATAAAAATCCCCTTTTTGGATGTTTGACTAATTAAAAAAGATACAAAACATGAGCAAAAGAATAAACTGAAAAGAAGGCACAAATAAAAGATTAATTTTGTGTTTTGAAAGATTATGCTAAAAAAATTTTAAAAATCACTTTTATAAAATTTAACTAAGGCAAAAATATACTCCTGCATTTTTAAGGTTGTATAGCTGTTTTTGTAGTAGATGTTGTATTTGATGTTAATTTAGAATGAGTCATTTCATCAAACATTTTTGCTTTTGATTTAGACGATCCAAAACCACTCTGAAAATAAATAGATTTTTTAAAAGGTTTTAATTAACTTGAAATTTTTAAAAATCAAACAAACACTAATTGTAACAAATTCAAAACAAATTGAAAAACATTCAAAAACAAAAATAAAAAAGCCCAACAATGTTTTTTCAAAGATTAAACATTCAAAAACAAAATACAGAAATTATAACCATGACAATGTTTTTCTAACATTAACAACAACAAATAATATACACAACAAATAAACACACCAACAAACAACAACAACAAAAAAAGCAACACAAACAATTTGTTTAAACAACAACCAAACAAACAACAACACAAACATCACAGAAAAGAAAATCCTCAAACAACAACAACAAACAATTTGTTTGTCTAAACATCAACATGCACACACACACAAACAAAACAACAGATTCAAACCTATTTTTAGTCACTTTTAAAGGTAATCTTTTTTTGGTCATCCCTCTCACAATCAAAATTTTTTAAGACCGCAAGCCGAATTTGACTAGAGTCCAAATTAAATTTTAAAAACTTTTTATAAAATCACAAACCTTTCTCAAAGTTGAATGTTTATCAAAACACCCCGTTGCTGCAACTTTTTGTGCAAATAATTTATCTTGCTCAGTTTCCATACCTTCTTTTTTAAGAGCTTCTAATTCCAAACGAAAATCTAATAAGAATTAAATATATAAATCATTCAAAAAATAAAAAACCTGCAAGTTTTTCACGTAATGAATGGTCCTTTGCTTGCCAGTCACCTCTATAAAATAATTATTTTTGTTAAAAAAATTTTTAATGAAAAATCCAAAACCTTGATTGCTCTAATTCTGCATATGTAGAAGCTCTGAAAAATTAAAAAAAATATTTTAAAATAAAAATTAGAGTTATCAGTCGTCAACAACCCCAATAAAAATTTAATTTACATTATATGTTGAAGTTCATTACTAATTGTTTGTCTCTGTTGTTCTGTAGCTATTAAAGAAGCAAAAACACCTCCATTCCCATTATTATTGTTGTTAATTCCATTAAAATCTTCAACATTTTGTTTCTGTTGGTGTTTTCTTTGTTGTGACGATAAAGACATTTTTGTAAATAATTTGTTGTTATTTTGTGTTGAAGGAGGATTTGTTGACGGGAGTGGTGGTGGGGGTTGTGGTGGAAGTAATAAAGCATTTCCTCCTCCTCCATTTATTCCATTAATTAAAGGAAATTGTTGTTGTTGTAAATGTTCAATTATATTTCCTTCATCAACACCTTCATCAGTTTCAACTGTTGTTTCTTCTTCCAATGATGAAGAATTTGTAGCTATATGTTTAACAGAATTGTTGCTACAAGGATTGGATCGGCGTAGTTGTTCATGATATGGCGGAGGCTTAAAAATAATAACGGTTAAAGCTTAAAAGTGATAAGGTGGAGACTTAACAATGATAACGTGGAAGAGTAATAAGATTGGGGCTTAACAATTAAAAAGCAGTGGCTCAACACCGATAAGCTGGAGGCTTAAAAATGAAAAATAATAACGTGAAGTAATGAATGATAAGGTGGCGGCTTAGCATTGATAAGTTGGAGGCTTACTTGTCAACAAGAGCCTATCAATATAAGCTGTGGGCACTGATAAGGCGGGGGCTTTAAAAAATTAAATTTTGCCTGTGTCATCGGAATGATTCCATTACTGCTGTTGCTGTTATTATTATTAAATTGTTGTTGCTGTTGAATCAATCGATTAGCAAGTAATTCAGCATCCTTATATTTTCTTTCTAAAGCCAATTTTCTTTCTTCTGCGCGTAATTGTGAATGTCTAATTCTTTGCATTTCTGCTTCAGCATCATTTGCACGCCTTGTCATTTCAAAAACTTCTTGTTCTGAAATTCTTGCACGTTCTGCTATTAATTGATGACTTTCTTCTGCATTCTTCATTACAATCTAAACAACAGAAATTTTGGAAAATTTTCAAAAAATTTAAAAGAGAACCTGCATCGTATTTAATTGTTCTGCCAAATGTCCCAATTCTGTTCTCAACTTATCCCTTTCTGATTCTGCCTGAACCCTTTGTTCACGCTCTCGTTGAAGACGAGTCTGTTCGGCTAATCTGCGCTGTCGCTGCCGAAAATTAAATGTTCAAAATGTTTGTTTAAGTTGTTTTAATCTTTGTTCCCATTATTCCCCCATATTCTCTAAAAAATTTCCTTACTCTTGTGCTTGAATCCTCATTTGTTGAACTTCAAGTAAATCTGGCTGTCGTCGTCTAAGATATAAATTATGTGTTCCTACACACAAATCCAAAAGTGATTGATTTATGCTCATATCCTCAGCTCTGAACCGAATTTTGCTTTTGTCTGCTGTACAAATTGTGAACTAAAAAAACGAGCAAAGTTAATTAAAAAATTAAAATAAAAATTCCAAACCATTTTGTTTTTAAAAGAAATGCATTTTATTTCTGTCCAAGGGAAGAATGGCCGAGGAGAAAGTTTATTATCTGGTTCGTATATTCCTATAAAAGTGATTCATTAATTGATATTCTTGTGTTATATGCCCCCAATTTTTATAGCCTCCATTTCCTTCTTCTTTCCTTCCTTTCTAATTTCTCTTTAAGATTACAAAATGGTCCGGAAAAGGTTTTACAATTTGTAAAATATATTTATTATATTCCGGAAAAAGTTTTACAATTTGTAAAATATATTTATTATATTCCGGAAAAAGTTTTACAATTTGTAAAATATATTTATTATATTCCGGAAAAAGTTTTACAATTTGTAAAATATATTTATTATATTCCGGAAAAAGTTTTACAATTTGTAAAATATATTTATTATATTCCGGAAAAAGTTTTACAATTTGTAAAATATATTTATTATATTCCGGAAAAAGTTTTACAATTTGTAAAATATATTTATTATATTCCGGAAAAAGTTTTACAATTTGTAAAATATATTTATTATATTCCGGAAAAAGTTTTACAATTTGTAAAATATATTTATTATATTCCGGAAAAGGTTTTACAATTTGTAAAATATATTTATTATATTCCGGAAAAAGTTTTACAATTTGTAAAATATATTTATTATATTCCGGAAAAAGTTTTACAATTTGTAAAATATATTTATTATATTCCGGAAAAGGTTTTACAATTTGTAAAATACGAAATGGAGCTATAAAAATGGGGGCATATAACACAAGAGTACCCATTAAATTCTAGAATTGATCCAAAAACAAACCCAATCCTTGCGCAGATACGCCTAACAGCAATTCGGTACCGCGTTGATTCTAAAAAATATTTTTTCTGAAGATATTTAAAAATACCCAACCAGAATTTTGTAAAATGAAGTCCCATACATATCCAATTCCTCAGCAATACATAAAAACTCCTCTTCGGCGTCCTCACGACTAAGTCCGCTGTTGTTAGCCCACCAATTGCCTTAAATCCAGAAATTCTATAAAAATAAAATTTTTTAAAACCAATTTTCTCGTGCCACATATCCGCACTCATATCATATTGTTGAATAACTGAAGGAGGAATTAATTTGGTCAAGTCCAACTCAATATTTTCATCGTTTTGGTAATCACCATACATTGCTTGTACTGCATATGATGCCAACAAAATTGCCTAGAAAATTTTCTGGAATTCAAGAAAAGTAAACAGAATAAACCGCTTCAGAAGGGCAATAAAGATCCATTGAAAGAATTGATTGGCGGATTTGAAGGAAGAAAAGATGCCTTTAAAAAATAAAAAATGTTTTGTCGAATTTATTTCAAACCTTGTCAAATCTTGAATCAATTCAGTCTTTACAGACTCTGGAAAAAACTTAACAAGAAAAAGGAAATGCAATGAACCATCTGATTGTTTAGGCATAGAATGATCTCTAACCTATCAAATAAAAATTAAATTTTAATTTAAAAAAAAACCTTTTTATCAAGTTGTAACCAACAAGTATAACCTTTCCTATTTGTAAAGCAAAGTCCAAAATACCAAACTTCTCGTAGTCCAATAATTTTACAGACTGTGTCAAATAAATCTTGTCCTAAAGCATCTCTGTCCATACTAATAGCATTCAAATCAGCTTCCATTGTAGACACCTTGACGCGTAATGGTTTGCTGTGTCCAGTTAACCAGTCAAGCATTTCGTTTTCTTTTTATAAAATTTTTTTTGAAATTAAATATTAGTCAATATAAGGCAATAATGTGAGTTCCATGTTTTTGAAAATTATAAAAAATATTTATTGATTGCTAGTAAAAAATAATAATTAATGATCAAAACAAAATTTATAGAAAATTAAAAAAAATTAATATTTATTTATAGATTAAATTATTAAAAATTGCACGAGTATGAAAATTATATTTTTGTAAAAACCGTATTAATTTTGTTAGGCACCTCTATTTTTTCAACTTTTTTCAACAAAAATCCTAGAAAAATTTTGAAATTGAAAACTATTTTCAGAATACAAAATTTTTTCTAAAAATTTTAAAACTCTCAAAAAATAGAGGCAATATATTTTTTTACATAAAAAAGGATTTTGCACATTATAAAAATTAGGAAAAAAAGGAATGTGTTTTTGTTTTGTTGTTGACTTTTGGACAAGGTGAAAAATGAAAAAAGAGAAAAAAAGAGGGTGGGTGATTGATGATAAAGGGGGTAAAAATATTTGATAAATATTTTTGTGTACTATAATAATATGATTTTTATTTTACCCCTCCCCACCCTCATAAAATTCTCCAGACTTTTTTTAGAAAATTAAATTTCTCAAGTATTTTCACATCAATCACACCCACACACACAAACACTCTCTTATAATAAATATCATTTAAATAACTGTTTCAGTTTCAGTTCGCAACAACAATTGATTATTATTGTCACGTTTTTCTATTAAATTGTTGTTGTCTTCATAATTATTATTAATATTTTTATTATTAACGGCGGTCATTACCTCTTCCTCACCTTTAGTATTCACATAACCTCCTTTCTTTTCATCCTTTTCAATATTACCAGAACCTTTGATGACACCAACAACATTCTTCTTTTCTTCTTCACCGTTCTTTTCATTTATATATTCCCCAAATTGATTTGTATATAAAGTTGTAGTATTAGAGTAAGGAAGTGTTGAGGGAAATAATTCTAAAAAAATAATTTATAAGAAGATAAAAAATGATTGGAGTTCTTTCTTCTGTTTTGTTCTCCCAAAATTTGTTATATGTATTCTCCCACATAATCGGAAAGTATTAAAAAATTTTTAAATGAAAACTAGGATGAGGGGGCTGTGTTTTGAGGGATGTTTTACGGAGATGATAGTTGGGGTTCTTTCTTGGTTTCTGCTAAAAGGACGGGGAAGGGAGACCACCCAAAAGCTATCCCCAGGGACGAGTACGAACCTTTAATAAAAACAAACTTTTAATAGTATCTCTCTTCCCTTCCACAACAGGTGTATAAAGTGTAGCATTTTCATCATCATCATTATCCTCTTCCTCATCCTCTTCTCCAAATTTTTCAATTTCTTCATCAAGGAATAAACCAAGCTTTTTAATTGGCATCAAATAATTATCTTCGTCAGTTAAAGAAAGTTTTGGTAAAGGTCCATCTTCATCACGAGACCAAGAAGAATGTGAACATTTTCGGCTACCACTTCCAAGTGGATCACTTTTATAACGAGAAGAAATTGTTGTAGCAACACTTCCATGACGATCCGGTTTTACACCACACTTGAAAAATTTTTAAAAAATTTTTTTCATTTTTAAAATTAAAATAAACGTTTCTGGGTGAAGGTGTTTTATTATTATTGTTCACTAGTTCAACAGTAGAAAAGAAACAGTCATCATCAGAAAGAATTGTTGTGTTTGTATTATTTGTATTTTCACGTTGAGGGCTGTTGGTGTTGATGACATCTTTTTTTTTGTTATTAAAAGATTAAAAAAAAAATTTTAAATTAAAAAACCTCGATTATTCAAGGAATTATTGCTATATTCAGCAGGATCTACAAATACAGGATCAGCAAAATCACTATCATGAAGTAAACGTGCAATCATTTCTCGTTGTCCAATACTTCCTATACGCGATTCCATTTGTTGTTGTTTTTGTTGATTTTCAATTAGACGATTTCTTCGTTCTTGAATGTAAATATGAGGAGCACGACAAAATTGTTCAAAGCGTTCTTTAATTTGTCTGAAACTTGGTCGCGATTCTGGATCAGGAAGCCAACCTTTTGAAGAAATATTTTTTTTTAATTTTGAATCTGGTCTAGTTTACGAGTCCAATGAAGACTTATAAATCCCAGAAAGTTGCTTGGACCCATAAAAACTTGATTGGACTACTAAACCATACCGGGCCAAAATTTTTAAATAAACTCACAATTAAGCAATTCCTGATACAATTCTTGACTGCAATTATTTGGTTGTTCTAATCTATAACCACATTCAAGTTTATCGACAAGTTCTCTAGCTAAACGTTCACGTGGTAACTTCAATTCTTTATAAGGACTACAAGCTCCAACAGTTAAAATTTCCCAACAAGTTATTCCAAATGACCAAACATCTGTCCGTTGATTAAAAATTGAATGCCTTAAACTTTCTGGTGCCAGCCATTTTACAGCAACTCTTCCTTCAATAATTACAGAATCATTAGGTCTTTGTAACATTGTTGCTAATCCAAAATCTGTAACTTCAACATGTAAAGCACTTTTTACCAAAACATTTCTAGCAGCTAAATCACGATGAACAATTGCACGTTTTGTTAAATATTCCATTGCTGAGGAGATCTTTTTTAAATTTTTTAAAAATTTTTGAAATTTTATACAAAAAAAAAACCTGATAGCAATATAGCATTAATTGTTTTGAACCAAGTTGAGAACTATATTGCTCAAAAAATTTTAGTAAAGAACCCAAAGGACGCAATAAAGTAACAATTTTAAGTCCTCCACCACCTCCTAGGCACATTCCAGCTACAGGAAGTAAATGTTCATGTTGGACAGAATGCATTATTCCTGCTTCTCTCAACATTTCTTTCTCGTTAAGGCGACTATCTAAAGCACTTATTGCCTAAAAAAATTTTCTAAAAAATTTTTAATTAAAAAATAAACCTTTATAGCTACAGGTATGTTCACTTTTACGCCAGGTGGACGCCATTTACCCTGAAAAATAATTTTTTGAGAAAATACAATTTATAAACAAACAGCATAAACAATTCCAAATGCTCCTTGACCAAGTACAGTTGATTTTCCAGGCAAAAAGTCCAATTCATTAACTTGAATAAGATTGAGACGACGCATGTTTGGACGTTGAGTAACTTTTAATGGATCCAATGGAGGAATTTCTATAAAAATTTTGAAATTTAAGAAAATATTTTTTAAATCTCTAAACCTGGCAAATGCATCTGCACTTCTTTCATATATTTTTTCTGATAAATTAGACAACGCCAAACCAAAAACTAAAAATACAAAAGGAAAATGAACCAAAATTTTACAAAAAACAAACTCCAATTAAAACTGCCAACAATATAATTGCCAAAAACACTCCTCCAACAATCTTTATTTGTTTCTGTCTTCGAGAACGTTCACGATCAATAAGTTGACAAATTCCTTCTTCATCAGCATATGGCAATTCTGGAGGGCATGCATTTAAACACTTAAAAGAATTTTTTGAGATTTTTTTTTAAAATTTTTAAAAACCGTAACAGTCCCATTTTTATCAACAATTCCACCATGAGCACATTTCTCACAATTTGAAGGCCCATCGTCATAACAAGACCGGTGAATATCACAAAATGGATGACAACGTCTACATTCTCCAATACCAGAAAGTGTTTCGTTGGGATATTTTAGTACATAAGAACCTCTAAAGTAAGCAAAAGAAAATAACAAAAACTAAAAAAAAATCTTCAAACTTTCCACAATCCATTGAACATTCTGTCGGACGATTATTATTAACAATAGCTGGTTCCAAACGCCAATAGGCACAATTACAAACTGGAGTACTCCCATCAGAAGCCATTTCTACTACGCCATCTCGAGTACAATTTTTACATTCTGGACGGCATTTACGACAAGACTAAGGGAAATATTAAAGAAAAATTTCCTAAAAATAAAAAAAACATACAAATTTAGTCAGAGAATTTGCCGGTTCCAAAGCAAGAAAATAATTTTCCCCTAGAGTATTTTTAAAGCCACAGACATCGCTTGAAGGTTCATTGCCCTTGAGACAACGCAACTTAAATTTTTTAAAATTTAATTAAAATTAAAATAATCAACAAACATTTCCAAGTTCATCCTTCAATCCATACAAACATTTATTGCAACCATTGTTACCAACAATGTCGCCAGGTCCAGTACATCCATCAAAACATGCTTCATGACACGGGCGACATTCAAATCCAAGAGAATATGTTGTTGAATTTGGGCAATATTGAACGCCTAGAAAACAAGAAACAAAAAAATTTTTTAAGAAAAAAATAAAATTAAAAAACATTTTTTAACTGCCCCAATTGTCCAACTTCCATCAGCAATTTGTTCTTTTGGAGTAGTCGTAGTTATAAATTCATTTTCGTCAAATTCATCAAAATAATATTCAATACTATTGCTTGTATTATTTATTGAATTTTGTAAAATCCAAATATGATAAGTTTTGCAAATAGAACATTGTGTAGGTAAAGGACCATGACATATTTTGCATTGATCATTACAAGGTTGACAAATTAGAGGTTTGGAATTGTCAACAAAATAGCTTTAAAAAATAATATTGAAAGAGAGAGATAAAAGTTTAGTTCCGAGCAGGCGTCTTCCTTAAAAAATTATAAAATAAAAATACCCTTGATCTGGACATTTATCCAAACATTCTTTTTCACGCAAATATTTTTTACATTTTACACATTGTTCTGGTCCAGGACCCCAACAACCAAATTCTTTTGCTGAAAAATTTAATTATACAAATTCTTAAGAATTTTATTTAAAAGAAACCTACCACAGTTTTGATCACATTGATGCTGATCTTAAAATAAAAAAAATTAAATTTTAAAAAGTAGCTAATTAAAAAATTTAATCAAAATGTCTATCCGACTTTTAGTCACAAGATATTTCGTCACTGGACATTTTGTCAAAAGACATTTTGCCACTATACAATTAGTACTCATTAAAAATCTCGAAAAATTACCGCAATCTGTTTCATTCCCATTATTTATCCAAAAGCTTTGATTAATGCCAAAAATTTGTTTGAACGGGATTGATTGTGAATAACAAAGATTACTGTTATTTCTCACAAAAACATCTTTAAGAAAAAATTTTTTCCTTAAAAATTATGAGGCCTTACTTCCATGTGTTATATTAGAAAGTGAACGTAATCCCAACCATTTTAATTGTGGATCTCCAAAAATTAAGAGAGCATATTTCTTTAAAAATAAAATTTTTTGAGGGAAAATTTCCTTCTTTTTTTACCTCAAAAAAGAGTTGACGTCCTTCAATTAATTCAAGATTTTCAAGAAAACTTAGGTTGGATGGCCTTAATGGATTTTTAAAATTTGAACCTTCTATTGCTAAAAAGCCTGTTATTATTTTTATCTGAAAAAAATTAATTTGGAAAAAATTAAAAAAAAATTTAAAACCGATTTTAAAATTTCCAATTGAGAAGCATTTAAAGGAGCAAATAATTTTTGTGATTTTGGTTGTACCTCCGCTTGTTCAAATCGAATACTAAAAATTAATTAAATTTAATTTTAAAAAATTTATTTTTACAATTCTTTCTCGTCCGCAAATTGAGAAATTTCTACATAGGATTGGTCAATAATTGTAATATATCCTTAAATTGAAATTAAAATTTTTATAAAATGGGAGGGTTCTCCAGGAAAGGGAATCCCCAGGAAACAGGAAAGGGAATCCCTGTTCCCCACGGAAGTGAATTTCCCTAGGAACGTGGTGATGTCCCTCTTCAGAGCCCCGTTGTTCTTCCCCGCATTCCCCGTTCTCGTAGAGTCGGTCCCGCCAGAACCCTCGTTAAAAAATAACGAAAAAAATTTCTCTAGAAATAACCAAGTAATTTTTAAAAAATTATAAAAATTTATTTATTTAAAAACCTTCAACTTCTGTACAATTTTCAAGTACATGAATATTCCCAGAATTTAATATATCCACTCCCTAAAGTTTAAAAAATATTTAAAAAATTTTCAAAAAAATTTTTTTACCGGAGGCGGGAATTGACAAACAACTGGGCATTCTTTTTCTTTACATGGAATACATTTACGTGGATCTATTCTAGGATCTCGATAAAATCCTGGCGAACATCTAGCCACACAACTAGATGATTCAATTAATGTACCAGGTGGGCATTCAGGTAAGCAATGCTTTTCATAAGCATATTTTGCTTTGGATTTTGGAATGAGTTCGTTAATTTTTTGTTTTCTGTTGTATCTGAAGAGATAAAAAAATTTTTTGAACAGGTTTAAAATTTTTTAAAATTAATACCTTTGTGTTCCTGTACACTGTGACACACATCTTCCGTCTTCCTCAAGTTCTTGACAAGCCTGAAAAAAATTTAAAAAAAATTTTAAACCTGCTGAATTTTAATTCCAAAAATCAAATTTTTAAAAATTCTCGTACAATGCAGTTCCCGCGTCCTTCTCCTTCACACCCTCCAACACAAGCTTCATCACAGCATCGGCTAATTCCATGGGCATCTATATAACACGATCTGCTTTCACATTCTTCTTGACAATTTTTTCGATAAACTAAAAATTTAAAAAATTTTAAACCTCTCTATTAGAAGGATAAAATTTAAATTTTTAATTAAAAATAATTATTAAATACTCCAAAAAATTGATCGCAGTCGACAGGATTCGAACCTGTGCGGGCAAAGCCCAGTGGATTTCAAGTCCACCTCCTTAACCACTCGGACACGACTGCTATAAATTTTATTTCCAATGTTAACCACACATTCTTTTTATATTTGGGAAAAGTAAAAAATTTAATCGACGAAAAAAATTATTCGCAGCCGACAGGATTCGAACCTGCGCGGGCAAAGCCCAGTGGATTTCAAGTCCACCTCCTTAACCACTCGGACACGGCTGCTCTGAATGGGTTTCCCATTTTTCTCCACACATTCCTTTCCTTTTCTATTTTAACTAGCGTCATTCTTTTCTTTCCCATTCTCTCTCTCTTAAATAAGGAAAAGGAGCGGAGGTGGGTTTCTAACTAGCATTTTTTAATTTTAAAATTTTTATTGAAATTTTTTAAAATTTTACCATGTTGACATTGATCAGGCCGACTCCTTAAAATAATTAAAATTTAATTTTTTTTTAATTTTTATAATTTCTCTTACCCAAAACAATTCTTTTCTCTGCATTGTTTACTACATGTTGGTGCTGCTCGACATTGAGCACTAAACGGGTTCAAGTCCAATCTTTCTCTAAAATTGTCACCAAGAAACTGTTAATAATACAAAATTAATTTTAAATTCGAATAAAACAAACTTCTTTATAATCAACATTTTTATCATTATCAGTGTTATCTTTTGTCAAATCTTGCTCCATATAACACAAAAGTGGTGAATCGTGTATTCTTACAATACCAGAAACAATTGCTAAAAATATTTTTAAAAAATTAAAAAATAATTTCCAAACAAACATCTTAAGGATGGCATATTTAAATATCTTAAGGTTAATGATGATCCAACAGTTATTGCACTTCCCTCCAGTAATTTTTCTCCCCAAATAACTCGAAGTGATGGTAAAGAAATTTCTTCAACGGTAACATTGTAAATGAATAAATATCCATAAATCTGTAAGAAAAAAAATTTTTCATGGAACTTCCAAAAAATTTTCAAAAATTTAAAAAATTCCTCCTCCCCCCTCTTACCTCTTCCAAATTTTGTAAAAAATAAAAAGGTTCTCGAGGTTTCAACAAAATATTTGTAACATTATTTTGTTCATTTTCTTGTTTTTGTAACAACCAATCATTTTCAATATCTTCTTTAAAAACATAAGCAATTTCAAGATTTCCAGTTATATGACGACAATTTTCATAAGCTTTTCTTAAAAATGTATATCTGTTCATAGAAAAATAATCCACCATTGCCCGACCATTTGAAGTGCCGAGACAAACTTGAAAAAAAATAAAATTGATAAAATGGAGCAGTTCAACTGACTCAAATGAGTCCCGGCCTTATAACTCAAGAAAGGATGACCACTTCTTAACATTTTTGGTACCCTTAACTTTTTTATCATTCAGTCGGGAATTTTGATTTTTTGGATACCAAGAAAAATAAGTGATACCTATCCTTCATAAGTTATAGAGGCCGGAATCAGTCAAATCTCAACTCCTTTTTAATTAAAAACGTCTTCTTAAAATTAAAACGCTCACGATTTCTTAATCCAGATTTATCAGGAGATAATTTTAACTCTTCATCATAAGCATTGTTGAAAGAAGAAAATAATAGAAGTGAGAATTCAAGAAAAATATAGTAATAATAATAATTCATGTTAGTAGAAGAATATCATTCGTTGTTTTATTTTTGCTAAAAAATAAATTTAAAAATTTTTTATTTAAAATAAAAAAAGATTTTTTTCACCAACATAAGCAATTAAAAAAATTTTAATTTACTAATAAAATGTTTCATTTCTCAAGAAAAGTACACATTCAAAAGTACACCATAAATAAAAATTTTTTTAAATGATAAAGTGGCATTTTTATTTTTTTTTTAAAACAATTCTCTCTTTTTTAACATTTATAAAAAAATTATATTCTCTTTCCCAAGAAAAATATTATTCATTAAAAAAATATTTACACACAAAAAGAACATAGAAACAATCGGTTAAAAACCAGCCTTATAGATCGATTTTAAAAAATCTTAAGAAAGCTTTACCCCCCTTATTTAAAAAAGGGACAAGGGGACACGTCAGTCATTTCACGCCCCTTCTGGGAACAACAACAATAATGTTGTCTAATGGCCCGAGAGTTAATAATAATGAAAATGATTGGAGGAAATAGAGAAAGGTTTTCTTGATTTTTAATTGTTGCTATTTCTAATAGAGCTGTCCGAGACTGAAAATTTTCCAAGATTCAAGGCCAAGACCCAATACCAAAAAAAACCTCAAAAAAAGTCTTGAGTCATCGGACAACTCTATTTTTTAATGTTAGAAAGTTGAAAAAAATTTTCTGAAATTCTGTATCTTTATTTGGAAAATGAATAAAGAATTGGTCAATTTCCTCGTAAAAAATAAGAAAAAAATAATAATATTTATTAAAAATAAAATCAGAAAAGAAGAATATGATCAAGCAAAAATTGTGTAAAAATGAAGAAGAATAAAAAGGTGAACTTCCGGCCCAAGTTATAGTATATGCAAAAAAGTAAAGGAAGGTGAAGGAAGGCCGTATATGAATAAATGAGATGAAAAAACTAGAGGTTTAAGAGAAGAAGATAATCGGAGCTTTAAGGGGTGAATGAGGCGAAAATGAATTTTTGGAGAAATAAAAAGTAAAGGTATTTTATTGGAGAAAAAGATGTGATTTTTGTTGTGAACTTGAAGAAGAAAAAATAAAAATAAGGGCGAAATTTTAAAATTTTGCTGAAAAATATTTTTTCAAAAATTGTTTTTTTTTCGGCAAATTTCTTTGATTCCTTTTAAAAAAATATTTTAATTTTTATATGGCCTTTAAATGAAAAATAGAGAGAATTAATGTTATTGTTGTCCTTTTCCATCATTTTTTGATGCCAAGATTGATTAAAAATTTTGAATAAATTTTAAGAGATTCGGGAGACATGAAGGAGGAGATGAAGGATGAAGAAGAAAACGAAGAAAAAACAAAGAAAAGTCGAATGATTCTAGAAAAAGAATTTATGAAAATATAGTAAAGGGATAAATCCTTTATTTTTTATATAGCCATTTATACCTAAATTTAAATGAATCTTTAAAAAAAGAAGCTGTAAATAGGACTGAATTTCACCAAAAACTTTCCCACAGCGCCTATATTTCACATTTCTCCCTCCGTTTTTTTCTAAAATTTAAAAGAGTTTTTGTTAGTCGCCAATTTTCTTTGAAAAAAATTTTTTAAAGTTTGAACTGTAAAAATTGAATAATTAGAAAGAAAATGGAGAGATGGGAAGGGGGACATTGAAAAAATGGAAGAAAATGGGTAAAAATTGAAAAGGGACACCGCGGGATGTACAAAAGGCTTTAAGGATGGAAACAATTGGAAAGGGACCCAAAACAAGTTTGGAAGCCAAAAGATCAACATTTAAAAATATTTTTCAAATTAGGGTTGGTCCCCGACCCCGACTAACCCCGACCCCGACCCCGAACCCCGACATTTTTTGACCTAAAACCCCGACCCCGACCCCGACATTCCCAACCCCGAAAACCCCGACCCCCGAAAGTTCGACCCCGACGACCCCGAACCCCGAAAAATTTTTATGCCCCCGACTAAAACTGCATTAATTAACTAGAGATCGGAACGGGATCGGGACTTTGATGCTAAATATATGAAGGAAAAGGGAAAGGAATATTTATATTTTCTCCTGTTTCCCTTTGTTGGTCGATGGTTGAGTGGTTAGGTTAACTGACTTCAGCCATTTAGCTATTTTGATAGGAATGTTGTTCGAATCCAGGGATGGAAATAAGGCTGAGAAAATTTTTCTTCTCAAAAATAAATATTTTTAAACTATGATCTTGATTTTAAATTTGTAAATTTATTTTTTTAAATATTTTAAACTTGAAACAATATTAGAAATTTTAAACTAGTCATGAATTTTCCAAAATTTTCGCCTGCGGCGCAGAAAATTGAAGAAACCTGTCTCTTGGCCTTCCAAAATTCTAAAAATTTTTGCCTGCGGCGCCGAAAATGGAAGAAATCTGGCTCTTGACCTTCCAAAATTCTCAAAATTTTGCCTGCGGCGCTAGACACAATGAAGGGATACAGAGGCTTTAGGAGAAATTGATGGATAGATGGATTTCTCCCGTTATCCTTGCAACTCCCCGATATCCCGTCAAATCCCTCTAAATCCCATTATATCCATCTTTTTCCTCTGATATGCCTTCATATCCCCTCAATCCCTTTACATAAGAGGTGGAGTAAGAGTTACCTTGTGGGTTTGGGGATTTTGGGGATTATGAAGGATAACTTGGATAAAGTACTTCTTGCGCCTTCAACTAATCACGAATTAGATACAGAAAGTGAAGATAATGAAGATTAAGTTGATTTTTTAATAAAAATGTTGATTTTGAACAGTAATTTTGGATAAAAATGCTGGATTTTGTAAATTTTCACTTCAACCCCGACCCCCGACCCCGACCCCGAACCCCGACATTATTTTCAGCCCCGACCCCGACCCCGAACAATTTGAGCAACCCCGACCCCGACCCCGACTTTGTCAACCCCGAAAACCCCGACCCCCGACTTTTCCAACCCCGAAGGCTCGGGGACCAACCCTATTTCAAATAGATACAAAGATCAAGTAGATAAAGGTCAATAAAAAGTTTAGAAAAATCAGAGGCGGCAAGCTTTGTTTAAAAAATATTTTTATAGGTCTCTGCCAGACGATCTAGGTCCTTTTTAAGGTCCAAAAGTAAATTTAATGCCAAACTAAATATAAAAAATATACAGAAAAATCAACACATACATATCAGGGATTGTCGACATAAAAAATCCCCCTTTTGGAAAATCGGGATCTCGGCCAAAAAACGTTGGGAATTTCTGATTTTCAGGAATTGGGTCGGCTAGATTAACACACATTTTTAATTAAATATTGATATTAATTAGCTTTTACATAATTCTGATGGGGATGATTTTCTATTAGGAAGAGGTATTTTTCAAAAAAACAGAGAAAAACGAAGAGTATATAGAAAGAGAAAAGGCCTGCCGTTGTTGGAGAGCAATGACTGGCAGCAACAAAAACAAGAACATTAAAGTGCCCATCCAAGCAAAATCGACACTTTGCAGAAAAAAAGGCTTTTTATGGAGAGCTCTGTCACCAACAACCGATCGGCCGATAAAAATTATTTTTTTTTAAATTATAAAAAAGGAACACAATGTTCTTACAAATGAGCAACAAGAATGAATAGTATATAGAAAAAATATATAAATGTATAATAATATAAAAAAATTGTGTGGGAGGAAAGAAAGGTAAAAGGGTGTTTATTTGTGTGTGAGAATTGAAGAAGCCTGGATTTTTAGTGTAAAAAATTGAGGAAAAAATAAGAGAAAATATATAACGTTTTAAGATAAAAATGGATTAAAAGATTGCTGGAATAATTACTCTGAGTAATCATTGTTTCGACCTCTTGCTGGAGAGGGTAATATTTGAGAGAAAGGAACAAAATTTAAGAGGGAAAATTAAGAGACTTTAATTAATTACGCAAAAAACCCTCGTCAAGTGTCATGAAAAAATATGTCTATGACCTTATACAAAGTTATTAATGTGAGAAAAGGAAGGAAAGAGCATTATCGCCAAGTGAAAAAATTATTATTAAAATAGGTAGATTAGGAGGGTATTTTTTAGTAAAAAAATAATATGTACTCAATCATAAACAGATTCACATGATTTTGACCTTGTCTTGTTTTTAGTAGATTACTGAGAAATTAAGCTAAAAGCTTGAGAGAGATTAATTAATAAAATCTTTAAAAAAACTAAAAATAAATCCATTAATAAACAAGTGCCATTTAAAGCTATAAATTTCGCAATGAAATACTGGCACTGAAAAATTAAAAATTACAGAATGAATGTTAGCGATGAAATTGGCAATGAAGTGTTACTTCTTTGTGTTTATTTTTTATCGCTCAGCCATATACTGCCAACTACATCTTTTGCCAATAAGTGTAAAATCAACGTTTTGCCAAAAACTTTGGTGGCAAAACGTGGATTTTAGCCCTACTGGCAAAATATGGTATTGACAAAATGTAAATAGTGTTTACTGAAAATAAAAGAAAAAGATAATGGAAATATAAGAGAGAGAGAGAAAGAAGAAAATAAAGAGTAAAGGAGAACCATTGAAATTTTTTAAATTAAAAATCCAAGAAAATTTAAAAGTAAATTTCAGAAAACAAATTAAAAAATGAGTGCTAAAGATCAAATTGCTGCAATGTTGAATGAATTGATGGGTCCCGGCCGAAATCAAGACAAAAATCTTGACCTCAATTTCAGGGTTTCTTTAAATTATTTCTTATTTTTTTCAATTTGATATATCAAGGATGCCGATGTTTGCAAATTCTTTTTAGCTGGATTTTGCCCACACGAAGAATTTACAAATACAAAAGCTGATTTGGGTAATATTTTAAAATAAAATGATTTAAGAAAAAATATTTTTTTCTTTAAAGGATCATGCAAATATGTCCATGATGAGTAAGTGAACCTATTTTTAATATATCGTATTTACTCAAATAATTACTCTCCCTCAAATTATCGCCTCCTAAAAAAGCAAAAAATAGCCCTCTCTCGATTAGTTACCTTCTCCTGCGGAGGTTGAAACAAGAGAGGTACCCGGGCTAATTATTTGAGCACACATAGTATAATTTTTTTCTACAAAAATTTTTTAAAAGTAATCTTCGAATTGCTTATCGAAAGAGTGAATTTTACGAGAAGTTAGGTTATGAAAAACAATTTTACAATTTTTTGGTTCGAATTAAAGATGATATGCAAAGAAAAATTGAAAAGAATAAAGAACGTTTGGCATTAACACAAGGGCCACAGGTTTCTAATTTTCTAAATAAAATTTTCAAAAATTTTTAAAGAATATGGATGAATCAACAAAAAAACATTTAAATGAAAAAATTGGACGTTTAGAAAAAGAAATGTCTGATTATGTGGAAATTGCAGAAAAAGCTGGATTAAAAGGAGATTTGGATAGATCACAAAGATATGTAAAAAGAGCAGAAGAAGTTAATTTAGAATTGGAGGCTGTGAGGAAGGTTTGAATTTTAGAAATAAATTTTGGAATTGATAAACAGAAAAATAAAAATAAATTATCCACCCTAGAGCTATGAGCACTTGGAGAAGAAAATGGGGAATCTTAAACCTGGGTTTACTCTTTAAAAAAGTCTGGGCTTCGGGAAAAGTCTGAGCTATCCCTGCTCGATAATTCAAAAATGATCGAAAAAATGTAGTAGAGAACCCAAACTCCCTCTAGCTCAAAAATAATTTTTTTTATTTTTAGCTTTTCTTACCACCTGAATATACGGCTGGCTATAAAGATCCTAATGGTATTCTTTTTTTAATTTTAAATTTATTTACCCACCTCTTTTTTCTTCTAGCTCCAAAACCAATGCGTATTTGTGAAGTTTGTGGAAGTTTTTTAATTATTGGAGATTGCCAGCAACGGTTTTTTTTGTTGTTTTTTGACTTTAATAATTTGTTGTTAAGAATTGATGATCATATGCAAGGAAAACAACATTTGGGATTTGCAAGAGTTGCTGAGACAATTGAGGAACTTAAGGTTCTTTTCTATTTTTTGACGTTGAACTTGTTGTCGGGTTCTAAAAATGGTTTAGAAATTCTTAGGATTCAAATGTTATTTTTCGATTTTGAGGGAAGAGGGTCCTATGCCTTCCCAAAGTTTTCCTATTCTACCTGCTCGCAAATTACCTCTTTCTCTGCTTAATCACTCAAAAATATAAACCCCTTTTCAGGAAAAACTTGACAAGGAAACTTCGCCAATCCGTTCACGTAGCCGTTCGCGTTCAAAGAGTCCAGAGCGTCGTCACCATCATTCGAGTTCGTCACACTCATCGCACCACCATCGTGATCGTACTGGTTCGCACAAGAGTGATTCGGGGTCGCACAAAGCTGACAAACGTCATGACGAGAAGCACCACAAACGGTTAATTCTTTCACATACCTTTTAATATTAAAAAAATTTTTTATTAAGTCACCGAGATCGTTCACGTTCACGAGACCGCTCTCCTCGTCACAAAGGCCGTTCGTCTCGTTCACGTTCCCCGCGTTCAAAATCGCGACGTTAGAAAGAGGTTACTCAAACAATGGATATATTCAGGTAAATGATCATCATCCTCTTGAAAATATTCTCTCAGAATTGCATTGAGAAACCAGTGATGTTTTGTTGTTGCATTAAATGTTTACCAAAAAATGAGGTTTAAAAAATCCCATGTGTCATGAGGATTTTTCATATATAATTTGTTAGGTTTCTATACAAAGACACAAAATGAAATTGCTTCTTTCAAGGTTTTTTCAAAAAAGGTTTCTACCCATTTCCTACTCCATACTTTTTAAAGACCAAAACTGACACTTTCTCCGTCGATTTCCCAATTGACTTTACTTTTCCATACACAATCACACTTTATTAGGTTGACCCACAATCATTTCCTTTCTTTCATTAAATCTATTTTTTTAACTTCAAGGTATTTTTTCAGAAAAATCTCTTAACCCCCTTACAAAATTAACCACATTTTAATTTTTTAAACAGATTGAATACTTGGAATTTTTTTGCTTCTGGAATCTTTCTGATCGGAATTTTTGTTGGGATGATTTAAAAAAAGAAATGCGATCCAATTTTAAGGTTATATACTACATTCGCAATTTCAAATCATTTTTGTTATAAAAATATTCTACTCTCTCTTACAAATTACCGTTGCTTCTCCCTTACATGTTATTTTTGACTGATAAAAATATTTTTCCCTTAAAAAACTTGAAAAATCTTGAATACTCTAAAAATAATAAAAATCTTTCTCTCATTAACAAAAAAAAACAAAAAAACTTTAACAAAAGAAGTACGTTGACTTTAGTACTTCATTAATATCTAATTCTCCTAATTTTAATGATGATGAATCAAAAACATTGCTTATATCTGATACAAGCTTTTCCGGCATTTTTTCACGGATAGAATCCGTTAAATATGTTGAATTGAATGACTAAAAAATTTTAAATGAATTTTTGAAAATTTTAGGAATAAATTTAAAAATAAATTTTTCCTTACTTGAGATAATTTTTGAATTATTGGCTGTTTGTGTAGGGCAATAAATTGTTCTCGACAAATCTTTAAAAAAATTCAAAAATAAAATTTGAAAAGAATATTTTTAAAAAAACCTTATTCATTTCATCAACATCACAAGCATGTGTCCAATAACAATCGTGTATAGCAGCAAATGTTATTCCAAGTTTTCGGCAATAAAGGGAAGTAAGCATCATATGAGTTGAATCGAGTGAATGAACAAAATTTGGAGGGAAAGCATTCATCTATTAAGGAAAAATTTTTTCCAAAGGAGTTTTTCAGAGAGTGTTTTGTTTCAAGAGAAGGCAAGAGCGCGTTTTAATACCAAATCCTCAGAAGCTGCCAAAATATCAAACAGTAAATAACATCGTAATACCAACCCTCCCAAAAAATTTGGTATTTCAACGTCTTTTGGCGGTTTGGTATTCGGAGCATGCCTATTACAACATCATACTAGTAAGACTTTTGAAAAAACAAACTTGTTTATGTCGAATCGGCAAAAAAGCTAGAGCATCATCTACTTGTTCAACAGTAACATATGGTTGAACAACAGGTAAACCAAGAGGTGTAACCCATTCTAAAGGTTGTCTTAATTTTAGGACTTGACCAGCACAAGATTTAAACCAAATCATTAAATTCCTAGAAAGAAATTTGCAAATTTAAGAAAAATTTAAAAGAAACTTTGAATTTTCAAAAGCGTCTGTTAGTCCATCAAATGTTCGCTTTGTCAAATATGTTGCAAAACGAGAGGCCTTTAAAAAAATTTTTTTGAACAAAAAATTTAAAAAATTTAACCTCCTTATTTCTGTCTGGAATATCAATAGTAATTAATTGTCGTCTAATTTGTTCTCTTGCACCATAATGAGTTACACCATAAGCTACAGTCATTACCTTTAAACAAAAATTTTTTAATTTTTCAAAAAAATTTTCTTTAAAAAAACCGTTTGTTTAATTATTTTTCTTTCAATTGGCCCACTTATAAATTCTCTCATTTCTTTTGAAATTTCATGATATTTACTCGTTACGTCTTCCTCATCTTCTTTTCGAAATTTTTCAACCCTAGAAAATTTTTTTTTAATTTCAAAAATTTAAAAAAATTTAAACCGTTCCAATACAGTTGTATAAATATCTTGTGGAACTTCGGAAGGTACAAGATTAACTCCAACCGCCCCTTTAAGATCACGTCCAAGTGCTGCATAATGTTGTAAACCATTACAAGAACCATCCTAGAAAAATTTTTTAAAAATTTCTAAAAAAATTTTTTTACTTGATGTATAGGTAAATGACTACAAAACTTGTGCGGATCACCACTTTTTATTGCATCTCTAATTTCTATACAAGCAGCAAGTGTTTGCCAAGGTTCTTCAGTATCTTCCCACCACCAATTTCCTCCTTCAAAAAAATTTTTTTTGAAATTTAAAAATTAAAAAAAACCTTCAAAAGGTTTTTCAGCAGATTTAATCATTTCGTCAAAATGTTTTTCGGCATATTCTAGTCTTTCAGAAAGTGGTTTTCTTTTTAATTTTCCAGTAATATTTACGCAGTGTAATTTTAACCAACGAAAACCATCAACACCCAAAGGTTTTCCTAAGTTTAGAAAAATTTTTAGACACTTCTTTTGAGACTAAAAATCTTCTCTTCTATAATGAGGCGTGTGTTAAATTGGTGGTAACCCTTTACCTGGACACTTTGTCTGTAGACACAAACCGTAAGGTGTTGGTGGATCCTGATCCGAAAAAGACCGTATATCTAAAAAACTTCGGTTCGAAAATCAGAGCCGGATATTTGAAAATTCCCCAGGATCAGCCAACCTTATTCAGTAGCCTATCAAAATTCAAAAAAACCCCAATCTTAAATTAAGGTGGGCCTAATTTTAAGGTTATTTTATTTTTAGATTCGACTATTAATAATTAAAAAAACCTTTTGCAAATTTTAAAAGTCCTCTATTTAAATCATCCCCCATATGATTAATTTGTGGTGAAATTGGATAACAACGACCACGAAAATCCAAATTATGAGGAAAATAAATATCTTGATTAGTATAATGTTTTGCCAAAATTAAACGATAAATTAGCCAACACCAAAGAGAATTTTGCTCATTTCTATAAAAATTAATTTTAGAAAAAGTTTTTTGGGATAGAGGGTGCCGAAATTTATTTCAAAAAGTGAAAGATAAAAGGTGGAACTGGCACAACTCATGAGCTAGAATATAGCTGATTGTTTTGAGTTCATTAGTATTCTATAAGGCCGTAATGCCAAACGACATAAGACCAACCCCCACAAAAACTCGTCAAAATACCTAGCTGTATAAATGACGTAATACATGCCAAATAAAAAGTTAGTCAGAGGGTTTGGTATTACGGCGTTTTCGGATTACGGCGCGCAGACAGGCCAACAGGTTTTGGATAGACTTTTCGATATATTTTTAGAAATTTAAAAATAACTAAAATTTAAACAAACTTTATTTTGGTCATTAATGCCCTTTTATGATTAAATTCTTTTCTAATAAATTCATCCAATTCTTCTTCACTTTTTCCTTCAACTTCTTTATTCTTTTTTAAATATTGCTTTTTAAATCTATCATAATCCAAAGGAATCCAACAAGTTTTTGGATGTCTAGGAATTGCCAATTTTTTGAGAAATGAAGCATTTTTTGAATTATAAGACATTTCTAATGCTTTCATCATATGTCCGAGAATTTCCTTTAAAAAAATTATTTTTTATTTTTAAATTTAAAGTTAACGATCTGTACTAAAATCAGACCAAACCCCGCAGAAATACCAAAACTTCAAACGCCGCAGAAATACCGGAATTTTTTGGGTAGGGTTGATATTTCGGCGGTTCTTGAAGTTTGGTATTTCTCGTTTGGTGCGCTAACAAAAATAAATGGGCGTTTCTTTAAAAACTCCCCAAATAAATAAAAAAATCCAGGGATATTGTTTAAGTGAACTAAACCTTTAAAAAAGTTTAAAAAATTTTTTCTTACTTCATTAATTTTCCACGGTGTAGAACCCAAATCATTCAAAGCATCAAAAACAGGTCTAGCTTGTATTTTATTTTCAATACGTTTATCCAATAATTCAGCATTTAAATTTAAATGTGGATATTCGTCCATATCTCGAATTAATTTTGATTTGAAAAAATAATTTGGGCCACATTTGCCTCTGTCTAGCCATGGACGTGGAGGGACCTTTCAAAAAATATTTTTAATTTTTTAAAAATTAAAAAAAAATTCAAACCTTCATAGGTAACAAATGACTTTCAAAATACAAATATTCAAATTGATGTCTAGAACAATAAATTTCCGAAATATGATAATGAACTTTTAGCATTTTGCAAAAATTTGTTTTATAACCCAATCCTTCATGTGGATTTAATTCTTCAATTTGAACTTCTCCAATAGAAAAAGCATGTTGCCAACGTTTTTTACCGTTGTTGCTTTCATTTTTTGTTCCTCGATAAAGTGGAAATTCACAATGTTCAATTAGAAAAGAAATAAATAAATTGGAAATCTAAATTGGAAATTTTTATAAAAAATATTGTAGAAGTCCTCACATCTTGAATAGGTGTTTTAAAAAATTCTTCAAATTGGGGAAAATAATCTGGAGGCAATTGAAGTTGAGAAGCACATTTGTACCTTTAGTAAAAGAAATTAAAATTTTTATATTCTTTGAAATAACAGAATTTTGAAAAAGAAATAAAATTTAAAAAATTTTAAGGCCCAAAAATTCTGTTAATTTCGATCAAAAAAGAGACCTACAAAAATATATAAAAAAAAATCCCCAATGATAACCCGTAGCGTCGTGCTTTAATGACAAAAATGCCGAAGTTTGGAATTTTAGTTTGGTATTTCAGTAGTTTAGGGACTTAGGTATTACTGCAACATAACTACTGACTTTGCAGTCTTTCAATTTTTAAAAATGAAAATATGTGCTTACCACCAATCCCGTATTGTAAATCTTTTTGAAATATTTTTATCCAAATAATATCTTATATATTCTTTAAATAATAATTCAATATTCTAAAAAAGAAAATTTTTTATTAATAAAAAATTAAAAAAAACCTTTTTATATTCAACAGATAAAAGTCTAAAGAATGGATCTCTATATAAATTAATTATAATTCTTGGAAAAATTTTATTTAATTCAACTATTGGAACAGATCTTTGTCCACGACATAAAATTGATTGAAGTAATAATAATAGATTATCTGCACATTCTTTTGTGTCGATATTGTTGAAAAAGGTTCTCACTGTGTAAAAATTTAAAAAATTAATAAAAATTTCTCTCCTCAGTCCAGTTTTCTCCCCTAAAGCCGGCATATTATAAAAATGGAATCAAAATCTAGTCTAACAATTAGATTTATTTAGTCTTGTCGAGAACTCCAAGTGCCACCTCAGATTTATTACCAAAAATTTTCTTTATTTAACAAAAAAACCTCCTTACATTCCTTACTCATAGGCTTTTCTGCAATTATTCTATTCAAATTTTCTTCAATATGTTCTTTCCATTCCCAACTTTCTATCAATTTTTCCATTGGTTCCAACTCACTTGTTCGAGTTGTATTTTTAATCTGTAAATTTATATTTTAAATTAATTTAAAAAAATAAAAAAGACCATTGTAAAAAATGCTTCTTCAGAATCTAATTGTTCACGGAAAAGTTCGACATAATCCTTCTAAATAAAAAATTCTTTATTTCAATTTTCAAAGTCCTGGGCACTGTTCCGGCTATTTCAAAATTGATTGAAAAAAAATTCCCCAAAATTGATTCACCCTCCCAAATTTTTCCTGTCTTCGGACCCATGCCCAGCACTATTTTAAAATAAATAAAAAACCTGTGTTTTATTTCCCAAAATTAATGGACTTCCAATTAGATCAAAATTTTCATTATTCAAAGCTTCAACTAATTTCAAATTTGTATCATAACGATTAAATTTATTTGACGAAAAAGATGATGGTGAGGCTATTGAGGTATCTAATGAAGCTAATCTTGTTGCTGTTCTTTTGATAATAAATAATCGGTAAAAGAGGCGAAGAGTTGGAATTGTTGCAACCATTTTCTGAAATACCCCCTAAACTTTAATTTAAAAAAATAAAAAAAAATAAAATCAAAAAAGGTAGTAATTATTTAAAAATAATATTGAGGAAATAAACAAAATTTGATAAAATAATATTTATTATATAATTTGTGTAGGTAAATAAACATTAGTGTCCGGCGATGTTTTTCGGAGTCTGAAATCCAAAACTGGAAGGATTTTTTCACAATCTCAAAATTATTTCCGGACCCGAAAAAATGCTTATACCGGACACTAATAAAAATATTAAAGAAAAAGAAATGAAAAAATCCAAAATTATTTAAGGGATTATCTTTAAGAATATAATAGTCCACCTAATTTTTTTTTCGCTAACATAAATGTTGGCTAAGTTATTATTATTATTCTATTAATATTTACGGTTGTCGATTCTTGAAAAATCTCTGGATACCCAAACGGAAGAGAACAAACCCCAATATCCGAAAAATGAAAAATCCTCAGTTCAACTCGGTTCAGAACCGCCAACCCTATTCACATTATTGCAAGTGAAAAGATTGAAAAAATGATTTAGATATTAAAAAATAAAATTTTAAGAAAGATCACAGATAAAAAACAAACCGAGAAAATTTTTTAGAACCTACTAGTCATTTTAAATAATTACTCTGAGTAATCATTGTTTCGACCTCTTGCTGGAGAGGGTAATATTTGAGAGAAAGGAACAAAATTTAAGAGGGAAAATTAAGAGACTTTAATTAATTACGCAAAAAACCCTCGTCAAGTGTCATGAAAAAATATGTCTATGACCTTATACAAAGTTATTAATGTGAGAAAAGGAAGGAAAGAGCATTATCGCCAAGTGAAAAAATTATTATTAAAATAGGTAGATTAGGAGGGTATTTTTTAGTAAAAAAATAATATGTACTCAATCATAAACAGATTCACATGATTTTGACCTTGTCTTGTTTTTAGTAGATTACTGAGAAATTAAGCTAAAAGCTTGAGAGAGATTAATTAATAAAATCTTTAAAAAAACTAAAAATAAATCCATTAATAAACAAGTGCCATTTAAAGCTATAAATTTCGCAATGAAATACTGGCACTGAAAAATTAAAAATTACAGAATGAATGTTAGCGATGAAATTGGCAATGAAGTGTTACTTCTTTGTGTTTATTTTTTATCGCTCAGCCATATACTGCCAACTACATCTTTTGCCAATAAGTGTAAAATCAACGTTTTGCCAAAAACTTTGGTGGCAAAACGTGGATTTTAGCCCTACTGGCAAAATATGGTATTGACAAAATGTAAATAGTGTTTACTGAAAATAAAAGAAAAAGATAATGGAAATATAAGAGAGAGAGAGAAAGAAGAAAATAAAGAGTAAAGGAGAACCATTGAAATTTTTTAAATTAAAAATCCAAGAAAATTTAAAAGTAAATTTCAGAAAACAAATTAAAAAATGAGTGCTAAAGATCAAATTGCTGCAATGTTGAATGAATTGATGGGTCCCGGCCGAAATCAAGACAAAAATCTTGACCTCAATTTCAGGGTTTCTTTAAATTATTTCTTATTTTTTTCAATTTGATATATCAAGGATGCCGATGTTTGCAAATTCTTTTTAGCTGGATTTTGCCCACACGAAGAATTTACAAATACAAAAGCTGATTTGGGTAATATTTTAAAATAAAATGATTTAAGAAAAAATATTTTTTTCTTTAAAGGATCATGCAAATATGTCCATGATGAGTAAGTGAACCTATTTTTAATATATCGTATTTACTCAAATAATTACTCTCCCTCAAATTATCGCCTCCTAAAAAAGCAAAAAATAGCCCTCTCTCGATTAGTTACCTTCTCCTGCGGAGGTTGAAACAAGAGAGGTACCCGGGCTAATTATTTGAGCACACATAGTATAATTTTTTTCTACAAAAATTTTTTAAAAGTAATCTTCGAATTGCTTATCGAAAGAGTGAATTTTACGAGAAGTTAGGTTATGAAAAACAATTTTACAATTTTTTGGTTCGAATTAAAGATGATATGCAAAGAAAAATTGAAAAGAATAAAGAACGTTTGGCATTAACACAAGGGCCACAGGTTTCTAATTTTCTAAATAAAATTTTCAAAAATTTTTAAAGAATATGGATGAATCAACAAAAAAACATTTAAATGAAAAAATTGGACGTTTAGAAAAAGAAATGTCTGATTATGTGGAAATTGCAGAAAAAGCTGGATTAAAAGGAGATTTGGATAGATCACAAAGATATGTAAAAAGAGCAGAAGAAGTTAATTTAGAATTGGAGGCTGTGAGGAAGGTTTGAATTTTAGAAATAAATTTTGGAATTGATAAACAGAAAAATAAAAATAAATTATCCACCCTAGAGCTATGAGCACTTGGAGAAGAAAATGGGGAATCTTAAACCTGGGTTTACTCTTTAAAAAAGTCTGGGCTTCGGGAAAAGTCTGAGCTATCCCTGCTCGATAATTCAAAAATGATCGAAAAAATGTAGTAGAGAACCCAAACTCCCTCTAGCTCAAAAATAATTTTTTTTATTTTTAGCTTTTCTTACCACCTGAATATACGGCTGGCTATAAAGATCCTAATGGTATTCTTTTTTTAATTTTAAATTTATTTACCCACCTCTTTTTTCTTCTAGCTCCAAAACCAATGCGTATTTGTGAAGTTTGTGGAAGTTTTTTAATTATTGGAGATTGCCAGCAACGGTTTTTTTTGTTGTTTTTTGACTTTAATAATTTGTTGTTAAGAATTGATGATCATATGCAAGGAAAACAACATTTGGGATTTGCAAGAGTTGCTGAGACAATTGAGGAACTTAAGGTTCTTTTCTATTTTTTGACGTTGAACTTGTTGTCGGGTTCTAAAAATGGTTTAGAAATTCTTAGGATTCAAATGTTATTTTTCGATTTTGAGGGAAGAGGGTCCTATGCCTTCCCAAAGTTTTCCTATTCTACCTGCTCGCAAATTACCTCTTTCTCTGCTTAATCACTCAAAAATATAAACCCCTTTTCAGGAAAAACTTGACAAGGAAACTTCGCCAATCCGTTCACGTAGCCGTTCGCGTTCAAAGAGTCCAGAGCGTCGTCACCATCATTCGAGTTCGTCACACTCATCGCACCACCATCGTGATCGTACTGGTTCGCACAAGAGTGATTCGGGGTCGCACAAAGCTGACAAACGTCATGACGAGAAGCACCACAAACGGTTAATTCTTTCACATACCTTTTAATATTAAAAAAATTTTTTATTAAGTCACCGAGATCGTTCACGTTCACGAGACCGCTCTCCTCGTCACAAAGGCCGTTCGTCTCGTTCACGTTCCCCGCGTTCAAAATCGCGACGTTAGAAAGAGGTTACTCAAACAATGGATATATTCAGGTAAATGATCATCATCCTCTTGAAAATATTCTCTCAGAATTGCATTGAGAAACCAGTGATGTTTTGTTGTTGCATTAAATGTTTACCAAAAAATGAGGTTTAAAAAATCCCATGTGTCATGAGGATTTTTCATATATAATTTGTTAGGTTTCTATACAAAGACACAAAATGAAATTGCTTCTTTCAAGGTTTTTTCAAAAAAGGTTTCTACCCATTTCCTACTCCATACTTTTTAAAGACCAAAACTGACACTTTCTCCGTCGATTTCCCAATTGACTTTACTTTTCCATACACAATCACACTTTATTAGGTTGACCCACAATCATTTCCTTTCTTTCATTAAATCTATTTTTTTAACTTCAAGGTATTTTTTCAGAAAAATCTCTTAACCCCCTTACAAAATTAACCACATTTTAATTTTTTAAACAGATTGAATACTTGGAATTTTTTTGCTTCTGGAATCTTTCTGATCGGAATTTTTGTTGGGATGATTTAAAAAAAGAAATGCGATCCAATTTTAAGGTTATATACTACATTCGCAATTTCAAATCATTTTTGTTATAAAAATATTCTACTCTCTCTTACAAATTACCGTTGCTTCTCCCTTACATGTTATTTTTGACTGATAAAAATATTTTTCCCTTAAAAAACTTGAAAAATCTTGAATACTCTAAAAATAATAAAAATCTTTCTCTCATTAACAAAAAAAAACAAAAAAACTTTAACAAAAGAAGTACGTTGACTTTAGTACTTCATTAATATCTAATTCTCCTAATTTTAATGATGATGAATCAAAAACATTGCTTATATCTGATACAAGCTTTTCCGGCATTTTTTCACGGATAGAATCCGTTAAATATGTTGAATTGAATGACTAAAAAATTTTAAATGAATTTTTGAAAATTTTAGGAATAAATTTAAAAATAAATTTTTCCTTACTTGAGATAATTTTTGAATTATTGGCTGTTTGTGTAGGGCAATAAATTGTTCTCGACAAATCTTTAAAAAAATTCAAAAATAAAATTTGAAAAGAATATTTTTAAAAAAACCTTATTCATTTCATCAACATCACAAGCATGTGTCCAATAACAATCGTGTATAGCAGCAAATGTTATTCCAAGTTTTCGGCAATAAAGGGAAGTAAGCATCATATGAGTTGAATCGAGTGAATGAACAAAATTTGGAGGGAAAGCATTCATCTATTAAGGAAAAATTTTTTCCAAAGGAGTTTTTCAGAGAGTGTTTTGTTTCAAGAGAAGGCAAGAGCGCGTTTTAATACCAAATCCTCAGAAGCTGCCAAAATATCAAACAGTAAATAACATCGTAATACCAACCCTCCCAAAAAATTTGGTATTTCAACGTCTTTTGGCGGTTTGGTATTCGGAGCATGCCTATTACAACATCATACTAGTAAGACTTTTGAAAAAACAAACTTGTTTATGTCGAATCGGCAAAAAAGCTAGAGCATCATCTACTTGTTCAACAGTAACATATGGTTGAACAACAGGTAAACCAAGAGGTGTAACCCATTCTAAAGGTTGTCTTAATTTTAGGACTTGACCAGCACAAGATTTAAACCAAATCATTAAATTCCTAGAAAGAAATTTGCAAATTTAAGAAAAATTTAAAAGAAACTTTGAATTTTCAAAAGCGTCTGTTAGTCCATCAAATGTTCAACATTATGCAGCACTTGGACGTGATCTTAAAGGGGCGGTTGGAGTTAATCTTGTACCTTCCGAAGTTCCACAAGATATTTATACAACTGTATTGGAACGGTTTAAATTTTTTTAAATTTTTGAAATTAAAAAAAAATTTTCTAGGGTTGAAAAATTTCGAAAAGAAGATGAGGAAGACGTAACGAGTAAATATCATGAAATTTCAAAAGAAATGAGAGAATTTATAAGTGGGCCAATTGAAAGAAAAATAATTAAACAAACGGTTTTTTTAAAGAAAATTTTTTTGAAAAATTAAAAAATTTTTGTTTAAAGGTAATGACTGTAGCTTATGGTGTAACTCATTATGGTGCAAGAGAACAAATTAGACGACAATTAATTACTATTGATATTCCAGACAGAAATAAGGAGGTTAAATTTTTTAAATTTTTTGTTCAAAAAAATTTTTTTAAAGGCCTCTCGTTTTGCAACATATTTGACAAAGCGAACATTTGATGGACTAACAGACGCTTTTGAAAATTCAAAGTTTCTTTTAAATTTTTCTTAAATTTGCAAATTTCTTTCTAGGAATTTAATGATTTGGTTTAAATCTTGTGCTGGTCAAGTCCTAAAATTAAGACAACCTTTAGAATGGGTTACACCTCTTGGTTTACCTGTTGTTCAACCATATGTTACTGTTGAACAAGTAGATGATGCTCTAGCTTTTTTGCCGATTCGACATAAACAAGTTTGTTTTTTCAAAAGTCTTACTAGTATGATGTTGTAATAGGCATGCTCCGAATACCAAACCGCCAAAAGACGTTGAAATACCAAATTTTTTGGGAGGGTTGGTATTACGATGTTATTTACTGTTTGATATTTTGGCAGCTTCTGAGGATTTGGTATTAAAACGCGCTCTTGCCTTCTCTTGAAACAAAACACTCTCTGAAAAACTCCTTTGGAAAAAATTTTTCCTTAATAGATGAATGCTTTCCCTCCAAATTTTGTTCATTCACTCGATTCAACTCATATGATGCTTACTTCCCTTTATTGCCGAAAACTTGGAATAACATTTGCTGCTATACACGATTGTTATTGGACACATGCTTGTGATGTTGATGAAATGAATAAGGTTTTTTTAAAAATATTCTTTTCAAATTTTATTTTTGAATTTTTTTAAAGATTTGTCGAGAACAATTTATTGCCCTACACAAACAGCCAATAATTCAAAAATTATCTCAAGTAAGGAAAAATTTATTTTTAAATTTATTCCTAAAATTTTCAAAAATTCATTTAAAATTTTTTAGTCATTCAATTCAACATATTTAACGGATTCTATCCGTGAAAAAATGCCGGAAAAGCTTGTATCAGATATAAGCAATGTTTTTGATTCATCATCATTAAAATTAGGAGAATTAGATATTAATGAAGTACTAAAGTCAACGTACTTCTTTTGTTAAAGTTTTTTTGTTTTTTTTTGTTAATGAGAGAAAGATTTTTATTATTTTTAGAGTATTCAAGATTTTTCAAGTTTTTTAAGGGAAAAATATTTTTATCAGTCAAAAATAACATGTAAGGGAGAAGCAACGGTAATTTGTAAGAGAGAGTAGAATATTTTTATAACAAAAATGATTTGAAATTGCGAATGTAGTATATAACCTTAAAATTGGATCGCATTTCTTTTTTTAAATCATCCCAACAAAAATTCCGATCAGAAAGATTCCAGAAGCAAAAAAATTCCAAGTATTCAATCTGTTTAAAAAATTAAAATGTGGTTAATTTTATTAGGTTGACCCACAATCATTTCCTTTCTTTCATTAAATCTATTTTTTTAACTTCAAGGTATTTTTTCAGAAAAATCTCTTAACCCCCTTACAAAATTAACCACATTTTAATTTTTTAAACAGATTGAATACTTGGAATTTTTTTGCTTCTGGAATCTTTCTGATCGGAATTTTTGTTGGGATGATTTAAAAAAAGAAATGCGATCCAATTTTAAGGTTATATACTACATTCGCAATTTCAAATCATTTTTGTTATAAAAATATTCTACTCTCTCTTACAAATTACCGTTGCTTCTCCCTTACATGTTATTTTTGACTGATAAAAATATTTTTCCCTTAAAAAACTTGAAAAATCTTGAATACTCTAAAAATAATAAAAATCTTTCTCTCATTAACAAAAAAAAACAAAAAAACTTTAACAAAAGAAGTACGTTGACTTTAGTACTTCATTAATATCTAATTCTCCTAATTTTAATGATGATGAATCAAAAACATTGCTTATATCTGATACAAGCTTTTCCGGCATTTTTTCACGGATAGAATCCGTTAAATATGTTGAATTGAATGACTAAAAAATTTTAAATGAATTTTTGAAAATTTTAGGAATAAATTTAAAAATAAATTTTTCCTTACTTGAGATAATTTTTGAATTATTGGCTGTTTGTGTAGGGCAATAAATTGTTCTCGACAAATCTTTAAAAAAATTCAAAAATAAAATTTGAAAAGAATATTTTTAAAAAAACCTTATTCATTTCATCAACATCACAAGCATGTGTCCAATAACAATCGTGTATAGCAGCAAATGTTATTCCAAGTTTTCGGCAATAAAGGGAAGTAAGCATCATATGAGTTGAATCGAGTGAATGAACAAAATTTGGAGGGAAAGCATTCATCTATTAAGGAAAAATTTTTTCCAAAGGAGTTTTTCAGAGAGTGTTTTGTTTCAAGAGAAGGCAAGAGCGCGTTTTAATACCAAATCCTCAGAAGCTGCCAAAATATCAAACAGTAAATAACATCGTAATACCAACCCTCCCAAAAAATTTGGTATTTCAACGTCTTTTGGCGGTTTGGTATTCGGAGCATGCCTATTACAACATCATACTAGTAAGACTTTTGAAAAAACAAACTTGTTTATGTCGAATCGGCAAAAAAGCTAGAGCATCATCTACTTGTTCAACAGTAACATATGGTTGAACAACAGGTAAACCAAGAGGTGTAACCCATTCTAAAGGTTGTCTTAATTTTAGGACTTGACCAGCACAAGATTTAAACCAAATCATTAAATTCCTAGAAAGAAATTTGCAAATTTAAGAAAAATTTAAAAGAAACTTTGAATTTTCAAAAGCGTCTGTTAGTCCATCAAATGTTCGCTTTGTCAAATATGTTGCAAAACGAGAGGCCTTTAAAAAAATTTTTGAACAAAAAATTTAAAAAATTTAACCTCCTTATTTCTGTCTGGAATATCAATAGTAATTAATTGTCGTCTAATTTGTTCTCTTGCACCATAATGAGTTACACCATAAGCTACAGTCATTACCTTTAAACAAAAATTTTTTAATTTTTCAAAAAAATTTTCTTTAAAAAAACCGTTTGTTTAATTATTTTTCTTTCAATTGGCCCACTTATAAATTCTCTCATTTCTTTTGAAATTTCATGATATTTACTCGTTACGTCTTCCTCATCTTCTTTTCGAAATTTTTCAACCCTAGAAAATTTTTTTTTAATTTCAAAAATTTAAAAAAATTTAAACCGTTCCAATACAGTTGTATAAATATCTTGTGGAACTTCGGAAGGTACAAGATTAACTCCAACCGCCCCTTTAAGATCACGTCCAAGTGCTGCATAATGTTGAACATTTGATGGACTAACAGACGCTTTTGAAAATTCAAAGTTTCTTTTAAATTTTTCTTAAATTTGCAAATTTCTTTCTAGGAATTTAATGATTTGGTTTAAATCTTGTGCTGGTCAAGTCCTAAAATTAAGACAACCTTTAGAATGGGTTACACCTCTTGGTTTACCTGTTGTTCAACCATATGTTACTGTTGAACAAGTAGATGATGCTCTAGCTTTTTTGCCGATTCGACATAAACAAGTTTGTTTTTTCAAAAGTCTTACTAGTATGATGTTGTAATAGGCATGCTCCGAATACCAAACCGCCAAAAGACGTTGAAATACCAAATTTTTTGGGAGGGTTGGTATTACGATGTTATTTACTGTTTGATATTTTGGCAGCTTCTGAGGATTTGGTATTAAAACGCGCTCTTGCCTTCTCTTGAAACAAAACACTCTCTGAAAAACTCCTTTGGAAAAAATTTTTCCTTAATAGATGAATGCTTTCCCTCCAAATTTTGTTCATTCACTCGATTCAACTCATATGATGCTTACTTCCCTTTATTGCCGAAAACTTGGAATAACATTTGCTGCTATACACGATTGTTATTGGACACATGCTTGTGATGTTGATGAAATGAATAAGGTTTTTTTAAAAATATTCTTTTCAAATTTTATTTTTGAATTTTTTTAAAGATTTGTCGAGAACAATTTATTGCCCTACACAAACAGCCAATAATTCAAAAATTATCTCAAGTAAGGAAAAATTTATTTTTAAATTTATTCCTAAAATTTTCAAAAATTCATTTAAAATTTTTTAGTCATTCAATTCAACATATTTAACGGATTCTATCCGTGAAAAAATGCCGGAAAAGCTTGTATCAGATATAAGCAATGTTTTTGATTCATCATCATTAAAATTAGGAGAATTAGATATTAATGAAGTACTAAAGTCAACGTACTTCTTTTGTTAAAGTTTTTTTGTTTTTTTTTGTTAATGAGAGAAAGATTTTTATTATTTTTAGAGTATTCAAGATTTTTCAAGTTTTTTAAGGGAAAAATATTTTTATCAGTCAAAAATAACATGTAAGGGAGAAGCAACGGTAATTTGTAAGAGAGAGTAGAATATTTTTATAACAAAAATGATTTGAAATTGCGAATGTAGTATATAACCTTAAAATTGGATCGCATTTCTTTTTTTAAATCATCCCAACAAAAATTCCGATCAGAAAGATTCCAGAAGCAAAAAAATTCCAAGTATTCAATCTGTTTAAAAAATTAAAATGTGGTTAATTTTGTAAGGGGGTTAAGAGATTTTTCTGAAAAAATACCTTGAAGTTAAAAAAATAGATTTAATGAAAGAAAGGAAATGATTGTGGGTCAACCTAATAAAGTGTGATTGTGTATGGAAAAGTAAAGTCAATTGGGAAATCGACGGAGAAAGTGTCAGTTTTGGTCTTTAAAAAGTATGGAGTAGGAAATGGGTAGAAACCTTTTTTGAAAAAACCTTGAAAGAAGCAATTTCATTTTGTGTCTTTGTATAGAAACCTAACAAATTATATATGAAAAATCCTCATGACACATGGGATTTTTTAAACCTCATTTTTTGGTAAACATTTAATGCAACAACAAAACATCACTGGTTTCTCAATGCAATTCTGAGAGAATATTTTCAAGAGGATGATGATCATTTACCTGAATATATCCATTGTTTGAGTAACCTCTTTCTAACGTCGCGATTTTGAACGCGGGGAACGTGAACGAGACGAACGGCCTTTGTGACGAGGAGAGCGGTCTCGTGAACGTGAACGATCTCGGTGACTTAATAAAAAATTTTTTTAATATTAAAAGGTATGTGAAAGAATTAACCGTTTGTGGTGCTTCTCGTCATGACGTTTGTCAGCTTTGTGCGACCCCGAATCACTCTTGTGCGAACCAGTACGATCACGATGGTGGTGCGATGAGTGTGACGAACTCGAATGATGGTGACGACGCTCTGGACTCTTTGAACGCGAACGGCTACGTGAACGGATTGGCGAAGTTTCCTTGTCAAGTTTTTCCTGAAAAGGGGTTTATATTTTTGAGTGATTAAGCAGAGAAAGAGGTAATTTGCGAGCAGGTAGAATAGGAAAACTTTGGGAAGGCATAGGACCCTCTTCCCTCAAAATCGAAAAATAACATTTGAATCCTAAGAATTTCTAAACCATTTTTAGAACCCGACAACAAGTTCAACGTCAAAAAATAGAAAAGAACCTTAAGTTCCTCAATTGTCTCAGCAACTCTTGCAAATCCCAAATGTTGTTTTCCTTGCATATGATCATCAATTCTTAACAACAAATTATTAAAGTCAAAAAACAACAAAAAAAACCGTTGCTGGCAATCTCCAATAATTAAAAAACTTCCACAAACTTCACAAATACGCATTGGTTTTGGAGCTAGAAGAAAAAAGAGGTGGGTAAATAAATTTAAAATTAAAAAAAGAATACCATTAGGATCTTTATAGCCAGCCGTATATTCAGGTGGTAAGAAAAGCTAAAAATAAAAAAAATTATTTTTGAGCTAGAGGGAGTTTGGGTTCTCTACTACATTTTTTCGATCATTTTTGAATTATCGAGCAGGGATAGCTCAGACTTTTCCCGAAGCCCAGACTTTTTTAAAGAGTAAACCCAGGTTTAAGATTCCCCATTTTCTTCTCCAAGTGCTCATAGCTCTAGGGTGGATAATTTATTTTTATTTTTCTGTTTATCAATTCCAAAATTTATTTCTAAAATTCAAACCTTCCTCACAGCCTCCAATTCTAAATTAACTTCTTCTGCTCTTTTTACATATCTTTGTGATCTATCCAAATCTCCTTTTAATCCAGCTTTTTCTGCAATTTCCACATAATCAGACATTTCTTTTTCTAAACGTCCAATTTTTTCATTTAAATGTTTTTTTGTTGATTCATCCATATTCTTTAAAAATTTTTGAAAATTTTATTTAGAAAATTAGAAACCTGTGGCCCTTGTGTTAATGCCAAACGTTCTTTATTCTTTTCAATTTTTCTTTGCATATCATCTTTAATTCGAACCAAAAAATTGTAAAATTGTTTTTCATAACCTAACTTCTCGTAAAATTCACTCTTTCGATAAGCAATTCGAAGATTACTTTTAAAAAATTTTTGTAGAAAAAAATTATACTATGTGTGCTCAAATAATTAGCCCGGGTACCTCTCTTGTTTCAACCTCCGCAGGAGAAGGTAACTAATCGAGAGAGGGCTATTTTTTGCTTTTTTAGGAGGCGATAATTTGAGGGAGAGTAATTATTTGAGTAAATACGATATATTAAAAATAGGTTCACTTACTCATCATGGACATATTTGCATGATCCTTTAAAGAAAAAAATATTTTTTCTTAAATCATTTTATTTTAAAATATTACCCAAATCAGCTTTTGTATTTGTAAATTCTTCGTGTGGGCAAAATCCAGCTAAAAAGAATTTGCAAACATCGGCATCCTTGATATATCAAATTGAAAAAAATAAGAAATAATTTAAAGAAACCCTGAAATTGAGGTCAAGATTTTTGTCTTGATTTCGGCCGGGACCCATCAATTCATTCAACATTGCAGCAATTTGATCTTTAGCACTCATTTTTTAATTTGTTTTCTGAAATTTACTTTTAAATTTTCTTGGATTTTTAATTTAAAAAATTTCAATGGTTCTCCTTTACTCTTTATTTTCTTCTTTCTCTCTCTCTCTTATATTTCCATTATCTTTTTCTTTTATTTTCAGTAAACACTATTTACATTTTGTCAATACCATATTTTGCCAGTAGGGCTAAAATCCACGTTTTGCCACCAAAGTTTTTGGCAAAACGTTGATTTTACACTTATTGGCAAAAGATGTAGTTGGCAGTATATGGCTGAGCGATAAAAAATAAACACAAAGAAGTAACACTTCATTGCCAATTTCATCGCTAACATTCATTCTGTAATTTTTAATTTTTCAGTGCCAGTATTTCATTGCGAAATTTATAGCTTTAAATGGCACTTGTTTATTAATGGATTTATTTTTAGTTTTTTTAAAGATTTTATTAATTAATCTCTCTCAAGCTTTTAGCTTAATTTCTCAGTAATCTACTAAAAACAAGACAAGGTCAAAATCATGTGAATCTGTTTATGATTGAGTACATATTATTTTTTTACTAAAAAATACCCTCCTAATCTACCTATTTTAATAATAATTTTTTCACTTGGCGATAATGCTCTTTCCTTCCTTTTCTCACATTAATAACTTTGTATAAGGTCATAGACATATTTTTTCATGACACTTGACGAGGGTTTTTTGCGTAATTAATTAAAGTCTCTTAATTTTCCCTCTTAAATTTTGTTCCTTTCTCTCAAATATTACCCTCTCCAGCAAGAGGTCGAAACAATGATTACTCAGAGTAATTATTTAAAATGACTAGTAGGTTCTAAAAAATTTTCTCGGTTTGTTTTTTATCTGTGATCTTTCTTAAAATTTTATTTTTTAATATCTAAATCATTTTTTCAATCTTTTCACTTGCAATAATGTGAATAGGGTTGGCGGTTCTGAACCGAGTTGAACTGAGGATTTTTCATTTTTCGGATATTGGGGTTTGTTCTCTTCCGTTTGGGTATCCAGAGATTTTTCAAGAATCGACAACCGTAAATATTAATAGAATAATAATAATAACTTAGCCAACATTTATGTTAGCGAAAAAAAAATTAGGTGGACTATTATATTCTTAAAGATAATCCCTTAAATAATTTTGGATTTTTTCATTTCTTTTTCTTTAATATTTTTATTAGTGTCCGGTATAAGCATTTTTTCGGGTCCGGAAATAATTTTGAGATTGTGAAAAAATCCTTCCAGTTTTGGATTTCAGACTCCGAAAAACATCGCCGGACACTAATGTTTATTTACCTACACAAATTATATAATAAATATTATTTTATCAAATTTTGTTTATTTCCTCAATATTATTTTTAAATAATTACTACCTTTTTTGATTTTATTTTTTTTTATTTTTTTAAATTAAAGTTTAGGGGGTATTTCAGAAAATGGTTGCAACAATTCCAACTCTTCGCCTCTTTTACCGATTATTTATTATCAAAAGAACAGCAACAAGATTAGCTTCATTAGATACCTCAATAGCCTCACCATCATCTTTTTCGTCAAATAAATTTAATCGTTATGATACAAATTTGAAATTAGTTGAAGCTTTGAATAATGAAAATTTTGATCTAATTGGAAGTCCATTAATTTTGGGAAATAAAACACAGGTTTTTTATTTATTTTAAAATAGTGCTGGGCATGGGTCCGAAGACAGGAAAAATTTGGGAGGGTGAATCAATTTTGGGGAATTTTTTTTCAATCAATTTTGAAATAGCCGGAACAGTGCCCAGGACTTTGAAAATTGAAATAAAGAATTTTTTATTTAGAAGGATTATGTCGAACTTTTCCGTGAACAATTAGATTCTGAAGAAGCATTTTTTACAATGGTCTTTTTTATTTTTTTAAATTAATTTAAAATATAAATTTACAGATTAAAAATACAACTCGAACAAGTGAGTTGGAACCAATGGAAAAATTGATAGAAAGTTGGGAATGGAAAGAACATATTGAAGAAAATTTGAATAGAATAATTGCAGAAAAGCCTATGAGTAAGGAATGTAAGGAGGTTTTTTTGTTAAATAAAGAAAATTTTTGGTAATAAATCTGAGGTGGCACTTGGAGTTCTCGACAAGACTAAATAAATCTAATTGTTAGACTAGATTTTGATTCCATTTTTATAATATGCCGGCTTTAGGGGAGAAAACTGGACTGAGGAGAGAAATTTTTATTAATTTTTTAAATTTTTACACAGTGAGAACCTTTTTCAACAATATCGACACAAAAGAATGTGCAGATAATCTATTATTATTACTTCAATCAATTTTATGTCGTGGACAAAGATCTGTTCCAATAGTTGAATTAAATAAAATTTTTCCAAGAATTATAATTAATTTATATAGAGATCCATTCTTTAGACTTTTATCTGTTGAATATAAAAAGGTTTTTTTTAATTTTTTATTAATAAAAAATTTTCTTTTTTAGAATATTGAATTATTATTTAAAGAATATATAAGATATTATTTGGATAAAAATATTTCAAAAAGATTTACAATACGGGATTGGTGGTAAGCACATATTTTCATTTTTAAAAATTGAAAGACTGCAAAGTCAGTAGTTATGTTGCAGTAATACCTAAGTCCCTAAACTACTGAAATACCAAACTAAAATTCCAAACTTCGGCATTTTTGTCATTAAAGCACGACGCTACGGGTTATCATTGGGGATTTTTTTTTATATATTTTTGTAGGTCTCTTTTTTGATCGAAATTAACAGAATTTTTGGGCCTTAAAATTTTTTAAATTTTATTTCTTTTTCAAAATTCTGTTATTTCAAAGAATATAAAAATTTTAATTTCTTTTACTAAAGGTACAAATGTGCTTCTCAACTTCAATTGCCTCCAGATTATTTTCCCCAATTTGAAGAATTTTTTAAAACACCTATTCAAGATGTGAGGACTTCTACAATATTTTTTATAAAAATTTCCAATTTAGATTTCCAATTTATTTATTTCTTTTCTAATTGAACATTGTGAATTTCCACTTTATCGAGGAACAAAAAATGAAAGCAACAACGGTAAAAAACGTTGGCAACATGCTTTTTCTATTGGAGAAGTTCAAATTGAAGAATTAAATCCACATGAAGGATTGGGTTATAAAACAAATTTTTGCAAAATGCTAAAAGTTCATTATCATATTTCGGAAATTTATTGTTCTAGACATCAATTTGAATATTTGTATTTTGAAAGTCATTTGTTACCTATGAAGGTTTGAATTTTTTTTTAATTTTTAAAAAATTAAAAATATTTTTTGAAAGGTCCCTCCACGTCCATGGCTAGACAGAGGCAAATGTGGCCCAAATTATTTTTTCAAATCAAAATTAATTCGAGATATGGACGAATATCCACATTTAAATTTAAATGCTGAATTATTGGATAAACGTATTGAAAATAAAATACAAGCTAGACCTGTTTTTGATGCTTTGAATGATTTGGGTTCTACACCGTGGAAAATTAATGAAGTAAGAAAAAATTTTTTAAACTTTTTTAAAGGTTTAGTTCACTTAAACAATATCCCTGGATTTTTTTATTTATTTGGGGAGTTTTTAAAGAAACGCCCATTTATTTTTGTTAGCGCACCAAACGAGAAATACCAAACTTCAAGAACCGCCGAAATATCAACCCTACCCAAAAAATTCCGGTATTTCTGCGGCGTTTGAAGTTTTGGTATTTCTGCGGGGTTTGGTCTGATTTTAGTACAGATCGTTAACTTTAAATTTAAAAATAAAAAATAATTTTTTTAAAGGAAATTCTCGGACATATGATGAAAGCATTAGAAATGTCTTATAATTCAAAAAATGCTTCATTTCTCAAAAAATTGGCAATTCCTAGACATCCAAAAACTTGTTGGATTCCTTTGGATTATGATAGATTTAAAAAGCAATATTTAAAAAAGAATAAAGAAGTTGAAGGAAAAAGTGAAGAAGAATTGGATGAATTTATTAGAAAAGAATTTAATCATAAAAGGGCATTAATGACCAAAATAAAGTTTGTTTAAATTTTAGTTATTTTTAAATTTCTAAAAATATATCGAAAAGTCTATCCAAAACCTGTTGGCCTGTCTGCGCGCCGTAATCCGAAAACGCCGTAATACCAAACCCTCTGACTAACTTTTTATTTGGCATGTATTACGTCATTTATACAGCTAGGTATTTTGACGAGTTTTTGTGGGGGTTGGTCTTATGTCGTTTGGCATTACGGCCTTATAGAATACTAATGAACTCAAAACAATCAGCTATATTCTAGCTCATGAGTTGTGCCAGTTCCACCTTTTATCTTTCACTTTTTGAAATAAATTTCGGCACCCTCTATCCCAAAAAACTTTTTCTAAAATTAATTTTTATAGAAATGAGCAAAATTCTCTTTGGTGTTGGCTAATTTATCGTTTAATTTTGGCAAAACATTATACTAATCAAGATATTTATTTTCCTCATAATTTGGATTTTCGTGGTCGTTGTTATCCAATTTCACCACAAATTAATCATATGGGGGATGATTTAAATAGAGGACTTTTAAAATTTGCAAAAGGTTTTTTTAATTATTAATAGTCGAATCTAAAAATAAAATAACCTTAAAATTAGGCCCACCTTAATTTAAGATTGGGGTTTTTTTGAATTTTGATAGGCTACTGAATAAGGTTGGCTGATCCTGGGGAATTTTCAAATATCCGGCTCTGATTTTCGAACCGAAGTTTTTTAGATATACGGTCTTTTTCGGATCAGGATCCACCAACACCTTACGGTTTGTGTCTACAGACAAAGTGTCCAGGTAAAGGGTTACCACCAATTTAACACACGCCTCATTATAGAAGAGAAGATTTTTAGTCTCAAAAGAAGTGTCTAAAAATTTTTCTAAACTTAGGAAAACCTTTGGGTGTTGATGGTTTTCGTTGGTTAAAATTACACTGCGTAAATATTACTGGAAAATTAAAAAGAAAACCACTTTCTGAAAGACTAGAATATGCCGAAAAACATTTTGACGAAATGATTAAATCTGCTGAAAAACCTTTTGAAGGTTTTTTTTAATTTTTAAATTTCAAAAAAAATTTTTTTGAAGGAGGAAATTGGTGGTGGGAAGATACTGAAGAACCTTGGCAAACACTTGCTGCTTGTATAGAAATTAGAGATGCAATAAAAAGTGGTGATCCGCACAAGTTTTGTAGTCATTTACCTATACATCAAGTAAAAAAATTTTTTTAGAAATTTTTAAAAAATTTTTCTAGGATGGTTCTTGTAATGGTTTACAACATTATGCAGCACTTGGACGTGATCTTAAAGGGGCGGTTGGAGTTAATCTTGTACCTTCCGAAGTTCCACAAGATATTTATACAACTGTATTGGAACGGTTTAAATTTTTTTAAATTTTTGAAATTAAAAAAAAATTTTCTAGGGTTGAAAAATTTCGAAAAGAAGATGAGGAAGACGTAACGAGTAAATATCATGAAATTTCAAAAGAAATGAGAGAATTTATAAGTGGGCCAATTGAAAGAAAAATAATTAAACAAACGGTTTTTTTAAAGAAAATTTTTTTGAAAAATTAAAAAATTTTTGTTTAAAGGTAATGACTGTAGCTTATGGTGTAACTCATTATGGTGCAAGAGAACAAATTAGACGACAATTAATTACTATTGATATTCCAGACAGAAATAAGGAGGTTAAATTTTTTAAATTTTTTGTTCAAAAAAATTTTTTTAAAGGCCTCTCGTTTTGCAACATATTTGACAAAGCGAACATTTGATGGACTAACAGACGCTTTTGAAAATTCAAAGTTTCTTTTAAATTTTTCTTAAATTTGCAAATTTCTTTCTAGGAATTTAATGATTTGGTTTAAATCTTGTGCTGGTCAAGTCCTAAAATTAAGACAACCTTTAGAATGGGTTACACCTCTTGGTTTACCTGTTGTTCAACCATATGTTACTGTTGAACAAGTAGATGATGCTCTAGCTTTTTTGCCGATTCGACATAAACAAGTTTGTTTTTTCAAAAGTCTTACTAGTATGATGTTGTAATAGGCATGCTCCGAATACCAAACCGCCAAAAGACGTTGAAATACCAAATTTTTTGGGAGGGTTGGTATTACGATGTTATTTACTGTTTGATATTTTGGCAGCTTCTGAGGATTTGGTATTAAAACGCGCTCTTGCCTTCTCTTGAAACAAAACACTCTCTGAAAAACTCCTTTGGAAAAAATTTTTCCTTAATAGATGAATGCTTTCCCTCCAAATTTTGTTCATTCACTCGATTCAACTCATATGATGCTTACTTCCCTTTATTGCCGAAAACTTGGAATAACATTTGCTGCTATACACGATTGTTATTGGACACATGCTTGTGATGTTGATGAAATGAATAAGGTTTTTTTAAAAATATTCTTTTCAAATTTTATTTTTGAATTTTTTTAAAGATTTGTCGAGAACAATTTATTGCCCTACACAAACAGCCAATAATTCAAAAATTATCTCAAGTAAGGAAAAATTTATTTTTAAATTTATTCCTAAAATTTTCAAAAATTCATTTAAAATTTTTTAGTCATTCAATTCAACATATTTAACGGATTCTATCCGTGAAAAAATGCCGGAAAAGCTTGTATCAGATATAAGCAATGTTTTTGATTCATCATCATTAAAATTAGGAGAATTAGATATTAATGAAGTACTAAAGTCAACGTACTTCTTTTGTTAAAGTTTTTTTGTTTTTTTTTGTTAATGAGAGAAAGATTTTTATTATTTTTAGAGTATTCAAGATTTTTCAAGTTTTTTAAGGGAAAAATATTTTTATCAGTCAAAAATAACATGTAAGGGAGAAGCAACGGTAATTTGTAAGAGAGAGTAGAATATTTTTATAACAAAAATGATTTGAAATTGCGAATGTAGTATATAACCTTAAAATTGGATCGCATTTCTTTTTTTAAATCATCCCAACAAAAATTCCGATCAGAAAGATTCCAGAAGCAAAAAAATTCCAAGTATTCAATCTGTTTAAAAAATTAAAATGTGGTTAATTTTGTAAGGGGGTTAAGAGATTTTTCTGAAAAAATACCTTGAAGTTAAAAAAATAGATTTAATGAAAGAAAGGAAATGATTGTGGGTCAACCTAATAAAGTGTGATTGTGTATGGAAAAGTAAAGTCAATTGGGAAATCGACGGAGAAAGTGTCAGTTTTGGTCTTTAAAAAGTATGGAGTAGGAAATGGGTAGAAACCTTTTTTGAAAAAACCTTGAAAGAAGCAATTTCATTTTGTGTCTTTGTATAGAAACCTAACAAATTATATATGAAAAATCCTCATGACACATGGGATTTTTTAAACCTCATTTTTTGGTAAACATTTAATGCAACAACAAAACATCACTGGTTTCTCAATGCAATTCTGAGAGAATATTTTCAAGAGGATGATGATCATTTACCTGAATATATCCATTGTTTGAGTAACCTCTTTCTAACGTCGCGATTTTGAACGCGGGGAACGTGAACGAGACGAACGGCCTTTGTGACGAGGAGAGCGGTCTCGTGAACGTGAACGATCTCGGTGACTTAATAAAAAATTTTTTTAATATTAAAAGGTATGTGAAAGAATTAACCGTTTGTGGTGCTTCTCGTCATGACGTTTGTCAGCTTTGTGCGACCCCGAATCACTCTTGTGCGAACCAGTACGATCACGATGGTGGTGCGATGAGTGTGACGAACTCGAATGATGGTGACGACGCTCTGGACTCTTTGAACGCGAACGGCTACGTGAACGGATTGGCGAAGTTTCCTTGTCAAGTTTTTCCTGAAAAGGGGTTTATATTTTTGAGTGATTAAGCAGAGAAAGAGGTAATTTGCGAGCAGGTAGAATAGGAAAACTTTGGGAAGGCATAGGACCCTCTTCCCTCAAAATCGAAAAATAACATTTGAATCCTAAGAATTTCTAAACCATTTTTAGAACCCGACAACAAGTTCAACGTCAAAAAATAGAAAAGAACCTTAAGTTCCTCAATTGTCTCAGCAACTCTTGCAAATCCCAAATGTTGTTTTCCTTGCATATGATCATCAATTCTTAACAACAAATTATTAAAGTCAAAAAACAACAAAAAAAACCGTTGCTGGCAATCTCCAATAATTAAAAAACTTCCACAAACTTCACAAATACGCATTGGTTTTGGAGCTAGAAGAAAAAAGAGGTGGGTAAATAAATTTAAAATTAAAAAAAGAATACCATTAGGATCTTTATAGCCAGCCGTATATTCAGGTGGTAAGAAAAGCTAAAAATAAAAAAAATTATTTTTGAGCTAGAGGGAGTTTGGGTTCTCTACTACATTTTTTCGATCATTTTTGAATTATCGAGCAGGGATAGCTCAGACTTTTCCCGAAGCCCAGACTTTTTTAAAGAGTAAACCCAGGTTTAAGATTCCCCATTTTCTTCTCCAAGTGCTCATAGCTCTAGGGTGGATAATTTATTTTTATTTTTCTGTTTATCAATTCCAAAATTTATTTCTAAAATTCAAACCTTCCTCACAGCCTCCAATTCTAAATTAACTTCTTCTGCTCTTTTTACATATCTTTGTGATCTATCCAAATCTCCTTTTAATCCAGCTTTTTCTGCAATTTCCACATAATCAGACATTTCTTTTTCTAAACGTCCAATTTTTTCATTTAAATGTTTTTTTGTTGATTCATCCATATTCTTTAAAAATTTTTGAAAATTTTATTTAGAAAATTAGAAACCTGTGGCCCTTGTGTTAATGCCAAACGTTCTTTATTCTTTTCAATTTTTCTTTGCATATCATCTTTAATTCGAACCAAAAAATTGTAAAATTGTTTTTCATAACCTAACTTCTCGTAAAATTCACTCTTTCGATAAGCAATTCGAAGATTACTTTTAAAAAATTTTTGTAGAAAAAAATTATACTATGTGTGCTCAAATAATTAGCCCGGGTACCTCTCTTGTTTCAACCTCCGCAGGAGAAGGTAACTAATCGAGAGAGGGCTATTTTTTGCTTTTTTAGGAGGCGATAATTTGAGGGAGAGTAATTATTTGAGTAAATACGATATATTAAAAATAGGTTCACTTACTCATCATGGACATATTTGCATGATCCTTTAAAGAAAAAAATATTTTTTCTTAAATCATTTTATTTTAAAATATTACCCAAATCAGCTTTTGTATTTGTAAATTCTTCGTGTGGGCAAAATCCAGCTAAAAAGAATTTGCAAACATCGGCATCCTTGATATATCAAATTGAAAAAAATAAGAAATAATTTAAAGAAACCCTGAAATTGAGGTCAAGATTTTTGTCTTGATTTCGGCCGGGACCCATCAATTCATTCAACATTGCAGCAATTTGATCTTTAGCACTCATTTTTTAATTTGTTTTCTGAAATTTACTTTTAAATTTTCTTGGATTTTTAATTTAAAAAATTTCAATGGTTCTCCTTTACTCTTTATTTTCTTCTTTCTCTCTCTCTCTTATATTTCCATTATCTTTTTCTTTTATTTTCAGTAAACACTATTTACATTTTGTCAATACCATATTTTGCCAGTAGGGCTAAAATCCACGTTTTGCCACCAAAGTTTTTGGCAAAACGTTGATTTTACACTTATTGGCAAAAGATGTAGTTGGCAGTATATGGCTGAGCGATAAAAAATAAACACAAAGAAGTAACACTTCATTGCCAATTTCATCGCTAACATTCATTCTGTAATTTTTAATTTTTCAGTGCCAGTATTTCATTGCGAAATTTATAGCTTTAAATGGCACTTGTTTATTAATGGATTTATTTTTAGTTTTTTTAAAGATTTTATTAATTAATCTCTCTCAAGCTTTTAGCTTAATTTCTCAGTAATCTACTAAAAACAAGACAAGGTCAAAATCATGTGAATCTGTTTATGATTGAGTACATATTATTTTTTTACTAAAAAATACCCTCCTAATCTACCTATTTTAATAATAATTTTTTCACTTGGCGATAATGCTCTTTCCTTCCTTTTCTCACATTAATAACTTTGTATAAGGTCATAGACATATTTTTTCATGACACTTGACGAGGGTTTTTTGCGTAATTAATTAAAGTCTCTTAATTTTCCCTCTTAAATTTTGTTCCTTTCTCTCAAATATTACCCTCTCCAGCAAGAGGTCGAAACAATGATTACTCAGAGTAATTATTTAAAATGACTAGTAGGTTCTAAAAAATTTTCTCGGTTTGTTTTTTATCTGTGATCTTTCTTAAAATTTTATTTTTTAATATCTAAATCATTTTTTCAATCTTTTCACTTGCAATAATGTGAATAGGGTTGGCGGTTCTGAACCGAGTTGAACTGAGGATTTTTCATTTTTCGGATATTGGGGTTTGTTCTCTTCCGTTTGGGTATCCAGAGATTTTTCAAGAATCGACAACCGTAAATATTAATAGAATAATAATAATAACTTAGCCAACATTTATGTTAGCGAAAAAAAAATTAGGTGGACTATTATATTCTTAAAGATAATCCCTTAAATAATTTTGGATTTTTTCATTTCTTTTTCTTTAATATTTTTATTAGTGTCCGGTATAAGCATTTTTTCGGGTCCGGAAATAATTTTGAGATTGTGAAAAAATCCTTCCAGTTTTGGATTTCAGACTCCGAAAAACATCGCCGGACACTAATGTTTATTTACCTACACAAATTATATAATAAATATTATTTTATCAAATTTTGTTTATTTCCTCAATATTATTTTTAAATAATTACTACCTTTTTTGATTTTATTTTTTTTTATTTTTTTAAATTAAAGTTTAGGGGGTATTTCAGAAAATGGTTGCAACAATTCCAACTCTTCGCCTCTTTTACCGATTATTTATTATCAAAAGAACAGCAACAAGATTAGCTTCATTAGATACCTCAATAGCCTCACCATCATCTTTTTCGTCAAATAAATTTAATCGTTATGATACAAATTTGAAATTAGTTGAAGCTTTGAATAATGAAAATTTTGATCTAATTGGAAGTCCATTAATTTTGGGAAATAAAACACAGGTTTTTTATTTATTTTAAAATAGTGCTGGGCATGGGTCCGAAGACAGGAAAAATTTGGGAGGGTGAATCAATTTTGGGGAATTTTTTTTCAATCAATTTTGAAATAGCCGGAACAGTGCCCAGGACTTTGAAAATTGAAATAAAGAATTTTTTATTTAGAAGGATTATGTCGAACTTTTCCGTGAACAATTAGATTCTGAAGAAGCATTTTTTACAATGGTCTTTTTTATTTTTTTAAATTAATTTAAAATATAAATTTACAGATTAAAAATACAACTCGAACAAGTGAGTTGGAACCAATGGAAAAATTGATAGAAAGTTGGGAATGGAAAGAACATATTGAAGAAAATTTGAATAGAATAATTGCAGAAAAGCCTATGAGTAAGGAATGTAAGGAGGTTTTTTTGTTAAATAAAGAAAATTTTTGGTAATAAATCTGAGGTGGCACTTGGAGTTCTCGACAAGACTAAATAAATCTAATTGTTAGACTAGATTTTGATTCCATTTTTATAATATGCCGGCTTTAGGGGAGAAAACTGGACTGAGGAGAGAAATTTTTATTAATTTTTTAAATTTTTACACAGTGAGAACCTTTTTCAACAATATCGACACAAAAGAATGTGCAGATAATCTATTATTATTACTTCAATCAATTTTATGTCGTGGACAAAGATCTGTTCCAATAGTTGAATTAAATAAAATTTTTCCAAGAATTATAATTAATTTATATAGAGATCCATTCTTTAGACTTTTATCTGTTGAATATAAAAAGGTTTTTTTTAATTTTTTATTAATAAAAAATTTTCTTTTTTAGAATATTGAATTATTATTTAAAGAATATATAAGATATTATTTGGATAAAAATATTTCAAAAAGATTTACAATACGGGATTGGTGGTAAGCACATATTTTCATTTTTAAAAATTGAAAGACTGCAAAGTCAGTAGTTATGTTGCAGTAATACCTAAGTCCCTAAACTACTGAAATACCAAACTAAAATTCCAAACTTCGGCATTTTTGTCATTAAAGCACGACGCTACGGGTTATCATTGGGGATTTTTTTTTATATATTTTTGTAGGTCTCTTTTTTGATCGAAATTAACAGAATTTTTGGGCCTTAAAATTTTTTAAATTTTATTTCTTTTTCAAAATTCTGTTATTTCAAAGAATATAAAAATTTTAATTTCTTTTACTAAAGGTACAAATGTGCTTCTCAACTTCAATTGCCTCCAGATTATTTTCCCCAATTTGAAGAATTTTTTAAAACACCTATTCAAGATGTGAGGACTTCTACAATATTTTTTATAAAAATTTCCAATTTAGATTTCCAATTTATTTATTTCTTTTCTAATTGAACATTGTGAATTTCCACTTTATCGAGGAACAAAAAATGAAAGCAACAACGGTAAAAAACGTTGGCAACATGCTTTTTCTATTGGAGAAGTTCAAATTGAAGAATTAAATCCACATGAAGGATTGGGTTATAAAACAAATTTTTGCAAAATGCTAAAAGTTCATTATCATATTTCGGAAATTTATTGTTCTAGACATCAATTTGAATATTTGTATTTTGAAAGTCATTTGTTACCTATGAAGGTTTGAATTTTTTTTTAATTTTTAAAAAATTAAAAATATTTTTTGAAAGGTCCCTCCACGTCCATGGCTAGACAGAGGCAAATGTGGCCCAAATTATTTTTTCAAATCAAAATTAATTCGAGATATGGACGAATATCCACATTTAAATTTAAATGCTGAATTATTGGATAAACGTATTGAAAATAAAATACAAGCTAGACCTGTTTTTGATGCTTTGAATGATTTGGGTTCTACACCGTGGAAAATTAATGAAGTAAGAAAAAATTTTTTAAACTTTTTTAAAGGTTTAGTTCACTTAAACAATATCCCTGGATTTTTTTATTTATTTGGGGAGTTTTTAAAGAAACGCCCATTTATTTTCGTTAGCGCACCAAACGAGAAATACCAAACTTCAAGAACCGCCGAAATATCAACCCTACCCAAAAAATTCCGGTATTTCTGCGGCGTTTGAAGTTTTGGTATTTCTGCGGGGTTTGGTCTGATTTTAGTACAGATCGTTAACTTTAAATTTAAAAATAAAAAATAATTTTTTTAAAGGAAATTCTCGGACATATGATGAAAGCATTAGAAATGTCTTATAATTCAAAAAATGCTTCATTTCTCAAAAAATTGGCAATTCCTAGACATCCAAAAACTTGTTGGATTCCTTTGGATTATGATAGATTTAAAAAGCAATATTTAAAAAAGAATAAAGAAGTTGAAGGAAAAAGTGAAGAAGAATTGGATGAATTTATTAGAAAAGAATTTAATCATAAAAGGGCATTAATGACCAAAATAAAGTTTGTTTAAATTTTAGTTATTTTTAAATTTCTAAAAATATATCGAAAAGTCTATCCAAAACCTGTTGGCCTGTCTGCGCGCCGTAATCCGAAAACGCCGTAATACCAAACCCTCTGACTAACTTTTTATTTGGCATGTATTACGTCATTTATACAGCTAGGTATTTTGACGAGTTTTTGTGGGGGTTGGTCTTATGTCGTTTGGCATTACGGCCTTATAGAATACTAATGAACTCAAAACAATCAGCTATATTCTAGCTCATGAGTTGTGCCAGTTCCACCTTTTATCTTTCACTTTTTGAAATAAATTTCGGCACCCTCTATCCCAAAAAACTTTTTCTAAAATTAATTTTTATAGAAATGAGCAAAATTCTCTTTGGTGTTGGCTAATTTATCGTTTAATTTTGGCAAAACATTATACTAATCAAGATATTTATTTTCCTCATAATTTGGATTTTCGTGGTCGTTGTTATCCAATTTCACCACAAATTAATCATATGGGGGATGATTTAAATAGAGGACTTTTAAAATTTGCAAAAGGTTTTTTTAATTATTAATAGTCGAATCTAAAAATAAAATAACCTTAAAATTAGGCCCACCTTAATTTAAGATTGGGGTTTTTTTGAATTTTGATAGGCTACTGAATAAGGTTGGCTGATCCTGGGGAATTTTCAAATATCCGGCTCTGATTTTCGAACCGAAGTTTTTTAGATATACGGTCTTTTTCGGATCAGGATCCACCAACACCTTACGGTTTGTGTCTACAGACAAAGTGTCCAGGTAAAGGGTTACCACCAATTTAACACACGCCTCATTATAGAAGAGAAGATTTTTAGTCTCAAAAGAAGTGTCTAAAAATTTTTCTAAACTTAGGAAAACCTTTGGGTGTTGATGGTTTTCGTTGGTTAAAATTACACTGCGTAAATATTACTGGAAAATTAAAAAGAAAACCACTTTCTGAAAGACTAGAATATGCCGAAAAACATTTTGACGAAATGATTAAATCTGCTGAAAAACCTTTTGAAGGTTTTTTTTAATTTTTAAATTTCAAAAAAAATTTTTTTGAAGGAGGAAATTGGTGGTGGGAAGATACTGAAGAACCTTGGCAAACACTTGCTGCTTGTATAGAAATTAGAGATGCAATAAAAAGTGGTGATCCGCACAAGTTTTGTAGTCATTTACCTATACATCAAGTAAAAAAATTTTTTTAGAAATTTTTAAAAAATTTTTCTAGGATGGTTCTTGTAATGGTTTACAACATTATGCAGCACTTGGACGTGATCTTAAAGGGGCGGTTGGAGTTAATCTTGTACCTTCCGAAGTTCCACAAGATATTTATACAACTGTATTGGAACGGTTTAAATTTTTTTAAATTTTTGAAATTAAAAAAAAATTTTCTAGGGTTGAAAAATTTCGAAAAGAAGATGAGGAAGACGTAACGAGTAAATATCATGAAATTTCAAAAGAAATGAGAGAATTTATAAGTGGGCCAATTGAAAGAAAAATAATTAAACAAACGGTTTTTTTAAAGAAAATTTTTTTGAAAAATTAAAAAATTTTTGTTTAAAGGTAATGACTGTAGCTTATGGTGTAACTCATTATGGTGCAAGAGAACAAATTAGACGACAATTAATTACTATTGATATTCCAGACAGAAATAAGGAGGTTAAATTTTTTAAATTTTTTGTTCAAAAAAATTTTTTTAAAGGCCTCTCGTTTTGCAACATATTTGACAAAGCGAACATTTGATGGACTAACAGACGCTTTTGAAAATTCAAAGTTTCTTTTAAATTTTTCTTAAATTTGCAAATTTCTTTCTAGGAATTTAATGATTTGGTTTAAATCTTGTGCTGGTCAAGTCCTAAAATTAAGACAACCTTTAGAATGGGTTACACCTCTTGGTTTACCTGTTGTTCAACCATATGTTACTGTTGAACAAGTAGATGATGCTCTAGCTTTTTTGCCGATTCGACATAAACAAGTTTGTTTTTTCAAAAGTCTTACTAGTATGATGTTGTAATAGGCATGCTCCGAATACCAAACCGCCAAAAGACGTTGAAATACCAAATTTTTTGGGAGGGTTGGTATTACGATGTTATTTACTGTTTGATATTTTGGCAGCTTCTGAGGATTTGGTATTAAAACGCGCTCTTGCCTTCTCTTGAAACAAAACACTCTCTGAAAAACTCCTTTGGAAAAAATTTTTCCTTAATAGATGAATGCTTTCCCTCCAAATTTTGTTCATTCACTCGATTCAACTCATATGATGCTTACTTCCCTTTATTGCCGAAAACTTGGAATAACATTTGCTGCTATACACGATTGTTATTGGACACATGCTTGTGATGTTGATGAAATGAATAAGGTTTTTTTAAAAATATTCTTTTCAAATTTTATTTTTGAATTTTTTTAAAGATTTGTCGAGAACAATTTATTGCCCTACACAAACAGCCAATAATTCAAAAATTATCTCAAGTAAGGAAAAATTTATTTTTAAATTTATTCCTAAAATTTTCAAAAATTCATTTAAAATTTTTTAGTCATTCAATTCAACATATTTAACGGATTCTATCCGTGAAAAAATGCCGGAAAAGCTTGTATCAGATATAAGCAATGTTTTTGATTCATCATCATTAAAATTAGGAGAATTAGATATTAATGAAGTACTAAAGTCAACGTACTTCTTTTGTTAAAGTTTTTTTGTTTTTTTTTGTTAATGAGAGAAAGATTTTTATTATTTTTAGAGTATTCAAGATTTTTCAAGTTTTTTAAGGGAAAAATATTTTTATCAGTCAAAAATAACATGTAAGGGAGAAGCAACGGTAATTTGTAAGAGAGAGTAGAATATTTTTATAACAAAAATGATTTGAAATTGCGAATGTAGTATATAACCTTAAAATTGGATCGCATTTCTTTTTTTAAATCATCCCAACAAAAATTCCGATCAGAAAGATTCCAGAAGCAAAAAAATTCCAAGTATTCAATCTGTTTAAAAAATTAAAATGTGGTTAATTTTGTAAGGGGGTTAAGAGATTTTTCTGAAAAAATACCTTGAAGTTAAAAAAATAGATTTAATGAAAGAAAGGAAATGATTGTGGGTCAACCTAATAAAGTGTGATTGTGTATGGAAAAGTAAAGTCAATTGGGAAATCGACGGAGAAAGTGTCAGTTTTGGTCTTTAAAAAGTATGGAGTAGGAAATGGGTAGAAACCTTTTTTGAAAAAACCTTGAAAGAAGCAATTTCATTTTGTGTCTTTGTATAGAAACCTAACAAATTATATATGAAAAATCCTCATGACACATGGGATTTTTTAAACCTCATTTTTTGGTAAACATTTAATGCAACAACAAAACATCACTGGTTTCTCAATGCAATTCTGAGAGAATATTTTCAAGAGGATGATGATCATTTACCTGAATATATCCATTGTTTGAGTAACCTCTTTCTAACGTCGCGATTTTGAACGCGGGGAACGTGAACGAGACGAACGGCCTTTGTGACGAGGAGAGCGGTCTCGTGAACGTGAACGATCTCGGTGACTTAATAAAAAATTTTTTTAATATTAAAAGGTATGTGAAAGAATTAACCGTTTGTGGTGCTTCTCGTCATGACGTTTGTCAGCTTTGTGCGACCCCGAATCACTCTTGTGCGAACCAGTACGATCACGATGGTGGTGCGATGAGTGTGACGAACTCGAATGATGGTGACGACGCTCTGGACTCTTTGAACGCGAACGGCTACGTGAACGGATTGGCGAAGTTTCCTTGTCAAGTTTTTCCTGAAAAGGGGTTTATATTTTTGAGTGATTAAGCAGAGAAAGAGGTAATTTGCGAGCAGGTAGAATAGGAAAACTTTGGGAAGGCATAGGACCCTCTTCCCTCAAAATCGAAAAATAACATTTGAATCCTAAGAATTTCTAAACCATTTTTAGAACCCGACAACAAGTTCAACGTCAAAAAATAGAAAAGAACCTTAAGTTCCTCAATTGTCTCAGCAACTCTTGCAAATCCCAAATGTTGTTTTCCTTGCATATGATCATCAATTCTTAACAACAAATTATTAAAGTCAAAAAACAACAAAAAAAACCGTTGCTGGCAATCTCCAATAATTAAAAAACTTCCACAAACTTCACAAATACGCATTGGTTTTGGAGCTAGAAGAAAAAAGAGGTGGGTAAATAAATTTAAAATTAAAAAAAGAATACCATTAGGATCTTTATAGCCAGCCGTATATTCAGGTGGTAAGAAAAGCTAAAAATAAAAAAAATTATTTTTGAGCTAGAGGGAGTTTGGGTTCTCTACTACATTTTTTCGATCATTTTTGAATTATCGAGCAGGGATAGCTCAGACTTTTCCCGAAGCCCAGACTTTTTTAAAGAGTAAACCCAGGTTTAAGATTCCCCATTTTCTTCTCCAAGTGCTCATAGCTCTAGGGTGGATAATTTATTTTTATTTTTCTGTTTATCAATTCCAAAATTTATTTCTAAAATTCAAACCTTCCTCACAGCCTCCAATTCTAAATTAACTTCTTCTGCTCTTTTTACATATCTTTGTGATCTATCCAAATCTCCTTTTAATCCAGCTTTTTCTGCAATTTCCACATAATCAGACATTTCTTTTTCTAAACGTCCAATTTTTTCATTTAAATGTTTTTTTGTTGATTCATCCATATTCTTTAAAAATTTTTGAAAATTTTATTTAGAAAATTAGAAACCTGTGGCCCTTGTGTTAATGCCAAACGTTCTTTATTCTTTTCAATTTTTCTTTGCATATCATCTTTAATTCGAACCAAAAAATTGTAAAATTGTTTTTCATAACCTAACTTCTCGTAAAATTCACTCTTTCGATAAGCAATTCGAAGATTACTTTTAAAAAATTTTTGTAGAAAAAAATTATACTATGTGTGCTCAAATAATTAGCCCGGGTACCTCTCTTGTTTCAACCTCCGCAGGAGAAGGTAACTAATCGAGAGAGGGCTATTTTTTGCTTTTTTAGGAGGCGATAATTTGAGGGAGAGTAATTATTTGAGTAAATACGATATATTAAAAATAGGTTCACTTACTCATCATGGACATATTTGCATGATCCTTTAAAGAAAAAAATATTTTTTCTTAAATCATTTTATTTTAAAATATTACCCAAATCAGCTTTTGTATTTGTAAATTCTTCGTGTGGGCAAAATCCAGCTAAAAAGAATTTGCAAACATCGGCATCCTTGATATATCAAATTGAAAAAAATAAGAAATAATTTAAAGAAACCCTGAAATTGAGGTCAAGATTTTTGTCTTGATTTCGGCCGGGACCCATCAATTCATTCAACATTGCAGCAATTTGATCTTTAGCACTCATTTTTTAATTTGTTTTCTGAAATTTACTTTTAAATTTTCTTGGATTTTTAATTTAAAAAATTTCAATGGTTCTCCTTTACTCTTTATTTTCTTCTTTCTCTCTCTCTCTTATATTTCCATTATCTTTTTCTTTTATTTTCAGTAAACACTATTTACATTTTGTCAATACCATATTTTGCCAGTAGGGCTAAAATCCACGTTTTGCCACCAAAGTTTTTGGCAAAACGTTGATTTTACACTTATTGGCAAAAGATGTAGTTGGCAGTATATGGCTGAGCGATAAAAAATAAACACAAAGAAGTAACACTTCATTGCCAATTTCATCGCTAACATTCATTCTGTAATTTTTAATTTTTCAGTGCCAGTATTTCATTGCGAAATTTATAGCTTTAAATGGCACTTGTTTATTAATGGATTTATTTTTAGTTTTTTTAAAGATTTTATTAATTAATCTCTCTCAAGCTTTTAGCTTAATTTCTCAGTAATCTACTAAAAACAAGACAAGGTCAAAATCATGTGAATCTGTTTATGATTGAGTACATATTATTTTTTTACTAAAAAATACCCTCCTAATCTACCTATTTTAATAATAATTTTTTCACTTGGCGATAATGCTCTTTCCTTCCTTTTCTCACATTAATAACTTTGTATAAGGTCATAGACATATTTTTTCATGACACTTGACGAGGGTTTTTTGCGTAATTAATTAAAGTCTCTTAATTTTCCCTCTTAAATTTTGTTCCTTTCTCTCAAATATTACCCTCTCCAGCAAGAGGTCGAAACAATGATTACTCAGAGTAATTATTCCAGCAATCTTTTAATCCATTTTTATCTTAAAACGTTATATATTTTCTCTTATTTTTTCCTCAATTTTTTACACTAAAAATCCAGGCTTCTTCAATTCTCACACACAAATAAACACCCTTTTACCTTTCTTTCCTCCCACACAATTTTTTTATATTATTATACATTTATATATTTTTTCTATATACTATTCATTCTTGTTGCTCATTTGTAAGAACATTGTGTTCCTTTTTTATAATTTAAAAAAAAATAATTTTTATCGGCCGATCGGTTGTTGGTGACAGAGCTCTCCATAAAAAGCCTTTTTTTCTGCAAAGTGTCGATTTTGCTTGGATGGGCACTTTAATGTTCTTGTTTTTGTTGCTGCCAGTCATTGCTCTCCAACAACGGCAGGCCTTTTCTCTTTCTATATACTCTTCGTTTTTCTCTGTTTTTTTGAAAAATACCTCTTCCTAATAGAAAATCATCCCCATCAGAATTATGTAAAAGCTAATTAATATCAATATTTAATTAAAAATGTGTGTTAATCTAGCCGACCCAATTCCTGAAAATCAGAAATTCCCAACGTTTTTTGGCCGAGATCCCGATTTTCCAAAAGGGGGATTTTTTATGTCGACAATCCCTGATATGTATGTGTTGATTTTTCTGTATATTTTTTATATTTAGTTTGGCATTAAATTTACTTTTGGACCTTAAAAAGGACCTAGATCGTCTGGCAGAGACCTATAAAAATATTTTTTAAACAAAGCTTGCCGCCTCTGATTTTTCTAAACTTTTTATTGACCTTTATCTACTTAATCTTTGTATCTATTTGAAATAGGGTTGGTCCCCGAGCCTTCGGGGTTGGAAAAGTCGGGGGTCGGGGTTTTCGGGGTTGACAAAGTCGGGGTCGGGGTCGGGGTTGCTCAAATTGTTCGGGGTCGGGGTCGGGGCTGAAAATAATGTCGGGGTTCGGGGTCGGGGTCGGGGGTCGGGGTTGAAGTGAAAATTTACAAAATCCAGCATTTTTATCCAAAATTACTGTTCAAAATCAACATTTTTATTAAAAAATCAACTTAATCTTCATTATCTTCACTTTCTGTATCTAATTCGTGATTAGTTGAAGGCGCAAGAAGTACTTTATCCAAGTTATCCTTCATAATCCCCAAAATCCCCAAACCCACAAGGTAACTCTTACTCCACCTCTTATGTAAAGGGATTGAGGGGATATGAAGGCATATCAGAGGAAAAAGATGGATATAATGGGATTTAGAGGGATTTGACGGGATATCGGGGAGTTGCAAGGATAACGGGAGAAATCCATCTATCCATCAATTTCTCCTAAAGCCTCTGTATCCCTTCATTGTGTCTAGCGCCGCAGGCAAAATTTTGAGAATTTTGGAAGGTCAAGAGCCAGATTTCTTCCATTTTCGGCGCCGCAGGCAAAAATTTTTAGAATTTTGGAAGGCCAAGAGACAGGTTTCTTCAATTTTCTGCGCCGCAGGCGAAAATTTTGGAAAATTCATGACTAGTTTAAAATTTCTAATATTGTTTCAAGTTTAAAATATTTAAAAAAATAAATTTACAAATTTAAAATCAAGATCATAGTTTAAAAATATTTATTTTTGAGAAGAAAAATTTTCTCAGCCTTATTTCCATCCCTGGATTCGAACAACATTCCTATCAAAATAGCTAAATGGCTGAAGTCAGTTAACCTAACCACTCAACCATCGACCAACAAAGGGAAACAGGAGAAAATATAAATATTCCTTTCCCTTTTCCTTCATATATTTAGCATCAAAGTCCCGATCCCGTTCCGATCTCTAGTTAATTAATGCAGTTTTAGTCGGGGGCATAAAAATTTTTCGGGGTTCGGGGTCGTCGGGGTCGAACTTTCGGGGGTCGGGGTTTTCGGGGTTGGGAATGTCGGGGTCGGGGTCGGGGTTTTAGGTCAAAAAATGTCGGGGTTCGGGGTCGGGGTCGGGGTTAGTCGGGGTCGGGGACCAACCCTAATTTGAAAAATATTTTTAAATGTTGATCTTTTGGCTTCCAAACTTGTTTTGGGTCCCTTTCCAATTGTTTCCATCCTTAAAGCCTTTTGTACATCCCGCGGTGTCCCTTTTCAATTTTTACCCATTTTCTTCCATTTTTTCAATGTCCCCCTTCCCATCTCTCCATTTTCTTTCTAATTATTCAATTTTTACAGTTCAAACTTTAAAAAATTTTTTTCAAAGAAAATTGGCGACTAACAAAAACTCTTTTAAATTTTAGAAAAAAACGGAGGGAGAAATGTGAAATATAGGCGCTGTGGGAAAGTTTTTTGGTGAAATTCAGTCCTATTTACAGCTTCTTTTTTTAAAGATTCATTTAAATTTAGGTATAAATGGCTATATAAAAAATAAAGGATTTATCCCTTTACTATATTTTCATAAATTCTTTTTCTAGAATCATTCGACTTTTCTTTGTTTTTTCTTCGTTTTCTTCTTCATCCTTCATCTCCTCCTTCATGTCTCCCGAATCTCTTAAAATTTATTCAAAATTTTTAATCAATCTTGGCATCAAAAAATGATGGAAAAGGACAACAATAACATTAATTCTCTCTATTTTTCATTTAAAGGCCATATAAAAATTAAAATATTTTTTTAAAAGGAATCAAAGAAATTTGCCGAAAAAAAAACAATTTTTGAAAAAATATTTTTCAGCAAAATTTTAAAATTTCGCCCTTATTTTTATTTTTTCTTCTTCAAGTTCACAACAAAAATCACATCTTTTTCTCCAATAAAATACCTTTACTTTTTATTTCTCCAAAAATTCATTTTCGCCTCATTCACCCCTTAAAGCTCCGATTATCTTCTTCTCTTAAACCTCTAGTTTTTTCATCTCATTTATTCATATACGGCCTTCCTTCACCTTCCTTTACTTTTTTGCATATACTATAACTTGGGCCGGAAGTTCACCTTTTTATTCTTCTTCATTTTTACACAATTTTTGCTTGATCATATTCTTCTTTTCTGATTTTATTTTTAATAAATATTATTATTTTTTTCTTATTTTTTACGAGGAAATTGACCAATTCTTTATTCATTTTCCAAATAAAGATACAGAATTTCAGAAAATTTTTTTCAACTTTCTAACATTAAAAAATAGAGTTGTCCGATGACTCAAGACTTTTTTTTGAGGTTTTTTTTGGTATTGGGTCTTGGCCTTGAATCTTGGAAAATTTTCAGTCTCGGACAGCTCTATTAGAAATAGCAACAATTAAAAATCAAGAAAACCTTTCTCTATTTCCTCCAATCATTTTCATTATTATTAACTCTCGGGCCATTAGACAACATTATTGTTGTTGTTCCCAGAAGGGGCGTGAAATGACTGACGTGTCCCCTTGTCCCTTTTTTAAATAAGGGGGGTAAAGCTTTCTTAAGATTTTTTAAAATCGATCTATAAGGCTGGTTTTTAACCGATTGTTTCTATGTTCTTTTTGTGTGTAAATATTTTTTTAATGAATAATATTTTTCTTGGGAAAGAGAATATAATTTTTTTATAAATGTTAAAAAAGAGAGAATTGTTTTAAAAAAAAAATAAAAATGCCACTTTATCATTTAAAAAAATTTTTATTTATGGTGTACTTTTGAATGTGTACTTTTCTTGAGAAATGAAACATTTTATTAGTAAATTAAAATTTTTTTAATTGCTTATGTTGGTGAAAAAAATCTTTTTTTATTTTAAATAAAAAATTTTTAAATTTATTTTTTAGCAAAAATAAAACAACGAATGATATTCTTCTACTAACATGAATTATTATTATTACTATATTTTTCTTGAATTCTCACTTCTATTATTTTCTTCTTTCAACAATGCTTATGATGAAGAGTTAAAATTATCTCCTGATAAATCTGGATTAAGAAATCGTGAGCGTTTTAATTTTAAGAAGACGTTTTTAATTAAAAAGGAGTTGAGATTTGACTGATTCCGGCCTCTATAACTTATGAAGGATAGGTATCACTTATTTTTCTTGGTATCCAAAAAATCAAAATTCCCGACTGAATGATAAAAAAGTTAAGGGTACCAAAAATGTTAAGAAGTGGTCATCCTTTCTTGAGTTATAAGGCCGGGACTCATTTGAGTCAGTTGAACTGCTCCATTTTATCAATTTTATTTTTTTTCAAGTTTGTCTCGGCACTTCAAATGGTCGGGCAATGGTGGATTATTTTTCTATGAACAGATATACATTTTTAAGAAAAGCTTATGAAAATTGTCGTCATATAACTGGAAATCTTGAAATTGCTTATGTTTTTAAAGAAGATATTGAAAATGATTGGTTGTTACAAAAACAAGAAAATGAACAAAATAATGTTACAAATATTTTGTTGAAACCTCGAGAACCTTTTTATTTTTTACAAAATTTGGAAGAGGTAAGAGGGGGGAGGAGGAATTTTTTAAATTTTTGAAAATTTTTTGGAAGTTCCATGAAAAATTTTTTTTCTTACAGATTTATGGATATTTATTCATTTACAATGTTACCGTTGAAGAAATTTCTTTACCATCACTTCGAGTTATTTGGGGAGAAAAATTACTGGAGGGAAGTGCAATAACTGTTGGATCATCATTAACCTTAAGATATTTAAATATGCCATCCTTAAGATGTTTGTTTGGAAATTATTTTTTAATTTTTTAAAAATATTTTTAGCAATTGTTTCTGGTATTGTAAGAATACACGATTCACCACTTTTGTGTTATATGGAGCAAGATTTGACAAAAGATAACACTGATAATGATAAAAATGTTGATTATAAAGAAGTTTGTTTTATTCGAATTTAAAATTAATTTTGTATTATTAACAGTTTCTTGGTGACAATTTTAGAGAAAGATTGGACTTGAACCCGTTTAGTGCTCAATGTCGAGCAGCACCAACATGTAGTAAACAATGCAGAGAAAAGAATTGTTTTGGGTAAGAGAAATTATAAAAATTAAAAAAAAATTAAATTTTAATTATTTTAAGGAGTCGGCCTGATCAATGTCAACATGGTAAAATTTTAAAAAATTTCAATAAAAATTTTAAAATTAAAAAATGCTAGTTAGAAACCCACCTCCGCTCCTTTTCCTTATTTAAGAGAGAGAGAATGGGAAAGAAAAGAATGACGCTAGTTAAAATAGAAAAGGAAAGGAATGTGTGGAGAAAAATGGGAAACCCATTCAGAGCAGCCGTGTCCGAGTGGTTAAGGAGGTGGACTTGAAATCCACTGGGCTTTGCCCGCGCAGGTTCGAATCCTGTCGGCTGCGAATAATTTTTTTCGTCGATTAAATTTTTTACTTTTCCCAAATATAAAAAGAATGTGTGGTTAACATTGGAAATAAAATTTATAGCAGTCGTGTCCGAGTGGTTAAGGAGGTGGACTTGAAATCCACTGGGCTTTGCCCGCACAGGTTCGAATCCTGTCGACTGCGATCAATTTTTTGGAGTATTTAATAATTATTTTTAATTAAAAATTTAAATTTTATCCTTCTAATAGAGAGGTTTAAAATTTTTTAAATTTTTAGTTTATCGAAAAAATTGTCAAGAAGAATGTGAAAGCAGATCGTGTTATATAGATGCCCATGGAATTAGCCGATGCTGTGATGAAGCTTGTGTTGGAGGGTGTGAAGGAGAAGGACGCGGGAACTGCATTGTACGAGAATTTTTAAAAATTTGATTTTTGGAATTAAAATTCAGCAGGTTTAAAATTTTTTTTAAATTTTTTTCAGGCTTGTCAAGAACTTGAGGAAGACGGAAGATGTGTGTCACAGTGTACAGGAACACAAAGGTATTAATTTTAAAAAATTTTAAACCTGTTCAAAAAATTTTTTTATCTCTTCAGATACAACAGAAAACAAAAAATTAACGAACTCATTCCAAAATCCAAAGCAAAATATGCTTATGAAAAGCATTGCTTACCTGAATGCCCACCTGGTACATTAATTGAATCATCTAGTTGTGTGGCTAGATGTTCGCCAGGATTTTATCGAGATCCTAGAATAGATCCACGTAAATGTATTCCATGTAAAGAAAAAGAATGCCCAGTTGTTTGTCAATTCCCGCCTCCGGTAAAAAAATTTTTTTGAAAATTTTTTAAATATTTTTTAAACTTTAGGGAGTGGATATATTAAATTCTGGGAATATTCATGTACTTGAAAATTGTACAGAAGTTGAAGGTTTTTAAATAAATAAATTTTTATAATTTTTTAAAAATTACTTGGTTATTTCTAGAGAAATTTTTTTCGTTATTTTTTAACGAGGGTTCTGGCGGGACCGACTCTACGAGAACGGGGAATGCGGGGAAGAACAACGGGGCTCTGAAGAGGGACATCACCACGTTCCTAGGGAAATTCACTTCCGTGGGGAACAGGGATTCCCTTTCCTGTTTCCTGGGGATTCCCTTTCCTGGAGAACCCTCCCATTTTATAAAAATTTTAATTTCAATTTAAGGATATATTACAATTATTGACCAATCCTATGTAGAAATTTCTCAATTTGCGGACGAGAAAGAATTGTAAAAATAAATTTTTTAAAATTAAATTTAATTAATTTTTAGTATTCGATTTGAACAAGCGGAGGTACAACCAAAATCACAAAAATTATTTGCTCCTTTAAATGCTTCTCAATTGGAAATTTTAAAATCGGTTTTAAATTTTTTTTTAATTTTTTCCAAATTAATTTTTTTCAGATAAAAATAATAACAGGCTTTTTAGCAATAGAAGGTTCAAATTTTAAAAATCCATTAAGGCCATCCAACCTAAGTTTTCTTGAAAATCTTGAATTAATTGAAGGACGTCAACTCTTTTTTGAGGTAAAAAAAGAAGGAAATTTTCCCTCAAAAAATTTTATTTTTAAAGAAATATGCTCTCTTAATTTTTGGAGATCCACAATTAAAATGGTTGGGATTACGTTCACTTTCTAATATAACACATGGAAGTAAGGCCTCATAATTTTTAAGGAAAAAATTTTTTCTTAAAGATGTTTTTGTGAGAAATAACAGTAATCTTTGTTATTCACAATCAATCCCGTTCAAACAAATTTTTGGCATTAATCAAAGCTTTTGGATAAATAATGGGAATGAAACAGATTGCGGTAATTTTTCGAGATTTTTAATGAGTACTAATTGTATAGTGGCAAAATGTCTTTTGACAAAATGTCCAGTGACGAAATATCTTGTGACTAAAAGTCGGATAGACATTTTGATTAAATTTTTTAATTAGCTACTTTTTAAAATTTAATTTTTTTTATTTTAAGATCAGCATCAATGTGATCAAAACTGTGGTAGGTTTCTTTTAAATAAAATTCTTAAGAATTTGTATAATTAAATTTTTCAGCAAAAGAATTTGGTTGTTGGGGTCCTGGACCAGAACAATGTGTAAAATGTAAAAAATATTTGCGTGAAAAAGAATGTTTGGATAAATGTCCAGATCAAGGGTATTTTTATTTTATAATTTTTTAAGGAAGACGCCTGCTCGGAACTAAACTTTTATCTCTCTCTTTCAATATTATTTTTTAAAGCTATTTTGTTGACAATTCCAAACCTCTAATTTGTCAACCTTGTAATGATCAATGCAAAATATGTCATGGTCCTTTACCTACACAATGTTCTATTTGCAAAACTTATCATATTTGGATTTTACAAAATTCAATAAATAATACAAGCAATAGTATTGAATATTATTTTGATGAATTTGACGAAAATGAATTTATAACTACGACTACTCCAAAAGAACAAATTGCTGATGGAAGTTGGACAATTGGGGCAGTTAAAAAATGTTTTTTAATTTTATTTTTTTCTTAAAAAATTTTTTTGTTTCTTGTTTTCTAGGCGTTCAATATTGCCCAAATTCAACAACATATTCTCTTGGATTTGAATGTCGCCCGTGTCATGAAGCATGTTTTGATGGATGTACTGGACCTGGCGACATTGTTGGTAACAATGGTTGCAATAAATGTTTGTATGGATTGAAGGATGAACTTGGAAATGTTTGTTGATTATTTTAATTTTAATTAAATTTTAAAAAATTTAAGTTGCGTTGTCTCAAGGGCAATGAACCTTCAAGCGATGTCTGTGGCTTTAAAAATACTCTAGGGGAAAATTATTTTCTTGCTTTGGAACCGGCAAATTCTCTGACTAAATTTGTATGTTTTTTTTATTTTTAGGAAATTTTTCTTTAATATTTCCCTTAGTCTTGTCGTAAATGCCGTCCAGAATGTAAAAATTGTACTCGAGATGGCGTAGTAGAAATGGCTTCTGATGGGAGTACTCCAGTTTGTAATTGTGCCTATTGGCGTTTGGAACCAGCTATTGTTAATAATAATCGTCCGACAGAATGTTCAATGGATTGTGGAAAGTTTGAAGATTTTTTTTTAGTTTTTGTTATTTTCTTTTGCTTACTTTAGAGGTTCTTATGTACTAAAATATCCCAACGAAACACTTTCTGGTATTGGAGAATGTAGACGTTGTCATCCATTTTGTGATATTCACCGGTCTTGTTATGACGATGGGCCTTCAAATTGTGAGAAATGTGCTCATGGTGGAATTGTTGATAAAAATGGGACTGTTACGGTTTTTAAAAATTTTAAAAAAAAATCTCAAAAAATTCTTTTAAGTGTTTAAATGCATGCCCTCCAGAATTGCCATATGCTGATGAAGAAGGAATTTGTCAACTTATTGATCGTGAACGTTCTCGAAGACAGAAACAAATAAAGATTGTTGGAGGAGTGTTTTTGGCAATTATATTGTTGGCAGTTTTAATTGGAGTTTGTTTTTTGTAAAATTTTGGTTCATTTTCCTTTTGTATTTTTAGTTTTTGGTTTGGCGTTGTCTAATTTATCAGAAAAAATATATGAAAGAAGTGCAGATGCATTTGCCAGGTTTAGAGATTTAAAAAATATTTTCTTAAATTTCAAAATTTTTATAGAAATTCCTCCATTGGATCCATTAAAAGTTACTCAACGTCCAAACATGCGTCGTCTCAATCTTATTCAAGTTAATGAATTGGACTTTTTGCCTGGAAAATCAACTGTACTTGGTCAAGGAGCATTTGGAATTGTTTATGCTGTTTGTTTATAAATTGTATTTTCTCAAAAAATTATTTTTCAGGGTAAATGGCGTCCACCTGGCGTAAAAGTGAACATACCTGTAGCTATAAAGGTTTATTTTTTAATTAAAAATTTTTTAGAAAATTTTTTTAGGCAATAAGTGCTTTAGATAGTCGCCTTAACGAGAAAGAAATGTTGAGAGAAGCAGGAATAATGCATTCTGTCCAACATGAACATTTACTTCCTGTAGCTGGAATATGCCTAGGAGGTGGTGGAGGACTTAAAATTGTTACTTTATTGCGTCCTTTGGGTTCTTTACTAAAATTTTTTGAGCAATATAGTTCTCAACTTGGTTCAAAACAATTAATGCTATATTGCTATCAGGTTTTTTTTTTGTATAAAATTTCAAAAATTTTTAAAAAATTTAAAAAAGATCTCCTCAGCAATGGAATATTTAACAAAACGTGCAATTGTTCATCGTGATTTAGCTGCTAGAAATGTTTTGGTAAAAAGTGCTTTACATGTTGAAGTTACAGATTTTGGATTAGCAACAATGTTACAAAGACCTAATGATTCTGTAATTATTGAAGGAAGAGTTGCTGTAAAATGGCTGGCACCAGAAAGTTTAAGGCATTCAATTTTTAATCAACGGACAGATGTTTGGTCATTTGGAATAACTTGTTGGGAAATTTTAACTGTTGGAGCTTGTAGTCCTTATAAAGAATTGAAGTTACCACGTGAACGTTTAGCTAGAGAACTTGTCGATAAACTTGAATGTGGTTATAGATTAGAACAACCAAATAATTGCAGTCAAGAATTGTATCAGGAATTGCTTAATTGTGAGTTTATTTAAAAATTTTGGCCCGGTATGGTTTAGTAGTCCAATCAAGTTTTTATGGGTCCAAGCAACTTTCTGGGATTTATAAGTCTTCATTGGACTCGTAAACTAGACCAGATTCAAAATTAAAAAAAAATATTTCTTCAAAAGGTTGGCTTCCTGATCCAGAATCGCGACCAAGTTTCAGACAAATTAAAGAACGCTTTGAACAATTTTGTCGTGCTCCTCATATTTACATTCAAGAACGAAGAAATCGTCTAATTGAAAATCAACAAAAACAACAACAAATGGAATCGCGTATAGGAAGTATTGGACAACGAGAAATGATTGCACGTTTACTTCATGATAGTGATTTTGCTGATCCTGTATTTGTAGATCCTGCTGAATATAGCAATAATTCCTTGAATAATCGAGGTTTTTTAATTTAAAATTTTTTTTTTAATCTTTTAATAACAAAAAAAAAGATGTCATCAACACCAACAGCCCTCAACGTGAAAATACAAATAATACAAACACAACAATTCTTTCTGATGATGACTGTTTCTTTTCTACTGTTGAACTAGTGAACAATAATAATAAAACACCTTCACCCAGAAACGTTTATTTTAATTTTAAAAATGAAAAAAATTTTTTAAAAATTTTTCAAGTGTGGTGTAAAACCGGATCGTCATGGAAGTGTTGCTACAACAATTTCTTCTCGTTATAAAAGTGATCCACTTGGAAGTGGTAGCCGAAAATGTTCACATTCTTCTTGGTCTCGTGATGAAGATGGACCTTTACCAAAACTTTCTTTAACTGACGAAGATAATTATTTGATGCCAATTAAAAAGCTTGGTTTATTCCTTGATGAAGAAATTGAAAAATTTGGAGAAGAGGATGAGGAAGAGGATAATGATGATGATGAAAATGCTACACTTTATACACCTGTTGTGGAAGGGAAGAGAGATACTATTAAAAGTTTGTTTTTATTAAAGGTTCGTACTCGTCCCTGGGGATAGCTTTTGGGTGGTCTCCCTTCCCCGTCCTTTTAGCAGAAACCAAGAAAGAACCCCAACTATCATCTCCGTAAAACATCCCTCAAAACACAGCCCCCTCATCCTAGTTTTCATTTAAAAATTTTTTAATACTTTCCGATTATGTGGGAGAATACATATAACAAATTTTGGGAGAACAAAACAGAAGAAAGAACTCCAATCATTTTTTATCTTCTTATAAATTATTTTTTTAGAATTATTTCCCTCAACACTTCCTTACTCTAATACTACAACTTTATATACAAATCAATTTGGGGAATATATAAATGAAAAGAACGGTGAAGAAGAAAAGAAGAATGTTGTTGGTGTCATCAAAGGTTCTGGTAATATTGAAAAGGATGAAAAGAAAGGAGGTTATGTGAATACTAAAGGTGAGGAAGAGGTAATGACCGCCGTTAATAATAAAAATATTAATAATAATTATGAAGACAACAACAATTTAATAGAAAAACGTGACAATAATAATCAATTGTTGTTGCGAACTGAAACTGAAACAGTTATTTAAATGATATTTATTATAAGAGAGTGTTTGTGTGTGTGGGTGTGATTGATGTGAAAATACTTGAGAAATTTAATTTTCTAAAAAAAGTCTGGAGAATTTTATGAGGGTGGGGAGGGGTAAAATAAAAATCATATTATTATAGTACACAAAAATATTTATCAAATATTTTTACCCCCTTTATCATCAATCACCCACCCTCTTTTTTTCTCTTTTTTCATTTTTCACCTTGTCCAAAAGTCAACAACAAAACAAAAACACATTCCTTTTTTTCCTAATTTTTATAATGTGCAAAATCCTTTTTTATGTAAAAAAATATATTGCCTCTATTTTTTGAGAGTTTTAAAATTTTTAGAAAAAATTTTGTATTCTGAAAATAGTTTTCAATTTCAAAATTTTTCTAGGATTTTTGTTGAAAAAAGTTGAAAAAATAGAGGTGCCTAACAAAATTAATACGGTTTTTACAAAAATATAATTTTCATACTCGTGCAATTTTTAATAATTTAATCTATAAATAAATATTAATTTTTTTTAATTTTCTATAAATTTTGTTTTGATCATTAATTATTATTTTTTACTAGCAATCAATAAATATTTTTTATAATTTTCAAAAACATGGAACTCACATTATTGCCTTATATTGACTAATATTTAATTTCAAAAAAAATTTTATAAAAAGAAAACGAAATGCTTGACTGGTTAACTGGACACAGCAAACCATTACGCGTCAAGGTGTCTACAATGGAAGCTGATTTGAATGCTATTAGTATGGACAGAGATGCTTTAGGACAAGATTTATTTGACACAGTCTGTAAAATTATTGGACTACGAGAAGTTTGGTATTTTGGACTTTGCTTTACAAATAGGAAAGGTTATACTTGTTGGTTACAACTTGATAAAAAGGTTTTTTTTTAAATTAAAATTTAATTTTTATTTGATAGGTTAGAGATCATTCTATGCCTAAACAATCAGATGGTTCATTGCATTTCCTTTTTCTTGTTAAGTTTTTTCCAGAGTCTGTAAAGACTGAATTGATTCAAGATTTGACAAGGTTTGAAATAAATTCGACAAAACATTTTTTATTTTTTAAAGGCATCTTTTCTTCCTTCAAATCCGCCAATCAATTCTTTCAATGGATCTTTATTGCCCTTCTGAAGCGGTTTATTCTGTTTACTTTTCTTGAATTCCAGAAAATTTTCTAGGCAATTTTGTTGGCATCATATGCAGTACAAGCAATGTATGGTGATTACCAAAACGATGAAAATATTGAGTTGGACTTGACCAAATTAATTCCTCCTTCAGTTATTCAACAATATGATATGAGTGCGGATATGTGGCACGAGAAAATTGGTTTTAAAAAATTTTATTTTTATAGAATTTCTGGATTTAAGGCAATTGGTGGGCTAACAACAGCGGACTTAGTCGTGAGGACGCCGAAGAGGAGTTTTTATGTATTGCTGAGGAATTGGATATGTATGGGACTTCATTTTACAAAATTCTGGTTGGGTATTTTTAAATATCTTCAGAAAAAATATTTTTTAGAATCAACGCGGTACCGAATTGCTGTTAGGCGTATCTGCGCAAGGATTGGGTTTGTTTTTGGATCAATTCTAGAATTTAATGGGTACTCTTGTGTTATATGCCCCCATTTTTATAGCTCCATTTCGTATTTTACAAATTGTAAAACCTTTTCCGGAATATAATAAATATATTTTACAAATTGTAAAACTTTTTCCGGAATATAATAAATATATTTTACAAATTGTAAAACTTTTTCCGGAATATAATAAATATATTTTACAAATTGTAAAACCTTTTCCGGAATATAATAAATATATTTTACAAATTGTAAAACTTTTTCCGGAATATAATAAATATATTTTACAAATTGTAAAACTTTTTCCGGAATATAATAAATATATTTTACAAATTGTAAAACTTTTTCCGGAATATAATAAATATATTTTACAAATTGTAAAACTTTTTCCGGAATATAATAAATATATTTTACAAATTGTAAAACTTTTTCCGGAATATAATAAATATATTTTACAAATTGTAAAACTTTTTCCGGAATATAATAAATATATTTTACAAATTGTAAAACTTTTTCCGGAATATAATAAATATATTTTACAAATTGTAAAACTTTTTCCGGAATATAATAAATATATTTTACAAATTGTAAAACCTTTTCCGGACCATTTTGTAATCTTAAAGAGAAATTAGAAAGGAAGGAAAGAAGAAGGAAATGGAGGCTATAAAAATTGGGGGCATATAACACAAGAATATCAATTAATGAATCACTTTTATAGGAATATACGAACCAGATAATAAACTTTCTCCTCGGCCATTCTTCCCTTGGACAGAAATAAAATGCATTTCTTTTAAAAACAAAATGGTTTGGAATTTTTATTTTAATTTTTTAATTAACTTTGCTCGTTTTTTTAGTTCACAATTTGTACAGCAGACAAAAGCAAAATTCGGTTCAGAGCTGAGGATATGAGCATAAATCAATCACTTTTGGATTTGTGTGTAGGAACACATAATTTATATCTTAGACGACGACAGCCAGATTTACTTGAAGTTCAACAAATGAGGATTCAAGCACAAGAGTAAGGAAATTTTTTAGAGAATATGGGGGAATAATGGGAACAAAGATTAAAACAACTTAAACAAACATTTTGAACATTTAATTTTCGGCAGCGACAGCGCAGATTAGCCGAACAGACTCGTCTTCAACGAGAGCGTGAACAAAGGGTTCAGGCAGAATCAGAAAGGGATAAGTTGAGAACAGAATTGGGACATTTGGCAGAACAATTAAATACGATGCAGGTTCTCTTTTAAATTTTTTGAAAATTTTCCAAAATTTCTGTTGTTTAGATTGTAATGAAGAATGCAGAAGAAAGTCATCAATTAATAGCAGAACGTGCAAGAATTTCAGAACAAGAAGTTTTTGAAATGACAAGGCGTGCAAATGATGCTGAAGCAGAAATGCAAAGAATTAGACATTCACAATTACGCGCAGAAGAAAGAAAATTGGCTTTAGAAAGAAAATATAAGGATGCTGAATTACTTGCTAATCGATTGATTCAACAGCAACAACAATTTAATAATAATAACAGCAACAGCAGTAATGGAATCATTCCGATGACACAGGCAAAATTTAATTTTTTAAAGCCCCCGCCTTATCAGTGCCCACAGCTTATATTGATAGGCTCTTGTTGACAAGTAAGCCTCCAACTTATCAATGCTAAGCCGCCACCTTATCATTCATTACTTCACGTTATTATTTTTCATTTTTAAGCCTCCAGCTTATCGGTGTTGAGCCACTGCTTTTTAATTGTTAAGCCCCAATCTTATTACTCTTCCACGTTATCATTGTTAAGTCTCCACCTTATCACTTTTAAGCTTTAACCGTTATTATTTTTAAGCCTCCGCCATATCATGAACAACTACGCCGATCCAATCCTTGTAGCAACAATTCTGTTAAACATATAGCTACAAATTCTTCATCATTGGAAGAAGAAACAACAGTTGAAACTGATGAAGGTGTTGATGAAGGAAATATAATTGAACATTTACAACAACAACAATTTCCTTTAATTAATGGAATAAATGGAGGAGGAGGAAATGCTTTATTACTTCCACCACAACCCCCACCACCACTCCCGTCAACAAATCCTCCTTCAACACAAAATAACAACAAATTATTTACAAAAATGTCTTTATCGTCACAACAAAGAAAACACCAACAGAAACAAAATGTTGAAGATTTTAATGGAATTAACAACAATAATAATGGGAATGGAGGTGTTTTTGCTTCTTTAATAGCTACAGAACAACAGAGACAAACAATTAGTAATGAACTTCAACATATAATGTAAATTAAATTTTTATTGGGGTTGTTGACGACTGATAACTCTAATTTTTATTTTAAAATATTTTTTTTAATTTTTCAGAGCTTCTACATATGCAGAATTAGAGCAATCAAGGTTTTGGATTTTTCATTAAAAATTTTTTTAACAAAAATAATTATTTTATAGAGGTGACTGGCAAGCAAAGGACCATTCATTACGTGAAAAACTTGCAGGTTTTTTATTTTTTGAATGATTTATATATTTAATTCTTATTAGATTTTCGTTTGGAATTAGAAGCTCTTAAAAAAGAAGGTATGGAAACTGAGCAAGATAAATTATTTGCACAAAAAGTTGCAGCAACGGGGTGTTTTGATAAACATTCAACTTTGAGAAAGGTTTGTGATTTTATAAAAAGTTTTTAAAATTTAATTTGGACTCTAGTCAAATTCGGCTTGCGGTCTTAAAAAATTTTGATTGTGAGAGGGATGACCAAAAAAAGATTACCTTTAAAAGTGACTAAAAATAGGTTTGAATCTGTTGTTTTGTTTGTGTGTGTGTGCATGTTGATGTTTAGACAAACAAATTGTTTGTTGTTGTTGTTTGAGGATTTTCTTTTCTGTGATGTTTGTGTTGTTGTTTGTTTGGTTGTTGTTTAAACAAATTGTTTGTGTTGCTTTTTTTGTTGTTGTTGTTTGTTGGTGTGTTTATTTGTTGTGTATATTATTTGTTGTTGTTAATGTTAGAAAAACATTGTCATGGTTATAATTTCTGTATTTTGTTTTTGAATGTTTAATCTTTGAAAAAACATTGTTGGGCTTTTTTATTTTTGTTTTTGAATGTTTTTCAATTTGTTTTGAATTTGTTACAATTAGTGTTTGTTTGATTTTTAAAAATTTCAAGTTAATTAAAACCTTTTAAAAAATCTATTTATTTTCAGAGTGGTTTTGGATCGTCTAAATCAAAAGCAAAAATGTTTGATGAAATGACTCATTCTAAATTAACATCAAATACAACATCTACTACAAAAACAGCTATACAACCTTAAAAATGCAGGAGTATATTTTTGCCTTAGTTAAATTTTATAAAAGTGATTTTTAAAATTTTTTTAGCATAATCTTTCAAAACACAAAATTAATCTTTTATTTGTGCCTTCTTTTCAGTTTATTCTTTTGCTCATGTTTTGTATCTTTTTTAATTAGTCAAACATCCAAAAAGGGGATTTTTATTTCTTCAAAAATTTAAAATTACTAGATCCCTTTAATTATTCACTAGAGATCGGGACCTTGATTTTTACTGGATTCGGAGTCAAAATCGAGGCATTTTTCAGATTTCCTTGATTTTTTCTTGACTCTAAATCAGGAATCTGATCAAGATTTTTTTAAATCTCTATCTCTATTATCTTCTACTTAACTTTTTCTCTCTCTCTTCCCCTCAAGTTTTTTCTTGCCATTTTTTAAAATTCTTATTGTTAAATTATTAATTTAATAATTAATATATAATTTTATTTTTTTAATACCAAAAATATTTGGATTTTAATTCCATTTCTAATACAAATATATATTGAATGTGATTAAAGAAATAATGGAAAACAAATATAATTGGGCTTATAAAATAATTTTCAAGGAATA